>VZTA01009306.1:1539-40337 GCA_013398855.1 Mohoua ochrocephala | reverse complement strand
GCTTCCAGTGCCTATGAGGGACTGTCAGGGAGCTGAACTCTTCTCAGCAGGGCATGGCAGGAGGGTGAGGGACAGGTGAGACTGGGACCAGCGTTCTCCCTGAAGGACAAATGAGTGCTGGCTCAGGCTGCCTGGTGCTGTGCAGGCTCCCTCCCTCCCTCCCTGAGCCCCCTGGCCTGCTCCTTGCTGCAAGGACAGCACTGGCACCCAGCCCCCTCTGAGCTCCCTGTCCACAGGTTACCCCATGGGCACAGCCAGAGGCTGCAGCAAGGAGAGGCAGCACCCAGAGAGGCTTCATAGACTTACACAGGTTTTAAAAACATGGAAGAGCCCAGAAGTGGATTCCCTGACAAGTCTAGCAAGTGGCTAATGTACAATGTTTAGATCAACGCTGGCATAATGGTCAAAAACTGTAGTTGTGCTTTCAGTGTTGTTAAAATGTACAAAAAAGATTTAATGTTTGTAACAGTACCGTTCTGCAGTGCATTGCACATGCCACGCTTGATCATATTTTACCTGATACTATGCTCTCAGAGACAGGTTTGTAAGAAAATCAAACAGAAGAGAAAAATACTGCCTTTAGAGCACCTCCACTTTTTAGGGTACCACACAGTCCTCCATTTATGACATGGATCATAGAAACTATGAAACACCTAGTTGTTTTAGACTTCAGCAACTAGTCATATGGGAAGACCAAATAAATAAATGAATTAAATAAATAAAATACTGAAAATAAAATACTTGTCTATAAACTACTCCTCAGTGACCCAGTGAGGCAGACCAGAAACAGGTAAGTAATTCTGTTCCATAGTAACTTCACTTCTTTATATAACAGAGGAAAAAGGAGCCATTCATTTTCATAAGCATTCACAACTTGCATGTTTCACCCAAATCCCAAGCAGTATTTTCTTTATTTGTAATCTCCACTTTCACTGCACACTGGCCATACTAATGGCTCTCTATCTTACATGATCCTCTTACTCTCTTGTTCTTTTCCACTTAGAAAAGCAACCTAACATTGGATACTGTGTTCCAAATGAGTAATTTCTAACATATCACTTTCACATTCTAGAGTTTCAAACCTCCTCTTGACACATTTAAGAATCTTACCTGCACTGTCAACTCCTGTTGCTAGATGTAGTTAATGCTTAGATCAAGCTGTGATGTTTTCATTGAAAGAAGCGGTAACCCTCTAAGTACTGCAATTATTTAATGAGTATCAGAGGATGATGCATGCATGTAAGTGGATGTCAGGGCAGAAAAACCACTCTTGCTGAATATCTTAAATTTATCAGGTCCATTTAAAATTAGCTTGGTTTTGGTGATATAAATATTGGATTTTCATTATTGTTGCCAGACTATATTTTTCCTTAATAGTATATGCCAAATAGACAACTGTCAAGAATTGAGACGTGACAAGCTAGGAGTGACTGTAAGAAAACCTTTCCCCAGGAGGACACAGAAGTGTTGGCACACGCTGTCCAACCGTGGATCCTCAGGATGAAGCCTCAGGCAGTCTGGTCTGACCCTCCAGCTGACTCCGCTGTGAGCAGCTCCTTGCACCAGACACCTCCCAGCCTCCTTCCCCAATGAAGTAGTCCTGTATTTGTGATTTCTGTTCCAGTGCTGGCAAGAGGAAGAAGCTGCCCTAAAATCTTCTCATGCGTTGAGCAATAAGAGGAACAACCACGGCCAAAGACTTACCTTACAGACAATGGATTTCCTCCAGATACCATAATGCCCAGACCTTTTTGGATTTACCTATTTAATAAAAACATCACTATGACATCGAAGGACCATTGCAGGGTACAAAACAGTATGCCACCTCTAAAATTATGATCCTATTGGTTTAAATTAAAAGAAAAAAAAGTCAGATACTTTTTATTATTACATGAAGAGTTTGTCTAGGTTGAAGGCTTTTTCTATGGTACGCAAATTAGGTTTATAACTAACTAGAGTTTTCACTGCTTCAGAAATCTCTGCACAGCACTCCATTTTGCCATACAACACTGCTAATGTCAAGAAAGACCTGATTCTATGCTACTGGTCTCCTCAAATCAGCTTTACTTACAAGCACTTCAGATCGCATCTAGTATGTCACAACATGCTTCAAAAAAAAAAAAAATCTTACAATGCTATTGACTTGCTCTTAAGATAATTTATAGAAAAGTCTTTGTAGAGGTGTAGAAAAGGAAAACAACCCATACAGATCTAAAGGGGATTCTACAAAAAAGACTGATCTATTTTCATCAAGTACTGCACCAAAAATATCTTCAGAAGGGCTGTTGGCTAGATGAAAGTCATCAAGTATTAAAAAGAACAGAATACAGCAGTTAGAAAGGAAACATACAAGTCATTTGAATTACGATTACCCCTGGCATGATGTTAATTAATTATCATAGAAATACCAGTGTAACATTTAGGGTTTTTATGTCAACACCAGCTTCCAAAGTGCATGCCTTTCTTCCTGTATTTGCAGCAAACCTTCCACTTTTAATACCGTTTTTTATACTTCTTGAACTCAGGTTTTTCTAAAGGTCAAATTTCTCTGTTTTCAAATATAAATAGAGTTTATAATACACTTTGAGGAGCTGAAAAAGTAAGGGATTTAGCACTGGTATACTCTTAATTCTCAAAACATGAGCTTCAAATGCATTTTTTTGTATCCAAGTCTAGACAAGCTGACAGTGACATCCTCCCTTTCACTTAAACCAAAACAAGTATTTTAAAAATTCTGTCATTCTTGTCAACTGTTTGTTTGGCTGGCTGATTGGTTTTGTTTGTTTGTTTGTTTGTTTAAAGAAGAGCAAAGCAAGTGACAGAGCAAGAACTTCATCCTCTCTTCTGAGATGCTGGCATGAACTTGCGCGACAGAAAATCCATGACTAATTCAACTCTGAGAAGATGAAGGTTTATAGTCAGGCAATGTGTTCTCACACTAGTGAGAATTAGTACCTTTTTTTCTATTTTAATTACTTTGTGTTAACATTTTGAACCTCACATTCTGATATCCAACTAATAAGGTGCATAAACGTAGTCTCCTTTTCCTGGTGGGTTTTAGGTACTTCGCTAGTGCACAGTCAACTTAGTTTTATGCCTTATTATAAATAATAATATATTATTTGTATGAGTTCCTTTCTGACAAATCAAGAAAAATAACAAGCTGTGGAAATACAACTACTTCAGGCAGAAGTTAGTGCCTCATACATATATGTGCACATATAGTCAAAGAGACATGATATTAAGATTTTACCAGAATAAATGTTATGTAGATGATTTTATACAAATCTAAAATGTGTCAGTGACTAACACAAGCCAGGCATGTATCTAACTGGGGTGTTTTTCATATAACATCTCTGAGACAAAGTCTTGTAGAACCATTCTAATTAATTTATAAGCCAATACCATGTCTACATATATGTAGTCATTATACTAATATGGAGTAATTACACTATATATTCCATACACATTGACTTCTGTTCACCGAGGCTTTATGATTACTGTTCTCAGGTTTATGATTATCTTTAAGTAGTAAGTGCAATCCACACTTTGCTGTACTTAGATTAAATATGTAAAGTGATTAATGATAGAATGTAGGAACTGTACTACTAGAGAAAATTAGGAATGCCTGCTCTGCAATCTACAGCTGTAAGTCTATCTGCTATCCTAGATTGTGTAACTGCTGTGCTACCGTGCCACCACAGCTGTCCCAGATGCACTCATGTTTGCAAGGGGGCAGGAACTTCTTTTTTCCCCACTGATAGTCTACCTTTACATATATATATACGTATAGTGGATGCCATTAAACTAATAAAGTCTCTCTAAGATGTGATACCTGATTTGCTCTTCAATAAACTGGGAGGGAATACATTAATGCTCTCTAAATTGATACTTGTCTTGGCAAAGGTATCATTAGAGAAGAGTTAAAATTACATGGTATCTATTTTAAGAACTGTTTTAGTAAATCACAATCCAAAACATTGGGTAAAGCAGGCGATCTAAATCCTGACTATATTTTTCAGGCAAGACTGACATGACCCACTTTCTGTCCCTCAATCAATCTCATGCTCAAACTGTGGCACGGGTAATCCATTCACATATCTGCCTCAGCATACCAAAGAAGGTATAAAGAGAACCACCTTCAGGAAAACAAGCTTAGTTTAAATCTGTGTTTGACAAGTGATGTGAGGGTTAAAGGAAACAGAGTATAAACAAGAAAGTCACTAGCAAAACCAGCATCTGCTGAAGACAAGGAGTAATAAAGCTACAAAATACTATAACCGTACATTTTTAATTTCTTTGTCTCCTGCCACTGCTAAGTGGGATAATGCTCAAAATGTGAATTGAAACAGCAAACTAATTCTCAGGAAGATAAATCAACAGGAAAAAAAAGTTTTGTGGAAGAGATATCTAGAAAGATAGTACAGGCAGGTGTGAAATTGCCCACATAGCATGTTTGTATTTCATTTCCTTTTGCCACAACGAGTAGGCCTGGGGCAAGCATCATACCTAAACAGCCTTGCCTGAATTACAGGGCACACCCATCTGATGCATAATTTTTTCAACTCCTATCTATATTAGAAGGAGGACTGCTTTCAGTCTCAGTGAACTGTGCTGTACCACAGCACAGAGAATGCAAGATACGGTTATCTTGTACCAAACACTGCAATATTTTGCTTAAAGCTGCAGTGTCAAAGAGATCCAATCAACAAACCTGCTACATCTTCTTTGGAAAATTCCCTGAAGGCTCAGAAGCAAGCAAACAAGATGTGCTAAATAGTGCAGCACCCCCTAACTATACCTGCCTTGGCCTGGTTTTGGTTTGACCTTGCTCCTGTGGCACCCACCTCACAGGTACCATGTCCTAAGAGACTAAGCTTTCCTGAGTCTCCAGTGACACCTGAGACAACTTTGAAATAAAGGCAAGGTAAAAATAAAATGTAAGTATAAAAGTTATGTAAGTATACATAGTATAAATCTAAGTATAAAAATTATATAAAAGTATAAGTAAAAATTTTCCATGGGGTTTGACAAGGAGCAGACTACTACAGAAATGCCAGGCTTAGGCAGAAAGCTCTGATCTCTCTCTGTAATTTCTTTTATTCATTGAAGGGCTTCAAAATCCTCACAGGTTAAGGCTGTGGAAACTGTGTCAAGAATCCAGCCATTTGCACATACTGGAATGTGGATCAAGTTTTCCAGTAACTTCTTCACTTCCCTTTTTTTAAATTTTATTTTAAGGTAAATAATAATATAGAGATCCATCGGAGAACAGGACTATGAGGTAGTATGAAGTATTTAATCTGAGCTTAAACTTAAATTAAAAAGCCCACATAAAAAGGATTTAAAAATAATTTTCGTATCAACAAAATGATACTTATGATAGAGCAATTCTGTTTTGCCAACTTTGAGGATAATATATGTAATCTAATTTTAGATTTGCAACAGAGTGCGTCTTTTCACTTCAAGAGGCATTCACATCTTTGAAAGCAAATTAAGTTATGCTTGTTTGCCAAGCTTCCCACTGTCTTGCCCTATAAAAAACAAATGGGACTGTATACTTCACCAAAAGGCTAGATATTCATTTTTTCACACAAACACTGGTTTTGTTTACGGATCTTTTCCAAAGAATGTAATATGCCAAAACATAAAATGTAAGAAATAGCAATGAAATTAATTCACAAGTTCACCTGCTGAGGAAGAAGAGTAGTAAGTACTGGAATCTATCTGTAAGATTTGATCTGAAAATCTGTAAGATTTATGGGTGTCAAACAAACCCTGAACATAACTGAAATTATTTTGCAAATCACAGGATGAGTAAGGTTGGAAGGGATCACAGTGGCTCATCTGTTCCAAGCTCTCTGTTGAAGTAGGGCCGTCATCATGGCTTTAAACTCAAATTCATTTATATGCTGACAGTTTACTAATCTGCACAAGATTTTTTTCTCCACCACAATGTTAATTACCCAATGCTGAAATTGTTACAAATTATGATTTAATAAGCTACCAGGTTTTGACAGCCCTACTGTCCTCCTTGCCAAATAATTAGAATGTACCAAATTTCACTTCATTTATTTCATTTACAAGACAGAAAATTTAAATTGTGGAGCATTTTTAAGGAAATAGTCTTTTAGAATAAATTTTTAAAATAAGGAACAAAGAATGATGAAGAAAACTTCTGTACACTAAATATTTGTGAAATTTAGATAATACTGACCCATACTTAAACGATTTAGGTATTCACTGCACAGCTGAAGTCCTGCAAACTTAAAAGTTTAAGGCAAATAAGTATTTATATTTTTCATGGCCTACAAAGAGAATAGTGAAAGGAACAAGTCAAAGGTTATTTTACCTAGGTTCCCCACTTTTATGCCATTTGGAGTCTAATTAAGGTAAAGTGGATTCTCTGAAGTGAGAAGCGCAAGTTTATCTTCTTTATTTTTAAGAAAAACAGGTTTTATTAAGTAAAATGAAAATTATGATGATGTAAAGGCAACTTACTGGAAGTCATGTTATATTTCCAAAACCTTAAAAAAAAATACCCCAGAACAAAGCCAGTCTCCAGGCATTCAGGCATTAAAATACCTGGTAAAAGAGGCCAGAACACCCCTATGATGCATATTAACCTAAGAAAAAAAAAAATTCTCAAAAATTACTACTAATATTTCTATCTCAGAAACAACCACTAATATCATAAAAGATTAAAATCATGTAAGATTAAAAGAGAGGAAGGGAAATCACACTTAGTAACTTTGAGAAACACTGAACATCTGAAAGATCCATCCATTTTACTTAACATGAAACTGAAGGTAGTCAGCATCCCTGACATAAGGTCAATGGAAGGAATGAAGAAATAAAAACTGTGTTCAGAAAATAAATCCTTTTTAATTATGGCTGCTATCCTTTCCATCCCTAACCTTCTAAATCAAGCACTGAACATCTGCAGTACTCTCTGAAGAGGTTAAACAGTAAAACACACATACCATTGCATAGACAGAAGTCCTTCAGTTTCTATCTCCTAACCCGCCTCTAATCATATTTCTGAATGATAAACATAAACAAATTTTCCTTCACCACCATCCTGCTCACACACTCTCTTTAACATATGAAATAAGAAAGCTGGAATTACAAAGATTTCAGATGTTGTTCTACTTCATTTACTAAAAGAACCTGAAAAAACCCCAACAAACCACACCACGTGAAACAGCACTCCACGAGTGGTAGGTAACACAGCACACTATTCCTTGCTGAGCAGAAAATTGGGAATTCCAGGCAAACCACAAACTTTGCGAAGAACAGCAGCTTTGGTAGACTCTCTCAAAAGTGCTCTGGCTGGCACAGGAAGCAAATGGAAAGCTAAGCAGAACCTATTTTTGTGTGTGTTTTGTAATGTCTGGAGTATTTCTGCCAGAACCACTTACCCTATGAAGATGCAAAACTGTAAAGCTTCCAGTTGCATCGACAATAGTGGATGCAAATCAGGAGACCCAAAAACCTGCCAGAAATTCCACACAGAAAGCCCCCTATGAACCTCCCTGCAGATTGGGTATGTCATCACACCCTTTCCAGGTGTGATGGTGCAACAAATTGCACCAGGGCTGTTGAAAAGCACTGCCAAGCCAGGCAGGTAGGAGGCTGAGGACAGCCTCAGGAACATCACCCTGACCCAGCACCATAATCTCTCATAGCTGACAACCCTATGAATGGGACAACTGAATTCCTGGATAAAACTTAATACTGTTTCTATGAACATCAGGTCATGCTGATGATCATCAGTTCATCACTTAAGCTTAGACAACACATATGGGATGCAAAAGCAGCACACTGTACAGCTGCCTGCCTCAGCAAGTCCCACCAGGAGGGCAGTAAAACAGCCAGAATTCATATTCAGTGCTCTGTGGAAGACAGCAGTTTCATCTTTGTGGATCACACCAAGTATTCCAAATGGATTCCTTTTTCTCCTCCTCTCAAATAACACTCTGTTTCCTTAAGGCCTCATTATTCACCTTTTATGCTGTAAGTTTGGAAATCTTGCTCTGGAGGGCTAAAGACATTTGCATAAGGATCTCTGCCTCGAGGTAAATATTTTTAATTATCACAATAATTTAGACTTTTTTTGAGAACTAGAGAACTAGAGAATTTTTAAGACTTTCATTTTTAATGTATTTAAGTGAAATTTAGCACAGAAAAAAAAAAAAAAAGACATTATAACAGGAAAAGGGAACTCAGTGATTATTAGTAGGTTCCCATAATCTTGTTACAGGAACATGCAACTGATTGGACTAAACCACTTCCAGAGGTGGATTCACCAACCCCATAAAGAAAAGATCATAGAATCATAGCTACTCAGCACTGCCACATTAAAAAAACCCCAAGATGCAGACAATAAATTGCTTAAGTGCTTCCAAGAGATCTTACATTTTCCAAATTGCCCAACTAATAGCAGTGATGAAATAAGGAAGTGATGAGCCTAAGATGGCTGTTTAAATGAATAAGCCAAGTAGCTTCTATATGTATTTATCTACAACGTCTGAAAATAAATCACATACTTGCAGATTCCTAAGCCGAGCTTTCAAACACTACTTATTACAACATAAAAATTGTCAATCTGCTCCAGCAAGTATTTCCTGAACATTTCTTATCCATTTCAAGGAAAATGGGAGGAAGGGTAATTGAAGAAACAAGATGCCACTCATACAGTAAGATATAAAAAGTCTAGACAAGGAAAGGGAGGCTTACCTCTGCCAAAACACTTGGACAAGTAAGACCACTAAAGTTGTTTTCAAAGCTGTGTTTGTATTTCAGTCATGTTCTTCCATATCCCCTTTCTTTTTCTATCCCTGCCTCAAGCTAGATGAAACCCTTGTGGGGAAAAAAAACCAATTTCCACACACATATTCTGCACAGAGACAAAATCTGAGAAATTGACAAAACACTTCAAAATATTTGAAAAAATAAATATTTCTAGGTGACACATTTTTATAGGTTTATTGTTTTTTAATAGGGTTCTTAGTGATATTTGTCTTCAAGAGTCACTGGCTTTACATGTTGGTGATGCTTATTTCACAGAGCCAAATTAAGCTGGCTACAGCCATTCTGAGAAGTCACAGAGAGCTCACAAAGGAACATGTTCATAAGGGTGAAAAGTAACTGCCTGAACTTTCTGAGCTGCCAGCTACAAAACAGCAACACAGCCAAAAGAAAACATCTTCCAGCTGCAAAAAAAAAAACCCCAACAAATGTCTACTACAATGCTGGAAATAAAAATGCTGGGAGACTCAATGAAAAAATTAACTGACATTACATCAGAAAACAATTTGTTTCATCTTCTCAATGCAAATCCAACAAAAAACAACTTATTGAGTTAGGTACCTTTTCTACATCATTTACAGAATTCTGACTAATTGTTAGCCCAAATGCATTCTGTTTTAGTTATATGGTTCAATAAGATTTCTAGAGCTGACATACAGCATTTGCACTACATAAGTAAAGGGACCCATCTGTACTATCAGTCTGAGTTTTATCCTTAATAACTCTGAATCTATTGAAAGTTTCAAGGCAATTATTAACCAGTGATACACTAGAACTCCTTAAAATGTAGTAGGCAGCTGGCAGATTTCACTAACAAAAGATATACTCAGAGAACAAGAACATCCATTGAAAGAGGCAACTTTTAAAATTTTCCCAATGACTCACATACTTTTTAGTATATTAAGTCACTTGGAATTAATTCAGAAAGGATTGTCAAACAGTATTAAGTCAATTTATTTTACTTCCCTTAACTAGAAAATAACTATTTATACTAATGTATAAATTCCAGCACATAAAGGAAATTGAACTGGAAAATACTTCTAACACAGTATCTTTTGCTAAACTACATCTTAAGTTTCCTGCTGTTCTTCCTCTGTAATTGAATAGCAACTAAGAAATATTATACGATTATAGACTTTACAGTGAAATATATAATTAGAAGATGCTGGTGAGTGATACATAGTAAAATTAATTTTTCTCTTTAGATTGATGCTAGTAAGGTTCAAGCACATGAATCTTTAAAATCACCAAAAAAAAAAAAAAACAAAACAGAGACAATCTCATTTCAAATACTCACATTTCTCAGGATCCAATGACAACAAAAGTTAATACAATGACATAATGATTGAGACTGGACCTCTCTAAGTCATCTGGAACCCCCCTCATTTGTCCTCTATGCCCATTGGCTCTCTGAAGGAAAAGAAATTTTATGCATTCAACTGCATGATGCACAAAATAGGCCTGACATATAAATGCTGGTTACTGAATTCACGCTGCATCTCTTTAGGTCTCCTTTCCAGCAGTTTTCTGGTAGACTTGGACTTGTGTCTCTACTCATACTCTCTCTCCCATCCTGAACTGAAAGTAGCTGGCTAAAATAATGTAGCACGCATTTTGAAGTTAAATATCAGCTTCCCATTTGTCATCCCTTGCACTAGAATCCTGTGTGTGACAGAAATAGCAGAAAGCCAGCAAAGACGATATTGAATATTTGGGACCTGGGCACAGGCTATGTTTTGAAACATAAAAACAGATGTGATAGGTTGTGACTGCACTAAATTTTCTCTCATTAAACACTCAGAGTCCTTGAAATAACTTCAAAAATGCTTCAAATTTGTTTTCAGTGTAACTACCATTCAGATAAACTCACTATTACCAAGTTAAATACAGAATTCAATTCATCACAGACACTAGTCAACAATGCTTTAATCACTGTCTTCTTATCTTGCCATATAAGAGCTTAGCACTACAACTTCAGCAAAATTATTATGCTCCACAGTGTATTCACATTGTTAAGTACGTAGAAAATGACTAAATACTTCTATTTAACCGTCAAGAATATTCTGATTTGTGCTTTACTTTTTATTTTTACAAAGTTTTTTAGTTGAAAAACAACAGCCATAAAAACAGAAACTTACAAAATTAATTAGAAAAAACATAATAAAAATCGAATGCTAATAAACAATCTTGAAAGATTAGGCTACTGAAAATAAATGCTTTGAACCTTCCAACTACTGAGAGTGATCACCAAAAATGCAACATTTAAAATCTACGACCTCCACAGTTATTTTGCTCATTATTAGCTTTCTTCCCCTATTAAGAGTTTAATGCCTTCTCCCTCCCCCCTGCACCCCCCCAAAAAAAAGAACAAAAGCAATATCTTTTTTTTTTTTTTTCCCCCTTTGTCTGATCAGTAGAAAACAGCCTCCAAATCCAGGATCTGATCTAAAAATTTACTACTTGACAAGTTTCTATTAGCTAGCCATTTCTTCTTTGTGTGGAAAGAGTACAAGAGGAGAAAAGAGAAGCCATGTTTAAAAGCATGCATTTTTCTTGCTCTGCCCTTAGCACTTCTTTTCTCAGCATTAGCTTCCAGGAACTCACTTTTGTTTTCTCAGCTTTTTTCTGATGACAAGTCATGTTGTGATAAGTCATATCAGGCTGCATCAGTCATGCAGCAAATACACTGAAATGCTGAAAAACACTTTCCCCCTCAAAGCCATACTTACAGCAGTAAAGAATTTAAAAGGAGTTTCACAGGAAAAATCACGCCTGCATGGTCTAGAAAAAAAAAGGTACAGCATTAATGGCCAATTTAAACTCTACATTAATTCTGGTTATTCACTGGAGCTAAGCATAATTCATTTTTGATGCTTGCTCAAGAACAAAATTTCAGTCTGTCTTTTTGGTTTTATTTTGGTTTTTTAAAGGCATTGGATAAAGTGGAGATGCCTCCAAACTGATCTGCATAAGGCAAAAGCAATAGATTTGAGCAACGGATTTGTGCACACACATAAGTAAACCTAGAAGATGTACAGTACATCACATACTTTAATCTCTTCCACTATCTGAAAAAAATGGGAAAAAAAATCAAATGTACAATGAACGTACAAGGTATTTTTAAACTTGGAGAACAAAGTTTAAAAAACAACAGCCTTCATATGGGCAAGACATCAGCGGTATGTTAGAAGAGTCTTATAAAACTAGGATCTGTAAAACAGTCTTCCTGAAACAGATACTGCATACAACCTGACATATATCTGTACAATTCAGGGGGCTCATGAATTTCACTTCCAGAAACCTTAAATGACGCAGAACTCACTCCCATGACATGATCACAGCTGGATGTTCTCTTGCCCCATGTGACAACTTCCTCCAAAGACCACTGCTTTAAAACTCTTAGTATGATCCTGACAGAAGCCATTCAGTTTCTCTTCCCTCAGGAAAACTCTTCACAGCCAGTTGAAATTATTTATTGGCAAGGCAGAGAGGCTTCTGAAATCAGTGACCAAACGACCTGAGGTGTGGCACTATACCAGAAGAGGAAGTGGTAAGATTAGTGCAAAAATGTGCTACTTGCCCCAACACATGGGATATCTTTACCACGGAATAAGGAGCTGAAATAAAGCCCACTAAACCGACTATTAAAATTCAAAAAGCCTCCAGAATTAACACCAATAGCTTAAAAAACAGGGGGTTTGAACAGTGCATTTGTATGTGCACTTCCAGCTCTTCATATCCCTCAGGTCTTTGCAGCAAAGGCTCTACTGCACTGATGACAGGTAGAGATCTTGAAATCCTGCGCATTCACCCACCATGAAAATCGTGTCAGGAATGACATTTGACACTGAGCTCAAGGGCTGGAGATTTTAAGAAAACCAAACAAACAGAAATCACAAAATATGTTACTGCTTGTAAACTTGGGGAATCTGAGAATGCAGAAATGCAGTAAAGGAGCTGGAATGTTTGGGGATGACATTATTTGCAAAAACAGAGTTGGGCCAGGTTTGAGAGAGAAAACTTCTGTTCTTTATGGTCTTGTGGTGGGTAAAGAGTGGGGAAAAAAGAGTCAGTGATGTCTTCTGTCCACTACAATTTCTGGCTTCACTAGAGAAGGCAATCATCAATTAGGAGGAGGTTAAGCCATCTATAGCATTTCTAGCATCAGTTCTTGCTGTGCTGCAATCACTTGTTCTCAGAGACAGATTCTGAAGCCACTAAGAAATACAGGCTTCCATTCCTCAAGACAGAGTGATTACTGATGGAGAAAAGGCAGCAGTACAACAAGTTATTCCATCATCTGTAACATCTGTGTACTGTGCTGGGCACTCCTACTACTATACCCTGCTGAACAGTTTTCATAATCACTACAGGCCAAAAAATACTGTTATGATCTCACTGTAGAAATCTTATAGTAACTGTAGAGATTATTGTAACATCCTTTTCCCAGGCCTTGAGAAAGATAAACTTGCCTCAGCCAGAACTATCCACAACATTGTGGGGAAGACTGCTAACCTAAAAAGTATTTTTGAAAGCATTTCCTCTCTACTGGATCACATTTTCAAGCGTTACCTGCTTTGTTTTCCCCTCTCCATCCACCACTGTGAGGTCTCACTCAGCCGTGCAGCAGGAAAAGCAATAGTAGCATATCCATGACTATCCCACAGTGTTAAATTTTCAAATGAAAATTTATGACCTTTCTCCAGTGATATCCCACAGAGAGTAGGCTGGATATATCTGCAGAAAACCATTATCTTCCTTTTATCTCCTCCTACAAAATACGCAAAAAGCCAGAGCCGAACTAATCATATTGATTAATACTGTTTTCCTGTGCTTCCAGTTAACACTCACCCATTGATTTTTGTCTTATTGTCACACTGCAAACCAGCGAGGACATTCTTCTACAGTATCTGGTGACCATGGTCTTGATACATAACCAAGTAATATAAACCATTTTGTACCACAAACTACTTGTGGAAGCAACCTGTGGATTCCTTTCCCTTCATCACCCAACTACTGTGTGAGCCTATTCCACCTTCCAGCCTCAGGTATTTTACTCTTAAGCAACAAGGTAAATATATGCACAAAACCCAAGAAGCCTGGTGGCAAGCTCTGGCTGTCCCTGAAGCAAAATTAGACAGCTGTGTATAGACCCTTGGCTGCTGTTTTCACTTTTGCCTTTTCCTCCTGAACCAAAGTATTTCACATCTCAGAACATAAAAAGGCCAAGTCCATTTCACTTTACTGTCCTCATCCCACCCAGGGCCTGGAATAATTCAATACTTCAGATCTGCTTCTCTCAAGGATATACCGTAGCATGCACTTGCTCACAAGATAAACACATTCAATTAATAAAAAAATGGTGTACTTGTTCAACATAAAATACTTTGTATCTACTTCTCAAGTGAAGGGATTCAAGGAGTCACACATAAAGGTTTATGACTGCCATTTCTTGCCTATTTCTGAAATTTATACATTGTATTCTTTTGATTTTGCTTCTAGCTATAAGGTCTCCTCACCTCTACTGCTCCAGATGATTGTGCCTTACAATGCTGATGTTAGGGAGCTCTAAAATCAGTCAATTATCAATCAAATTCACTGTCGGTCACAAAGAGTTTAAAAATCACTTTTTTTGGAATAAAAGTATGACAGGACTGATTTAATATTACTCTTCTTGCCTCTCAAGTGTCAGCGTTTTTCTTAGAAGGAGTGAATCTGATGTTGTTCAGGATGCTGACTTAAACAGCTTATTATTATCCGACCTATTAAAATAGTAGTTTTATACTAATAACCACAGTCTTCTGTCTCTGGAGAATAGATTACGTTTCAGGCAAGTCAGAATAAGCTTCCTGCCCTAAGAAAGTCTCTTAGCTCCCAGTGTAATGCCATCACAATGCACTGTCAGTTCAGTGCTCTTGCCGAGTGCCACAAGTGCAAACTGCTTCTGCAAGGAAACCTGAAATGTCCCTCTAAAGCTGCAACGAAGCGTTTGTCCAAACCTGCTCCTCACTACATCAACCTAAACCCAAATGTCCTCCTCAACTTGAAACTGGAATAACACTGAAGATGTCTAATTCACTGTGAATTAAAAAGTCAAAGCTCTGTTAACATGATAATAAAAAAAAAACTATCAATGTATTATATTTCAAAAGAGAAAACATTTACAGAGAAATTACCATGGGTGCTTTAACACTAATACCATTGAAGGAGATAGGGGAAAAAAAATCTTGAATCACACCAAAAAGAAACCTGCCAGGTATCATCCCCGCAGGCTGAGCACACATCAAATTTGCATTATTCAGCTACTCACCTAGCAGACTTTCCATTAGTCAGCAAATGCAAAGACCTTAGAGCCTCCACATTGTTTTGAATTAGATCAACAATATTAACTGTAGCAAAGAAACTGTAACGCAAAGAAGTATCTCATTAATAAGACATGATACTAATTTTTTTTTTTTTTTTCACATGAAGAGGGAATCCTTAAATAAAAAATTACAGCCTTTATCTATTCTAGAGTCATCAGTGGAATTTGCAGTCTAGAACAGTTTCATGTTTCTTAATTACGACAAGCACTTGCACCACATCTTGCCTTCAGTATTGGGGTTTCTTATTAATCAGAGGAATCCTCGATTCTGTCGTACATTCAATTTACCCTCTGTGCTGGGTGCAGCTGCCCAGGTGCTGGCAGGTGAGCTGCAGGGTGCCCTGGTGAGCAGAGACTCTGTGCCAGCACAGCTGTTCCAAGCAGCTCCAATGGACCCAACACAGTGCACAGCTGAGCTCAGCAGCCAAGATCATAGAATCATCAATTGCCAAAAGAAGCCTTTAAAGCTCAGCTAGTGCAGCTCCCCTGCAACGATCAGACACATCTGGAACTAGAACAGGTTGTTCAGAGCCTCGTCATACCTAACCCTGAATGTTTAGAGAGATGAGGCATCTATCATCTCTCTGAAAAACCTGTCCCAGTGTTTAATCATCTGCATTGTGAAAAACTCCTTCCTTATATCTAGTCAAAATTGACCTTCTTTGGTTTAAAACCATTACCCCTTGTCCTATCACTACAGGTCGTGCTGAAAGGAAGTGTGCCATGTGCTGGAGCTGACATTTCCCTGCGGTCCATGACAAAGATCGTGGCGAGGCATTTGTCACTTGCAGCCTGTGGAGGTCCATGGTGGAGCAGAGACCCATCTGCAGCATTTGGACGATAAGCCATCCTCCAGGTGGATAAGCTCTGAAGGAAGCTTCAACCCATAGCAACCCCATGCCAGAGCAGGGTCCAGGAAGGAGCTGCAGCCTGGAGCCCATTCAGGAGCAGGTTTTCTGGCAGGACCTGTGACCCATGGGGGAACCCTTGCTGAAGCAGTCTGTTCCTGAAGGTCTGCATCCCATGATGAGGACCCAAGCTGGAGCAGGGAAGAGCATGAGGAGATAGGAGAAGGGACTACAAATTAGGAATTGACTACAACCTCCACTACCCATCCCCCTGCACCACCTGGGGGGACGATATAGAACAGCTGGGAGTGAAGCTGAGTTTGGGAAGGGAGGGGTATGGGAGAGGTGTTTTAGGTTTTGCCTTTGTTTCTCACAATCCTACTCTATATTTTTAGCTGGAAATAAATTAAATTAATTTCCCCAAGTCTGTTTCGCCTGTGATGATAATTGCTGAATGACCTCCTTGTTCTCATCTTGACCCACAAGCTTTTTCTTCTTATTGTCTCTCCTGTCCTGGTGAAGAAGGAGGGTGATAGAGCAGCTAGCAGCCACCCAAGGTCAACCCCCCAAAGCTTGTTTCCTTTCTCAGTCAAGCAGATTTGCTGTCATCAGAACAATGAAAGAATAGCATAACAAATCCCCAGAAAATATTTTTTATAGAATTCTTAGCATTTTAACTTTTATAGAATAAATTATTGTGTTTTCGAAGGGAAAATATTTCACAAGGCTTGAAATAAAGTAATTTCAGTATTGCTTTACAATTGAACTGTCATTAAAAAAAATCAGAAACCTCTACAGCCATTGCAATTCTCTTATCTCAGGCAAGGGCAAAAAAGACTAAGTATACAACCTAAATCATCCAGACTGTTAAATAGTCACTAGAGACAAATTATTTAGCACCTAATGAGATAAAATTAGGAAGGCTAAATCTAATTAAAGGTCTTTTAAAGAACAGTCCACAAGTGGCTATCTCTTCACAAAATTTGTAGTTATCATCAAAACCAGAGAAACGCGGATGTTGAACCATCCAAAAATTACTTCTGACTGCAAAACAATTCTACATTTTTAATTCTCGTCTCCCAAAATTCCTTGAAATTATACTTTTTCAAAAATGCAGCAGATTTATACCTAATAAATTTACACTGATAAAGAAAAGGAGAATGTAGTCTCTGTTAGCAGAAACCCAGTCAATTCTAGCACTACTGTTAGGATTTCCTTAGACTTGGCATCAGCTGTTTAGACTTTCCTCTGCTGGTGGGTTCTAAGAAATCAGTCACAGATTTAGAAAACTACATCAATTATTGAAACATACCCACTGTCCTTACTTTGATTTTACCCACAGGCTAAAAACTCAATGTGTGACAAATCCCAGCATTTTACTAACGTAAGAAATCCCTCCTGCTAAGAACTATAAGCTGGTTCATATCTTCATTGGAATTAAGAATGAACTGCCTTTGAATTCAGCTTCATATTAATGACAAACTCATGTCTGAAACAGTAATGGCTTTGGTACAGAATTAAGGCCCTTCTGCATGTCCAGGGTTTCTCTCAAAGAAGAAGGGAATCCTACTTCCAAACACACATCAAAAAATCTGTTGTATACTAATGGCAAATCAACATCTAGAGTTTTACACAAGAAATACAGCAAATTTCCTCGTGTATCCCTGTTTCATACTTAGACTGCAGGAGAAGTAGCAGAACAGTGGCATCATCAGATCTGATAATTTACAGAAGGATGGCTCTAATGAGGTCCATGATTTGAATGCCTGGAACTGAAAGGAGTGCCTTGGACTACGTCCAACTGTGGGCACTGATCACACTGTCAGGATTTTGTTCTGATGAATGAACTTCTACACGTATCAGCATTCTGCAATATTCTATCAAGGAATTACGAGTTACAAGAAGACCGCTGCTGAGGACGATACCATTATTATTCCTTGCGCCAGCCATTTAGCCCAGCACTCAGATATTAACGAGAGTTCTGGATTAAGTTGCTATAAAATGTAGAGTGATTTATAAGGAGTATCATTCTTCATCCCCAGTTTTACTTGGATTTCTTGTATCTGTCTGTTTTGATAGGTGTTTATGCTTTCCTGCTCCATGTCTATGGCTGGCTGATCTCGGAAAATGGAACTTTTTAGATTTAAACATCTTCGCAACAGTCCTGCACTGGTTATTCAAATCATGGCTTTGAACCATCTGTAGCTGTTTCTACAGCTAGGAGATGAGGGAAGCAGTCAGTTACACCCAAAGCCGACGGTAACTTCACACAGATATTTCAACCATCCTCTGTCGATTCCAACTATTAAGAGCATCTCCTTTCTCTAGAAGCCATTTCTTTCCATGCTCTTCCTGTTCCCTCCCATCTATTCATTTGACTGTCTGTCTAAATAACTAACCTACAAGACTAAAAAATACTTCAAAACAAACTGATTAAAATACTGTCATTCTGACAAAGAGTTCAGAAAGTGAAACAAACTTGGTAACTTGCAGTTTCATTTATTTTATTAAGTTTCAGGAGAACAACAGTATTTTTCATCTTGATCAAAACCATAAGCAGCTGCAGTTTTAAAACCCTTGAAATGTGCAAATGAATGCCACATGAAGTATCGTAAGCAAGGCTTGTGATACTGACTATTCAATCACTAAGTTGCAAAGACAGTGAAAAAAAGATGGTTTGGAAGGGAAAGGTGATTATGGAAGAAGAAGTGATTTTAGTTTGTTTTGATGAGTATTTTTTCGTACTTATAACCATATAGAAAGGGATAAAGAAGCAGTGGGGAACGATTAATGCAAATCAACTAGCTCTAGAGAAGAGAATGAGTATACAGTACATTATAAACACATCATCCTGATATACACACAAACACTAAGAACTTTTTAATGGGTCTCTAAGCAAACATTGCTTCAACCTTGCTAACATCAAAATCATTGTTTAAATTAAAGCATAGGTTTCTTACTCTTTGATCATGATTTCATATCATGATGTGATTTATAATTTAAGGCATATAGGTTGGAATTATTGCATATAACGACATTAAGAACAAAATCCGTATGATTAATCCTTCAGCTATAAACACTGGCTCTCCTCTAATCCTTCTGGTTGGATAATTATTCTGGTAAGAATTAAAAGAAAAAAAAAACCCTACAAAATATTTTGTCCAAATTCTGGTAATTTTTCAAATAGGCTTGTTGGAGGTGTATTTGAGATCCAAATGCAGGACAAGAGTGAACGTAAGACACACACGCACCTGTGTGAACCCTGCATCAATCATCACTGAGGGGATGGATGGGGGCACACTGACCCTACCTGCCCACAGACCACCAAAAAGCTCTTGCTTTTACATGCAGCTTTTATCTTAATGGTGTTCTGATAAACTACTAGAATTTGACCAGTACATATCTTAATATCCTTTTAAATTTCTAGGTGTTGCCCTTCAAGAAGCCTCCTGAGGTTGAAGACCTGATCACAGAATCACAGAATCAAGTAGGCTGGAAAAGGTCTCCGAGATAACCGAGTCCAACCCACGACCTAACACCACCTTGTCAACTAGGCCACCGAGTGCCACATCCAGGCTCTTCTTAAACACCTCCAGGGACAGTGACTTCACCACCTCCCTGGGCAGCCCATTCCAATTCCCAATCACCCTTCCAGTTAAGAAATTTTTCCTAATGTCCAACGTAAATCTCCCCTGGTGCAGCTTAAGATTGCGTCTTCTTGTCCTGCCTCTGGCTGCCTGGGAGAAGAGACCGACCCCCACCTGGCTACGCCCTCCTCTCAGGCAGTTGTAGAGAGTGATAAGGTCTCCCCCAAGTCTCCTTATCTCCTGGCTAAACATCCCCAGCTGCCTCAGCTGCTCCTCATAGGACTTGTGGTCCAGACCTTTCCCCAGTTCCACTGCCCTTCTCTGGACACACTCCGTTATCTCAATGTCGTTCCTGAATTGGGAGGCCCAGAACTGGACACAGCACTCAAGGTGCGGCCTCACCAATGCCAAGTACAGGGGAAGAATCACTTCCCTGGTCCTTCTGGCCACACTATTGCTGATACAGGCCAGGATGCCATTGGCCTTCTTGGCCATCTGAGCACACTGCTGGATCATGTTCAGTCTGCTGCCAATCAGCATCCTCTGGTCCCTTTCTGCCTGGCCGCTGTCCGGTCACTCTGTCCCCAGCCTGTAGCACTAGAGCTGGCACTTGGTCTTGTTGAACCTCATATTGTTGGACTCAGCCCAATGATCCTCCGGCCTGTCCAGGTCCCTCTGCAGAGCCCTCCTACCCTCCCCCATGGGTCACAGGTCCTGCCAGAAAACCAGATCAACACTTTCCCCTAGCTTGGTGCCATCTGCAAATCTGCTGATGGTGGACTCATCCACATCCCCTCATCCAGATCATCGATAAAGACACTAAACAGGACTGGGCCCAACACTGATACTTTACCCATGGGGAAACTGAAGCCACACTGGGGTTTGCAGTCAAAACCGCAAATGTTTAGCCTCTTTACCACAGAAAAGGCATGACATACTGGTTTATAAAAATTATGAAAGATGAGTACTAAACCAAAATCCCAATGAACTGTGACAAACTCTTAACAGAAGTGTGACATAAGGTAGTACCAATACCGTTTCAGTCCAACTGCAATGACACACTCACCTCCTGACATGGTTTAATGCTTAGCATCTTACGTGTATCTTGTATTTCTGAGACCATTCATGCAACGACTTCTTCTTTTTATTTTGAGCACAACACAAATGCATAATGAGAGAATGAGCCATAAAAAGGAAACAGACACTGGCAAATTTAGCGCATTAAATCCTAGCACTCCTCTGTATTTATTCCTCATGGTTGTGAAGCTTCGCTTCAAGAGCTCTGGGTACAGTGGAAAAACCCTACAGATGTGGACGTTATGTAATGCACTGTGTAAAAACATGATGCATTTGAACAAGACAAAGCAATGTCTTAATGTGTTATTTGTACAAACTCTCTGTTTCAAGAGGTTGAAACTCTTGTGATATGAAGGATTAGGTTCCAAAGGATATCATTTAAAAGGCAGACAGGGATGATATAAAGATATAGAACACAATCTTGCATGTGCTGTAATGCTACCATTTATCTCCAAGACAGATCTGATGGATGCTGTAAGAATAAAGTTTCAAGCTCCTGGAAGGAAAAAATTGCAATAATTATCCATAAAAGCTTAGTGGAAAGTTTTCTTCCATTGGTTCTATTAAAAAGTAATTAGCGCCTGTGCAACTGCCAAAAATTGGCAATTAACATTGCTACATAGGAGAACACTGGCACTTAATCTGGTTAGTGTTCTCAAGGAAACCTCTAATGCACTAATGCTATCTGTCTATCTATCCATCTTAAGCACTTACATGGCTCCTATTACTATAATATACAGGCATTTAACAATCTTCACAGCAGTTATTTTTACAACACCCTGGTGAGGTCATGAAATACAGTCAAACCAAGTGCACAGATGTGGAGCTGAGTATAGGCTATAATGTTACACAGCATTTAATTTACAAAATCCTTTTTCAGAAGGTATTTCCAGGTGCACTATACTTGTAATAAAACACACAACTAGGTCAACCAAGGAAAAATTATTAACTTCAGAGTTTCATTTCAAATTTAAAATCACATTCAGATAGTAAAATGGTTTTCAAGAGAAGAATTTACTGAAGCTCAAGTTAAAAGCCAGAGCCAGGGCTTGTCTTGGATGTTTGCTGTAACAACAATTCCTACTTCCCTCTGAATTCAAAAGTAATTCTCATTCAGCTAATGAAGCTGCAAAGATGGTCTTCCTAGCATCTGAACAGATGCACATGCGATGGAAGGACATCAACAGCTGAGCAAGAAAGTTGAAAAATGTGCTCTGAACATGACAGACCATGAACACTGTCACAGTGATCATCTAGAAGAGTGACTAAAGGATAGGTCAGTTTGAAAGATCTAGTTTGAAAGAAATGTTTAAAAGAAACCAAACAGATAAGACAGTGTACTGTATGTACATGAAGAACAGCCAGCAGTACATGCATATCAAAGCTGTGCTAAACTCTCTTTTGCTTAAAAACTCTAACCTAAAACCACAAAAGTTACATAAAAGTGAACAAAATACCAATATAATCTGTTTCTCAGTTTCAACTGCTGACTTAGGCATAATTTTAGCTATATGTAAGCTAGCAATTTGTCACCTCTAAATATAACAAAAACTTAGGAAGAAAACCCCTCCTTTGCCCATATTTCCAAACTGTGAAGAGACTTGCAACATATGCGAAACAAAATACATCCCTGACTTCTGGTTTATGCTGCAACACAATTCAGGACTGAAAACCAATTTAGAGCAGTAGCTAAACAGTGTCTTTCCTAATGGTGTATTACACCAGAAGCTGCACTGCCTTTATAAAAGAAATAAAATGTTGATATTATCCAGTGAAAGAAATAAGGGACTACCAGAGATAAAAACTAAAATACTCATATCTTTGTTTTTAGTGTCCTTTTACTACATAAAAAGTACACTGCATGGAGACCAAATGTACTGTGGAAATAACATAGAGTGTCTTACATAGTTCACCTATAGAAAAAAATCTCCTTTTTCCAATATGCTTAGTTTTTCCAAGGATTCCAATTTACAGTTTTAAAAAGCATCTACCCTAATTGCTTGATGGCTTTGCCTAATTAAAATTCCAGCAAAAGTGTAACCAGTCTGTTTTCACAGCACACGCTATAATGATGCACAAGTAAATTGCACTTTTTTTTTTTTTACACTTTTCTTCTGAAAGGGACCAAGATCATCCATAATGAGGGAATGAAAGATTCTCTTTGAGTGTCATAGTATGATTAAAGGTGATCATTGATCTAGTTAACAAGGTAAAACAAGTGCACATTTCATCAAGAATATGATGAATTTTTAATGAAAATAATTTAGATTATCTTTGGGAACTAAGATAAAACAGGATTGAAATTTAAACAAGGAGATTTATATAATTTAGAGTGTAGGAGGAGAAAAAATTATATATCAGTAGGACAAAATGTTGATTTAATAATACTATGCAATTCAGATAATTTAAGATTAATGTTTACAGTTACTTTATTCAATCATAATTGAAGATATTTCGATAGCCTGATTATACTCCTCAGATCCTGAAATACGTTTAAAGTAGCTACCTGCTTACACCTGACACCTTTGAGATCAGTGAGTATTACACGAGCACTACAGGATCCTTTTCCAAAACAGGTTCTGAGAACACAGAATAATGAAAAGAGAATCACAGAATCACAGAATGGTTTGGGTTGGAAGGGACTTTAAAGGTCATCTGGGTCCAAGACCCCTGCCATATGCAGGGCACCCTTCGTTGCACCAGATTGTTCAAATAGAAAGCTGAAATCTCCTTCCCAAAATACAGTCAGCTTTTTGGTGGTACTTTCTCCTTTAATGCATACTGATTTCAACAGCACTTCAGCTGAAAACAGTTAAGAGACAGACAAACTATTACACTTCTTCATAATTCTGTTAGCTAATTTCAGCTAGCTGTGGATTTGTTTTGCATAAAGCATCTCAGACATTACCATTATCAGCAGCCTCATTTCAGTCAGGGATTTGGCTTTAGATGTTGGTTTCAATATGTATGTTTCAGTTTTCCTGGACCACTTAATTAGTCAAACTTTGCATGCCTTTAGTGTCCTTTCTACCAGAGTCTAAACCTTAAAAATTAGGGCATAAATTAGGATAAATAGGCCAAAATTGCACCCAGAATTTTAGGTGGAGCTCCTGGCACATGTATCTGTGGTCCAGACTTAGACTGCACAGTAATTTCAACCTAAGACCAGTGTGACTGAGTCAAGCTGGCCTCAGACTAGAGCAGTATCTTTTCTTAAGAGAGCTCTGAATTATTGTGTTGGAAGATACAAAAGCAACGGAGACTTAAAAAATCCCTAAGAGCTGGCAGGTGGAAGATCCAGTAGCCAATTCAATAAATTAATTTCAAAAATACACTGCTCCTACCCCTGCCTCTGTCGCACATCTTGGTGATACCATAGGAGAATACTGACATCAAAACTGTACCTACATTGCGGGCGTGTGCTTCTTATTTTCTCACCTGAAATAGTCATATCTGATTTGTCAAAGATAAACCTATTTCAGCTGAAGTAAGGAGATCCATGAAGTCCGTAATACACTGAAAAATGAGGTGTTTACTGTTTTATATTTGCCACCCTCCAGTCTTGTATCTGTAACTGGAGATAAAACCCCCTCACCTCATGAATGTATTATGAAAATAAATTCATTAAACATTTATGAGACTTTCCAGCACCACAGAGACACTTATCACAGAAAAGGCCAATAGAAAATTAATTCTTTATTCAGAAAAGCTCTGAATGTCATGCTATGTACAAGGCAGGGCTATCACACCAAATAATTATAGCAGCATAGTACCACACAGCTAATTACCAAGCATGAACCATCACAAAATAACACTGAGTAAGGCAGTCTTACATTAAACATCTATGGGAATGCAACTGAAAACTCCCTCAAAACAAATTAGGAAATAATTTTAAGAATACATAGCCTAAGTTTACGTTTCATCTCCTAGTTTAAAATGCAAACCAAAATAGGGTTTTTGCAAAAAAGACCAACTCCATCACTTGGCACCATGCCGACAGTTGCATCATGTAGATCATTATAAGACCACTGGTACACAATGAAACAAGAGAACTGACCGTTATGATATGAGGGATCTGAAAGACTGAGGGACCTTTTTACTAGAGGGTTTCACTCACTTATAGATCAAGGTTCAAGAGAGTCTAGGATACTGGGAGTCTTTAAATCCAGCACTCTGAAGAAAAGGGACTTTAGTACATGGACTCTGCTAAAAACTCTCAAACTTCCAGCCAAACTTCTCTTCTTCCCAGAGCCATCTAACATGCGTATCTCTGATCGCAACTTTTCTATTGTATTGGTATCCCACTTACAGTCATTTTTCCACCCATTTTTCCACCCCTCTCTGACAACCTTTCCTTATGCAAAGGTAAATTGTACATGCAATTTAGGTGCATCGCATCTTAACCCCAGTTTATCCTCAACCTTCTCCTTTCATTGGAGGTATGCATCTCTTCACCAAGTTAGCTCAGCATAGCAGCATGGCTTACTCAGGAGAGGAGGGAAAAATAAAGAATCTTGTTACAGCAGCTCAGAGGGAACATTTACATCCCCTGGTCATGTCAGACAGGCTTCTGTGATCAAAAAACTATACTCTAGCAAAGGCTAGACTTCTTTACTAGAGTACAGAAAGGAAGCAGCAGGGGGCTGGGGGTGGGAGGAAGCTTTCAAGCATGAAGATGACAAGTATGATCAAAACCATGACGTTTTCCCAGGCTTATTGCTCTGAAGTAGATCAGCTACTTAGTCTAAAAGAAAGGAGGTTTTTTTAAAAAATCACAACAGTATGATGCAGAACTCAGCATTGAAAAATTCCGTCTGAACTCTTCGACCTTAAGAAAATAACTGAAGGTGGTATTTTATAATGGGAAGCACCTGGCAGCTAGCGATGTGTTACACTTTCTGCAACATTACGTTTGTCTGCAAAGCAAAATTAAAGTTACAAAACCAAGTAAACTCTTCAGAATGGCATTTTAGGCATTTGTAAATGTACCCAGTCATTCTGGACAGTGCTCCTTTGACATGACTATGCAGCATGTATAGCAAATTGGTCCTTCTGACACCATTTTACCTCACAGATAGAGGAGTTTCGTACCAACATGCAAAGACAAATTCTTAATGTCACTCCCTCATAGAAGAACACCACTTAAATTGCAGTATTCAACTACTATTACTCTTACTTTTAATTTGGTATGTTGATATAACATTTCCCAGAGCCTGAAAAAAAGGCCAGAAGATTGGAGAGAGGAGAGAGGGGGGAAAGATTACTAGATAGGAGATTCTAGTCCCAACAGGGTGTTACTCACTGGCCATGGTTTCACACCGCATGAAACCTAACCCTCCAGGAAGACAGGAAACGTGAAAGTTCAGTGCCCTGATGAGAGAATTAAGGTGTTGCCACAACACAAAACAGGCCAGGACACATAACGTTAATTAATTAGAAGCATTACTTTGTCTTAGAACAAGGACAGAATTTAAGTCTTGTAAATAGCCTTTGTTTACTCTAAGATGGAGAGAGAAAAGAGAGGCAGAAGAGAAAAAGGCATTTCGAAATATGCTTTTGGAAAATAATCATGGTCTGAGAAAACAGAGAAAATTCAGAACCATGATCTATGCTTTCTTAATGATGCAATATGCAAGAAGGGGATGTTTGAATATACAAACAACAAAATATTAACAAAAGAATCCCAAAAGAAATAGAAACATAAGTCTATAAATAATAGTAGATGACTACCACTGTGGAAAAGTCAAAGTGGGCATATTCCTTCATGAAAAGAAGAGTGGCAATTTATGGTTAAGAAGAGAAAGTTTTTATGGCAGGAAAAAATAAAATTAAGAATAGCAAGGATAAAGAATAGCAAGGATAAACTTCACTGAAAACCTTTCTGAGGTTGTATTCCTGACATTTCAGATTTCCTTGCCAGACCACACAGACATTGCTCAGATTCTGAAAACCAACATCACTTTCCTTCACTTTTTTCTTGCCTTTTTCAACTCATCTCCTTGAAGGCTCAACTTCTCTAATATAAATTACTGGAACAGTAACTTAATAACATTAGAGTGTCATAATAATTGTTTCATAAAAATGCTTGGTAACTATAAGTCTTTGAACCTAGTCCACAGAATCTACTTCATTGTCCAGGAAAGTACTCATTCACTGGTACTGGCATTTCCCAACTTCAAATATGTCCATTAACACTTGCAACATTACTACTGCTAATGGTAATACACAAGTATTCCTGAGGGTGAAAGGAAACAAATCCTTCTCAATTAGTCACTGCTTCAATAAAATATTATATACCTGCAGACCATTTCAGACCCCGTAAAAAGAGCAATCATAGAAACTCTGGCATATAATAACAGTAGATTAATGCCGTTAGACTGAAATAAATAAATAATTTTAAAACTCTATACATAAAGAGGTCTTGCATTTTAAAAATACAGCTATGGACAGAAGCCATTAAACAGGACTGGCCCCATCACTGAGCCCTGGGGAACTCCAGTGGTGACTGGCCACCAGTAACTCCAATCACCACCACCCTCTGGGCCCAGCCATCCAGCCAGTTTTTTTACCCAGCAAATAGTACACCCACTACACTCCCAGAGAGGTTTTTTTCTCCAGGAGAATGCTGTGGGTGACAGTGTCAAAGGCTTTACTAAAGTCTAGGTAGAAGGAGACGAGGAAGAACAGAGATGCTTTTCTATGCATTTAGAGAACGCCCTCTCCCTAATTTTGTCCGCTCTCATCTTCAGTGCACAAAAACTCATATTCTTCATATTATGCAGCAGCAAAATATTCTACAATTTAAGTTCGTACTGCCTGAAAAGCCACCTCCAGGTGGATTGCTGATTACTTTAACTTGTTTTTGACATATGCAACAGCAGTAGACTTGGGTCATGAAGAAACACTAATGAAACTCCTCAGACAGACTTTGGCTGATGTCATACATAATTTTTATTAATTGACCTGTCACAAAAGTTTCAAATGCTCTCAGTAAATTTGCTGATGCAGCAGAGCTAATAGACGATACACAAGGCATGAAGTAAATCTCTCAGATACTTACATGTGGGATACAATTCCTCCTGTGCATTATCATAACCATGAGGACAAACTAAATATCTTTGTGCTACGGACTGGAAGTTCAGTAATTCATAGAGCTCTTTGCAGAGTGGTCATGATGGAATGGCTGCCAGCAGGCAACTTCTCACCAAACAGAAATGAAACTTCAGAAAGTAGCAAAATACAGTTCCAGCAAAGTTCTGATTAGATCTCACCTACAGTATTGTACACACTTCTGTGAAGAAAATAGCTCTATAGAGCTAGAAAAGCTCTGTTTCATCAAATAGAAAGAGTCTACCAAATAAATAAAAAATACATATTTTTTTAGTAATGTACCAACATGCATGTATAATAAATAAAGAACTATTTGAGTTACCAGAGCTGAGTGGCATCATTAGCAAAAGAAACTGCAACCATCTCAGTATTGCTATTTATTTGTCATTATTTATTTGTTTGCCAAATGGAATTTTTGGCGTAGATTAAACAGTTTCCAGCCACAAAAACATTGTACTACACTTCCTGTCTGAATCAAATGGCAATCTGCAGTAAGAAGCATGTGAAAACTCAAAGAATATCTCCTTCATTGGAAGAAAACCTTAAAGACATATACACCTGCTAGACCACTACATCAGAAGAATGCAAAATGCTGATGTCTTGACCTCTAGCCACACAGGCTACCAAAGTCTAATACTACATTCTTCAAGGCAGAATTCTACCAAAGTGTTGCAAGTCTATAGTTACTGCACGAAAAGCAAGGAAATAATTTAATCTGTTCAAAATAGACATTTAATTATCATAAAATCCACTTGATCAAGACTTAATTGCAGTGTATCAGCACTGATGTAACAGATAATTTTGTTTCACTACGTACAAGAAATCATGCATTTAAGGAAGACGTATTATATCTGTAATTCATAGTGACAAAAATGATGCCTCACTTTTGACTAATAAATTGAAATGAGCAATAATAGATGAACATGGCAGAAGTACTTTGCCTGTACAAACCAAGCAGCTATTAAATGAAAACTTGATTTTTAGAAAATTAAGGAACAACAATGTTCCAAATTCCCTCTGGGCCTTGCCACTCATCCAAAAGATTGTGATAAAAAAACCAAACGCCATTTGAAAAGCTGTCACACAACACCAGGACATCAGTCCTAAAACATGAGATGTCACTGTCAGAAGTTGTGAAACCTAAACAAAAGCACATTTCACATTCAGCAAATGATCTATGAGATCTTCCTTTTTTCATGATAGATTATTATTAACTACAGTTGACTCCATCAAGTCAAGGTTATTTACATTTTCCCAAAGAAAGAATAAATTCAGAGGGTTACTTTTTAACTTTTTCTCTTAGTACCTTGTTTTATGCCCTTGATTGACTAATACCTGTTGAACATACAAACTCGGAAACAATTTATATTCTAAGGCAGATATAAATTTATAGAAGACTACCAGATTATAGGAAAAATAATTGACTAGGTACGTTTAGTATTTTGTTGAAATTATCATAAAGTAGATCTTGTTTCTAAGATGATTGAATTGAATAGAATACATTGAATAAACTCTGACTTTCACAGAACTGATTTTTTTTTTTACTTCGTAAGAAACTTGAAGTAAATATTCACGATGCCTGCCAAGTGCTCATCTCCTAGAAACAGTATACAGCAGTCATTCATTGAAATACAGTCAATTTTTTTCTATGAGGATCCTACCTCTCATACTTTCAATCTTGCAATAAACACTCAGAAAAGACTCATTATGTAACAGAAAGTTTTAAAAATACCTTGAAGAACTTTCAAAATTTAGAAGATATTTTTAGAGATTTTTTTTAAAGGGCATTTCCATAAGTTACCTGATATTGAATGTAAAATTTCTATGTACGGCTAGCTTTAATCAATCTTAGACTACAATTCCTTTGTATGCAATGAACTTAAGGCTTAAATAAAAGAATGGGAACTTCATCACTGCAATTAATACACATTACTGTATATACAAATACTGGGGTTCTAATTTCTCCTAAAATTAGGTATGTGAATCCAAGACACCAACTTCACACACAAACATACACATCAAATGTCTGGAATGACTGGCACTCCTTAAAGACAACAGCCAAGCTAATCCAAGATGGCACAGCCCTATCAAAGTCAAAGCTGTATCACATCAGCAAACATTCTGTTTGCTAAGATTTAAGACATCTAAACACAATAATTAAGCAAAGTGTTTGTATATGATTTAAGTCCTTACAATTCAAGCATTCATTTTTTTGGTTTTTCTTTTTTTTAGTAGACAGAATCAAATAATTACCACCTGAAAAACAAGCACATGCAAATCAACTGACAACAGGGAATAAGAAAAAATAACAATCATAACCTCCTCCTCCTCCTCCTCCTCCTCCTCCTTTTGTTTTAGCATAAACATCCCAGACTGGTCAAACAGCAGTTTTCTGTAAGTCTTTCAGGTTTACCTTACCACCTGTACTTTGGTTTCAAGCAACAGAAAGTTATTACTTCAGCAGAGGTAGATATACTTGTATAGTTTTCTAGTCTTAATAAGTTATCCAAACACTGTGCTCATACACAGGTTATTTCTTTATCCAAATGCCACAGTTTTACTGGCCCTTAAAACATGCCGTGAAATTACCTATAAACAATGAAAGTCAAGTAAGTCTAGACTGTACCACCCTAGGTACAACAGATAAAACTCCCTAGCACTTGCAGAGACCACCTGCTATGATGAACTTACCTCACTCAAAGCATCTCTGCAAACATCAGTAAAAACACGTAGAGAATAAAGTACAGTTTAGTTGGTAACTGAAAATCAATTATTTGAGAGAACAGTTATATAGTATCTTGAGAAAAGATAAAGCAAATTTTAGGAAACAATGTTAACTTAATCTATCATGGATGGCTTTTGCTTGTAATAACCACCAGTTAACTTGAATCCAAACAGCTTTCAGTTTCTATCTAAACGACATTAGAAACTGAGCTAAAATTACTAACAATGAACCTACACATGAGAATCTCCTAGTAGCATGAAGAAGATGCATCAGGAGAACAACTCAAAGAACAACTGAGGTTCTAAGATAAATGTCACAGTCATCTGAAAATTTTAAGACCAATCTTGAAGCTCTGATGTTGACTTTCATGCGTCAGCTTTCAAGAATGGAGAGACAACAACTCAGATGACGCCTGATAGCTCCTAGCAATGAGGTAAATAAAGTTACACAAACACCTGAAACTGTTATGAGGGAAAAAAAAAGGAAAAAGGCTAGGAAAAGAAAACAAACAGCATCAGAGAAATGGAGGGATTACTAGGAGATCAGCATATTGAAAATGAAAGTGAAAATTAAGCAGACAGGCAAAATTAACCTGAATTGTTCACAAAGTTAATTCGAATAATTACATGGGGTTTGCCTGGACAATTTCATTTGAAGGTGGGGAAAAGGATGTATCTCGGTTTAGTAGCAGCATTCTGGTAAAAGCAGAAGGGGCTGCATCCCTCCCTTCCAGTCATCATTGCCTAACGTGACATACAGGCTGCAATGGCTGCACTCAAAAATACCAGCTCCAAGCACTTGGTGTATGCATCTGTTATATTCATAAAGGGAGCTACACTGCAAATCTGTTGTTTATTATTCTGTCTGAAATTTAGTAAAATGCATCTTCAGATCACAGACAGTGAGAAGTACACAACCACTTATTACTGCAATTTTCATGAAAAAGTACACAATATATTCTCGAGCTAATTCTAAAATTTCAGCTAAAAAAAATGTTTATTGAGGGAAGTAAATGTTTGTGACATAGCATTTTTACTAAATATGTACCTGATTTTTTGAATCTAAATTTGAAATATTGTGCGCAGATCTGGGCCCCCCAGCACAGGACAGATATGAAAACACTGGAGCTAGTCCAGAAAAGGGGTTGGAAGGGGCTGGAGGTATGTTACATACTTTATTAGAAAGAGTAAAGGAGACAACAAGGGGCACAATTAGAAATACAGGAAATTTGACCTAAACACAAGATCAAAAAAAGGGTGATTCAACACTGAAATAGGTAGTCCAAAAAGGTTGTCCAAAAGGAGTCACCATCCTTAAGATATTCAAGAACAAGATCCTAAGCAACTGGCTCTAGCTGACTCTTAAATGGGTTGGACAGTTTCTAGGGGACCTTTTGAATCTCAAGCAGTCTGCAATTCTGTACTAAGAAATAAATATATCTGTTCCAATTCTTTGTCCAATAACTGCTGAACTTTCAGTCATTAATTTAGCTGAAAATCTCAATGAAAAAGCATACAAAGAAAGAATAACACTTTGTTTTATCACATTGCAGTAAAAAACCCCATATTGATCTTGATGTTATGTACTTTCACATAATTTTATACAGAAAGGACACTGTTACATGGGTATGAACCAATAAATTATAATGGAGAAGCAAGTCCAAACACTTAATTTCTTATTGCTTTCACCTTGTTAAGTTTATAGAATCTGCATCTTTTAGGCCACATAAGCTGCCTGCTTTAATACAGTGACATTTCCAGTAAAGTATGAAATGTCAGTAGATACCAAAATTTTGAATATTTTAAACACTTATCTCATGTTCTGCAGCTGAATGAAAAGCTTAAATCAAGTTTTTGGTATCCCACTGAATTCTTGGAGCCTGTTGCAGCTCATCTCACCTAATAAACTTAATAAATGCATAATAAACTTCTCACACTATTTGCCTAGATATTAAGTTTTATCTTTTTCTCCCTCTTACAAGGCAAACAATTATACTGCAAGTTAGGATGTCTTACTCCGATTCTACCTTGAAGCTCTTCACTCAAAGAACTGTAAACAGACCACAATAAAGAGAAGAATGTAATACCATCATGAGTCAAACACTAGAGTAATGACTCTAGCTATATTTTAAAAAGAAATAAGGAGAAAAAATGAAAAATTTTAAAACTACAGGATTTTTCGCATTACTGAGAAATAATCTTCAATAAAATCTGGAAGTGATTCAACATCAGTGCTCTCAGTCTTCATAATGCAATGTGGCACATGCTGCATGAAACAACGGATGGGTTTGTTAACCTTTAAAGACACATGAACACGCTACGGTTTTTGCAGAAGCAGCGACTGATGGTACTATTACTGTTCAGAGGCCACGGCTCCTCACTGCCTCCCATCAGCTGTACTGCAACAATTTCAAACTAAACCAGAACGCCAGCGGCTCAGCCAGCAAGCCCTGCCACGCCAGCCATTCAACATGACCTGACAGAAGGAAGCCGTAGTGAGAGATCTGTTGGAGGATTTTCTCAACCCTTCCACAGTGAATGCAGGGTCTGCTTTTCTTCTTCTCCTGGGTACAGTTATAAATGGCATTTTGAAGCACTGCAGGTCACTGAAGCAAGAATGACCAGTCAATTTTGTATAGAGATGGACAGGAGCTGTAAGTAGGAGGTAATTATAGGCTGTAGCCCTTATCACACCTTCATACCTCAAGAAGAGGCAGCATTTTACTCATCAAGAAAACAATGTACTTTAACTGCTATTTGCTGCTTCTACTAAAAACAAACAAACAAACAAACAAAAAGCTGAACTACTAGTAAAGAAAAATAAAGCCCTGTCTACATATAGGTAACTAGGTTAGTGATAACCTGCATGGATGTCAGACACATGCTGTGTGGGAAGGAAAGCAGCCCATTTGCAAAACAGACCCCTTTACTCTCCTTGCCTCACAGCAGTAACCTTTACTGAAGAAGGAAAAAGAAAAAAGGGGAACCTGCACAGGATATACATGAGCTACCCCGCGAGGTTACTGAACAGTTACTTTTTTTCACCAGCCTTTCAAAGAATGAGGATAACATTAAGAGAAGACTATGAGCCATCAAAGCAGCTCGAAAAGAAATGAAAACTGGCAGAGAATAGTGACGCTCACTCACAAATGTATTGTGAAACAGGCACCGTGGGAAAGCGCTCTAAACTCAGGGACGACATTTGCACCTCTCCTACAGCTCTCCCAAGAGCAGTACTAATTAGCTGTGCACAACACATGTGTACAGCACATGCAGTAATTTGGCTGGAAGTTTTTGTTGACTGGAATTAGGAAGGGTATTCCAGACCTTTGTCCAAGGTGAGTAATGGGAACAGAAACATTGTATAATTGCCAGAAGAAACTGTCAAAAATCTTCAAAGCTTCAATGATGGTGTTCAACGAAGTCACTGGTGTTGCATAATGTACTCATACACGTGTGTAGCAGCAACAAATACCTCTAAATTTTGAAGTTTTAATAAAAATTATGTAACCCAAAACTAATATCCATCACTCACACTTAGTTTTGTTCCTTCCAAAGTCAATGCAAAAAATCAGACTGCAACAGACCGAAGTTTGTGCCTCACTACTTCTGTTTTCTGTATGACAGTCAGTAGTGCACAGACTGTGAAAATCAAATTTTACAAAAAGATACATATTTCCATTGTGGTACTGTTTTTATTTGAAAACTGAATTTATATATGCTCTATTTAGCTCCTGATTGCACAATACACATTACTATCAGAAGCTCAGTATTACATATTAGGAATGAAGTAGCTGACATGAGTTTAAAAATAAAATAGGTAGCACAAATTAGCAGTGTGCTTCCCTCTGTCCAGTATCTTGATATCAATAAACAACTTTCCATAGGTACACTAGCTATTCTTTTCATGGCGTTACACAATATAATTACTAACTCTTGGTAGATTTAGTTACAAATCAGATGTGGAGCAACCTCACCCTGTCATGTATCAGCATATAAATGTTTCTGAACACCTTAACTCATGGGGTTTTTTTAAGGTTCACACTTAGCTTTTAGCTCCATTAGTTTAACTGACACTACTACCAGAAGAGTTTTCTCTTAGTTCATTGCACGTTTTATTGTCTAGAACTGTATAAATGCTTCACGGACTACAAGAAATACATGGAAAGAAAAAATATAATTCAGTTTTCTGCAATGACTATTTATGGTCCTCTTTGGACCCCTGGGCAGATCACAATAAAGTTGCTGCGCAGTGCTTCTCTCACACAATGAATCACAATCTGCTGTCAAACATCCAGGTACAGTACATGATTGCATCTGGCACAAAGAAATAAGTGCAATAAGAAAGCAGAAAAAAAAAAATCTGCTGCTGGAGAGATTAGCAAGTTTTGGAATGGCAACTTTACTTTACTCATGCAACACCTTGATCCTGGTACCTGAACTGGATCCCAATCCCAACCATAGCAAAAAAAAAACCTACAAAAAAGCTTCAGTCCCTCACGCATCTTACTGACCAGGATCTGCATATGCAGACAGTGTATGCACTGAAGAAAAGACTCCAGAAGGAACACGGTTAAGAGGGCCTGCATCCAGGATCCAGATATAAGTAGGGCATCTGCATTTAATTGGATTTCTAATGGTAGGAACACATATGCATAAAAACTACTTTCTTCAACTGCCACTACCTAAAAAAAACAAGTGGCAGGCCCTTGACACCTGAACAGAATCCAAAAGGGGCACGAGGCAAGAATCAGAAGGAGAGGAAGGAATGGATTAAAACATTTTGCTGTTTTTCTGCCTATCCTTAGGTTTCTATATAGTATCTCCCATAACTATGCTATAATAACTCCCTGCCTCATCCTCATGCAGCAATATGAACCCCAAACATTTTTTATATTGGTGCTTGCACTGCCTGCACATCAGAGATACTGATACATGATAGACTATTGCTGCCCCAGTCCTCTTGGTTTAAGAGAACACCTCCCAGTTTCTGGTTTAACAGGCAAGAACTTGAAGTACCTTCTACCATCTGGACAGTTACCAGAACACAAAACCAATAATGGAATGGAAAACACTGGGGGTTGAAATTGTAATACACTTCTGCAGTCCTGATCCAGAAACTAAAACCACAGAACACATGACCACCCTTCACTTAAGAGAGTGATCCCTGGTCTGGTTATGGAATCAGATCATTTATCCTACCATGAACTTTGTCATGGTGTTTTGGGGGAGGGGGATTGGTAGCTGCTAGTCTCATCATCACTTAGAAAATATTTATTAATTCATGCCCAAATTTTACAGATCACATCTTTACAGAAAATAAACACATCAGTTAGATGACAGGGGATTATGCACCCATTCTGTCAGCAAGACATTTTCACAGGATTTAAAGCAGAGGAGGTAGATTCGAATGACTGGAAATTCACTGATGCATGTGCAATGCCTATGAGGGCTTCTGCTTCTCCTGCACCTCCATTTTGGAGTACTCTAAACACTGGCAATAGCTACACAGCTGCTTCCTTTTGATAAAAGGTTGAAGCATATTTAGCCAATTAAAAGCTATGCAAATGTCTCACACATAACTTCCAGGAATTTGTTCTGCAAGATGCATTTTTATTACTACAAAAAGTATTTATCAAATTATTTAGTTAAGTATTTCCTTAATGAAAACAAGCACAAGACTACAGAAATGTGTAACATTCTCATAAAATGTGAAAGCAGGCAAGTCTTAAAAATGATATTATCCTTATTAAGAACATATAAATCTCTGTGCCCTGCTGTCCACAGGTACACATGTACATCCCCTACAATCCCTTCTGAAGTAATCAGAGGGCTACATCATGCCTTTTGCAATAGTTTAATTAGCACACATCTTCTGATTTCCAGTAGTACATTACTCAGGTAACAGACAAATAAGGATTACCTCCACAACAAGACTTAATAATAACCATCTTTCTAGACAAACTCTAGTGAAAAAGGCCTTTTATTCAATCCTCTGGAGGAGAACCAAAGTTTAAGGCTCCACCAACTTAATTTTGAAATAGTCTAGACTAAAGGAATAGAAAGTGTTACTCAATCCTCTGGCACCCCTTTGATTTCTTTTGGAATATTCATGAAATAACAGCAACTTAATCCATTTCAAATCCATTATTTTCTTTCCACGCAAAACCACATCCCGTTGTTGCTACATCCCTACATGATGTTTCTTTTTAACAAGGAGACAAGAGGGGCCAAGTCTCTCCTAAACCAACTGCACCCTAGAGAAGACTAGCCATACACCAGCTCAGACTCAGGACTCAGCACGGCTCCACCCTCCCACGTCTCCCAGTCACCCATCCTTAATCTTCTGTGGATACCTTAGGCTAAGCAGACCGGAACAATAAATAAGGGGGAGAGAGAGACGGAAGAAAGGGATGTTGCACTTCTGAGACACAGTAACTCTTAAAACGTACTTGTTTTAGTCTGCATGATTTAGTCACTTGCTTCTAGAGAATATTTATAAACTTTATGGTTTGTCCATTAACACGCCATCTTCTACCCACCCTTCACTTTCCCCTTTTTAAAAACAAAAGAAAAAATTGAAGAGCCAATTAGAAAAAAGTTCAGAACAAAGGGCAGATGCAAATACAGTAATGTAAGTAAAACATAACAAACTAAATGTAATAAGACATACGAGTCCTGTACAGCCATGCTACTCACTGTTACAGAGGTTCCTTTTGAAGCAATGAAATGATATTTCGACAGTGCTTTGACCATGAAATCTTAAAATAGAAGACTGAAAGATAGACATGCAGTCTACCACAATACCTAAAGTGCTCCATTAAGTATAATCATAATTTATATTTAAGGGTAACAAATATGTAGGCATGAAAAGAAAAAAAAGTGTTTCAAAAATGATGTAAATCAGAAATAAATATCTCTGTAATATTATATTTTCTATAACACAACTAAATAATACTAGAACTACACAAAAAAGGGCTAAAAAAAAACCCTTCATGCCCTACCACTGCACCAGAATTGAAAACTTTTTAAATAGTAATAAAAAAAAAATGAAATGCTCTTTCCAGAATACTATATTACTGTATAATTTAAAAAAACCAAAGAACAAAAACAAAAACAAAAACAAAAAACAAACACAAAAGAAAGGGTTGTAGCACAGCAGCTGGGCTGCAGCAAACATCCTGGGGGAAAAAGAAAAAAGGTAGCAACAATATTTCCAGAAATACACAATTTGTAGTGAAAGTGGAAAGTGTGAACTCACATCCTCTATTTCATCATTTTGACTGGTCCTACAGTAGGAAACCTAAATGAAGCACAGTTATATTTCTACATGTAATACACCAAAACTGACTATAGACTAACTTCCTGTAAGCTTTAATAAAGAGCCTGTCAATGCTTTCCAACACCTACAACCAACCTGTGAAAGAGACTGATTATCAGCTTACAATATCACCAATTAACTCACTTTCACATAAAAAGTACACACTGCAGTTCTGTCAAGAGTTTTTGTACAGATTTAGCCCATCCTATAAAGGCAGACAACTAAAGGTACTCAGATGGCAACCCTTTGCAGACTTTCCAAAGTAAATGTCACACAAAATGCATTTAACACATAATGATAGTACTGCAATCAAGCAGATGTATGTGTATGCAACTCTTATTTGTTGGAGTATCACAGCTACCATCTTTGTAAGTCATATTTGGTGAAAAGCATTACTTAAAACCTCATGTGTAGTTAGAAACAAGATTTAACTATTCTTTTTATAAAAATACTTTTATTTTCTCAAAACAGGTGCTATTGGCAATCCTTGCACCTTTCAACAGGTACATAGTACTTAACAGAGTTACAGCTCCATTTCTCTACAAGTTTCCCCATCAAGGAGAGGTAAATCCAGTTCTCTTTTACAGATGCAGTCAACCAGAACAGACAAGTTTGCTTAGATAAAACATGCCACAGTAAATGATGATATATGATCTCCACTTACAGCGATCCTGTTTGCTCACTAGAAGAAAGCTAGGACTGATTATGTGCAGGGAACGATTTACATTCATGGGACAGAATACATTACATCCTCTCCAGGTCCTGAAAATGTGCTTCTGCAGCAACTGAAGCCAGCTTGCGCCATCAGTCTTAAAAATGTTTAAAGATCTGCTCTACAAACAGTGATTATCTCCTCTTCAAAATACCTCAAAAATTACAAAGCATAGACAGCAGTACATTAAGGAAAAGAGAAATTATAGCTATATTATAAAAAAGAAAAAAAAAAAAAAAAAAAG
>VZTA01009302.1:217-38401 GCA_013398855.1 Mohoua ochrocephala | reverse complement strand
AGGAAAGGAGAGGAAAGGAGAGGAAAGGAAAGGAAAGGAAAGGAAAGGAAAGGAAAGGAAAGGAAAGGAAAGGAAAGGAAAGGAAAGGAAAGGAAAGGAAAGGAAAGGAAAGGAAAGGAAAGGAAAGGAAAGGAAAGGAAAGGAAAGGAAAGGGGACATCAGTCCTTGTGCACCTCACAGCCCTTCTCTTTTGAGACTTGCTTTGCAAGAGCGCAGAAAAGGGAAATGGAAATGGCATAGGAATCTGAGCTATTAAATTTTTTATTGCATTTTATCAAGGATGCTTCTCAGTGTTTTGAAGCTCAGTGAAAAAGAAAGGATGGGTTTAGGTGCAGAGCCAGGAACAGCAGCAGGTCACATCCTGTTCTCACCCCAATTCCCTGAGCTCCCAGGAATGCGCCAGATCCCCGTTGGATGATAACCCTTCCCTCTTGTGAGGAATATTTAGCTGGGGGGGCAGCCTCTCCCCAGGATGAAATGGATTAAAATGTGTCCCTTGGGCTGGATCTCCAGCATGGTCCATCTCCCTCTGCATCAGATCCAGGCCACGGAAGTTTTGCCAAGGATTTTATGTCCAATGAAAAGTTGGTTTGATTTTTGCTTTTTTTTTTTTGCAATAAAATACTCAGTTCTGGAAACTTCAGAGCATCTTGCAGAAGTTTTGCAAAATTTTCCCTGAGCAGCTCAGTTGAAAAATGTTTCTGAAAAGTCTGAGGGTGTGGATTTCTCCTGATCCATGCTCTGAAATAAAACATTGCGGCTTTTCCACACACCTTTGCTGGTTTAATCCCTACTTTGCTTTGCTTTGGGTCTGGAGCACGATTTCCACTCGCTCAGAACTGCAAGGCACCGCTTCTCCCCTGAACTTATCCAACATAGATCCCTCCCCCCGGAATTGCTGTCATTTTGGTTGGTTTGATGGAAAAGCAATTAAAATCAGTTTGATGCGACCTGAATTCATCATTTTTGGGATCATTAATGGATCAGGAATTGTTACTTTGGAGAACTGGAATCTGCCGAGGTGCAGGGCAGGGGACAGGGCATGGGAGGGCGGATGAGAACATCTGCTGAGCACTTCTACTGCTTCAAAAAAAATAGAGATCAACTTCCCTGGAAAAGTTTCTGGCCTGGATAATGCTCAGAGAATTGAGAACGAGCTGGTTTGTCTTGAACTCGCTGAAATCTGCACCTCACTGGGAAAAAAAATCTCATTGGAAGTGCATTAAAACAGGGTTTGAGGGCTCTGAAAAAATGTCTCAATGAAATAATAATGATGATGATGATGATGATGATGATAATGATAATAATAATGATAGTAATAATAGTAATAATAATAATAATAATGACCAACAATAACCAATAATAATAATAAAAATAATAATAGTAATAATAACCAACAATAACCAATAATAATAATAAAAATAATAATAATAATTACAATAACAACAACAATAATAATAATAACAATAATGAAATACCACACTTTTTTCATTTCAGGAAGAAATCCTGAATGTTTTCAGAGTAGTTTTCAGCCCTAAACCACGTCGTCGTTGCTCAGGGTGTAGTTTCATTTTTTTGGGTATTGTTGTGCTGTTGATGAAAATCACCTAAAATGAAGATGAAAAAAGAAAACCCTTTGATTTTAAATTCAACTTCTCCTGAACAAGTCAAAACCTCCCATTCAGATCCCTCTCATATTTCCAGTACAGGAAAGGCTCAGACTTATGAACCAAATTCCCTCATCCTCAGGTATCCTGGCTAGATTTTTAAAATTTTAATTAGGCTGCAATAAATTAACATTTAAAGAAGTAGCACCCAGAACGTGATTTACAGATTTAAATCATAAATCTGTAGCTGTGACCAGGGGAAAGAGCCCCAGCAGCACTGGGATTTTCTCCAGAAAACATCGACTTCCTTGGAGTCGTTTCTGCACATCCCTGCTCCCCTGGGATTTCTGTTGGATGTTAGGAAAGGTTTCTCCACAGAAAAGTTGGTCAGGCTTTGCAACAGGCTGCCCAGGGCAGTGGTGGAGCCACCATGCCTGGAAGTGTCCAAAAAACGTGTGGATGTGGCACTCAGGGACATGGGTTAGTGGTGGCTTTGGCAGTGCTAGGTTAAGGGTTGGACTTGATGATCTTGGAGACCTTTTCCAACTTTAATAATTCCATGATTCTACCTCTCTTTGTCACTCTATTTCCTCCTCTTTCTCCTCTTCCTTCTCCTCCTCCTTCTTCAAAGAAGAAGAAGAAGAAGAAGAAGAAGGAGGAGAAGGAGGAGGAGAAGAAGAAGAAGAAGAAGAAGAAGAAGAAGGAGAAGGAGAAGGAGGAGGAGAAGAAGAAGAAGCAGCAGAAGCAATAGCAGAAGCAGAAGCAGAGGAAGGAGAAGGAGAAGAAGAAGAAGAAAAAGAAGGAGCAGAAGGAGCAGAAGGAGCAGAAGGAGCAGAAGGAGCAGAAGGAGCAGAAGGAGCAGAAGGAGCAGAAGGAGCAGAAGGAGCAGAAGGAGCAGAAGGAGCAGAAGGAGCAGAAGGAGCAGAAGGAGAAGAAGAAGCAGCAACAGAAGCAAAAGCAGAAGAAGAAGAAGAAGAAGAAGGAGAAGGAGAAGGAGAAGGGGAAGAGGAAGAGGAAGAAGAACGAGAAGAAGAGCCTCGCTTTGAAGGATGATGTGAGTTGACTGAATCAACCATATTTTAAAGGTTTTATTTCATTCTAGGAATTAAGGACCACAGGCTCTGTAAATCCTTCTTTGACTTGTAACACTTGATGTGGTTATTTATAGCATCAGCGTCAGGTTTTTGGGTAATTTTCTTTTCCTGGTATATTCCCAGCTCTTCTCCCTGGCAGCCATTTCCCTTTCCTGGCTCATATTGAATGAACATTTTTTATAATGCTGCTTTCATCTGATTTTTAGAAATGCTTTGATCAAAATCTCCCTTCTGAGCACTGAATGTGGTTTGAATCACCAAGCCCTGGCCATTGCTAATAAAAGGAAAGAACTGACTTATAATGGCTTTGTTGGTGTTCGTGTGATCCAAAAAGGAATCGCTGGGAATGTACCTGCGAGTACCAGAGGCCCCCTTGGTGCTTATTTGGTGTGAATTCTTTTTCCACGCTTTTTTTTTCCCCCCTCCCCACTGTTTTTGGGGTTTTTTTATTATTTTTTATGGAGTCATCCGAGAAGCTTTGCTTGGTTTTTATTCTCAAAGAACACAAATTTATTTGACTCCTGCTTTTCTTTTCTCCGGGGATATCCTGTGTGAAATGAAGATTTCTCGCAGCAAATCTCTGCAGGGAAATCTGTTCCATGAACACTCGGGTTTCGAAGCGGCTCCAGGTAACGCGCAGCGACGCTAACGAGCGCTTCCATCTTTCAGCCCGCGAATATCCTTTCTTCTCACACCAAAACTTACATGGGAAAGATCACCGCGAGGCCCTCCAGGCCACGCTCGGGTGGTGGGATCATCCCAGGATGCCTTGATTCCCAAAGCAAAGAGCGAGCCGAGGAAGGTGTGGGTGCGATGTGAATCCCGCCGCCCTCGGGAGCCGCCTGCCCCTCTCCGATGCTCTCGGCCCCACAGCAGGGCTGGAGACTGGGATCCAGAGCGCTCCGAGGCTCGGGACAATCTGCTTTGTGTTTTCCCAGGCTGGGGAAGTGCACCGGCAGCTGCTCTTCATTTAAAGCACTGTTTTGGCTCGATACAGGTAGTGTGTTTTTACTCAGTAGCTCTGGCTCTGTTCGAATCTTATCCCGTGAAATGAGAATTTCAGGAGAGACATTGTCAGCTCTCCGTTCGCGGATGTCCCGTGTTCGGGAACACGCTGGAGCTGTATCCAGGCTGGCAGAGAGCTTCCCTGTGCCTGGGAATCTCACCTGCAGCCTGGGGTTAGTTTGCATCAAACCCTTCATGCCTCATCAGTCAAAGCTGAGTGCGGTCAGAAGCGTCCCTGACCTCAAACACTGTGGAAAACTCTTATTCACCTTCAAATCCTCATCTCAGGTCGTGCCCATCCCTTCTCTGTGCTTCTCCTGATGTGTCCCTTTTCCAGAGCCACCCCTCACCTATCCCTTACGCTCCCATCCCAGACACCCTGGCAAAACAACCTCTCTGGGAGCAGCCATGAGGGAAAAACTGGGATGTTCTGCCTTTTTTCCCCTCTTCAGGCACCATCTACTCCATCCAGCTCCGCAGCCTCCCAACCCCTCGGCGCTGCCCTCGAACAATGCTGCAATTAACCGAGTGTGGGAATGACGATGTGGCTCGTTGGAGGTTTTGTTTCCACTCAGACCGGAGTTAATCTCCCCTGTGACTTCCAGCATTTCTCCTCCTGATGAATTGTTTATTTTCTGATTCTGGATGGTTTCTAAGAATAGCACTTTGGGCTCTGCACAGATTTGCTCTTGTGCTTTGATTCATTGCACTTAAAGACGCTGTTGCCGTTCTCCCAAGTGTTGGCATGCACTATTTGACAATCTTCCGTGGAGCAAATTCCTGGAATACAAGAACGAGGCCTCGCGCTCCGGTTGAATTTTCCTCTTCTCCTTTCTCTGCAGATGCAGGAATGGATGTTTATTTTTCGTTAGCACCGCTGCAGGATTTTTGAAGGCACGTTCCCTTCGCTTTTTCGGGCCGACTCCCTTTCCGGCGTCGGGTTTGCCGGGGCTCTCAGCTTTTGTTCTCTGCGGATGTTATCCCAGCGCTCCCGGCGGAAACGCGGCCATGGCCTTCCTCGCCGTGTCGTGTGGTTTCCACAGCGGGATGAGGTGCTGGAGCTGGGATAACTGGCTTGGGATGAGGCAGCAGAAGGCAACTCAAGGGCTACCGTGGCTGCCTTGAAGGCAACTGCCTTCTCCTCCGTGTGCGGAGTGAGGTCAACACGAATATTCCAGCTGGATGTGGATTTTCTCTTCGTTATTTTGGGGTTTTGCTGTTTTTGAGGCAAGTTCTCCTCATCTTTTCCCCCCCACTAGGAAGCACTCGGGCTCCGGGGTAACGTCAGGTTCCTGAGAGCTTCCTGGTGGCCCGGAGCTCCCAGCCAGCCCCCACCCACACTTGTGGTGCCTTTGAACTGCTTATAAATAGCTCGTGCTCCATGTGCAACCCTGGCACCGACGGGAAGCGCCTCAGATCCCGGCACAACGGACAGGCCCCGGTGTCATCCCAGCCATCCATCACTGCTTGGGCCCTTATGAAATCCAGAAGAGATCCTGACATGCGATTTTCCCTCTCCGTCACGGGTGGGGGGCTGGGGGCAGGGAGATCTCAGGGGTTTTTTTTCTCCTCAGGAAAGCAGGCGAGCGAGGGAGCGAGCTGGCAGAGCTCCTGCCACAAGGAATGAATTTGCACACACACTTTGATCCCTTTATGATTTTTTTATTTGTGTTAGCCACATCCTCTTCGCTGCACCACTCAGCAAAAGATGCTTTAAATTAGATGGGGCTTGGAAAACGCTCTCCCCCGTGGCTGCCTTCCCCCCCTCCCTTGCCTCGCCTGCCCCCGAGGCCTCGGATTGGTCTGGTAGCCAGAGCCTTGCCTAACATGAAGCTGGCACCGGCCGAAAGGCGGATAAATAAACGCCCAGGAATCTTGTTTGTCATATTTAATCCATCACACTTCCCAAACGGCCCACTCAAAAAATGCTGCAGCAGTGTTTACATCACCCTGATTGAAGGCTACATCCGTGCGTGTAAATGCCCTGGCTGGATGCGGCTCCAGTTTCACACGAAGGCAGCCCCGACCAGAGGGAAAAAAAGTCATGAACCCCCCCTTTTGCATTTCTTCCCTCTCTCATTCCTGCCCAATCCAACCATCCAGCATTTGCACGCTCGTTTTTATTGGTTTTTTTCCCTTCCTTTTCTCAAGTTTTCTGGTGAGCGTTGCCCGATTCGGTGATTTCCTGCTGAATGAGCGAGTGGAATTCACCTGGAGACCACGAGGAGAGGGTTGGTGCCCGTGCCAAGGGAAGTGGCACAGTGCAGGCGCTCGGACGAGCAGCCTGGCAGGGTTTGGCATCATCACCAGCCATGGCACTGGCACTGGGGCTGGGAGCATCAACCTCCCAGGTGGGGAAAACCACGGGAAACCACGACAGGCCGCTGCAAGTGGGAGATCCTGACCGGGAGGTGTGAAGGGAAGAGGGGAAAAGCTCTTTTAGCACCAGGTCAAGGAGTAGGAGATGGTCACCGACCTCACATGAAGGCAATCAGTCCAGGCAAGGGATCATTTCAGCACCTGGGCTGGTGGAAGGTGTCCCTGCCCACAGCAGGGGGGGTGGAATGAAACGAGCCTTAAGGTGCCTTCCCACCCAAAACATTCTGGGATTTTCCTGTCCCGTGCTGGTGCAGCTCAGAAAGGACCACAGAGGGTCCAACACCCCGCGTGCCACTCCACCAAACACTTCCCAGCAGTTCCAGCTCTTCAACAGAGTGAACAGCTAAGAAAAAATAAAATTAAAAAATAAGATAAAAGGATGTTTAACCTGCCTGGGATCAGACAGCAGGGTTTGTCTCATCGAAAATGACATTTTCTCCTTCTTTCACGAGCTTTTCCTGCTGAAAGGAAGACACTCCCAACTGTCATTTTCCCTTCTCACCTTCTCCTCCACCAACTCTTCTTTCTGTCCCGTGGCCAGAATCACTCCTCGCACCGGCTGCGAGTTTTGCTGTGGGAAATGTCACCCTGTGCTGCCTCCGGCGGTTCTCATCCCTCTCAGATACACATTCCTATAGGATCGTGGAATCCTCAAAGCTCATCCCATTCCATCCCTGCCATGGGCAAGGACACCTGCCACTATCTCAGGTTGCTCCCAGCCCCAATGTCCAACCTGGCCTTGGACACTGCCAGGGATCCAGGGGCAGCCCCAGCTGTGCCAGGGCCTCCCCACCCTCCCAGGGAACAATTCCTTCCCAATATCCCATCTAACCCTGCCCTCTCAACCTTCCTGATAGGGCAAGTCCAAGCTCACAATGCACTTTGACACTTCATTCTTCAATTCCGTGCCGTGATTTTTGATCACACCTATTGGCAGTGCTGCCCAGAGGTTGGATTTCTAAAGAGATCGGAGACAGACAGCGTAGAAGTGAAAACCTTTGAAAAGCAGGGCTCTGATTTGGAGATCCCCTTGGATTTGGGATGGCTTTTGAACCCTTACCGCTGAAAATCCCCAGCCCCAAAGGAAACAGCACCTGTTTTATCCAGCCAAGCAGCGCAGACATTTCCCAGGTGGCTCCTTGCACTCCTTGGAATAAAAATAAGGCTGTCGGGTGATGCATCGCAGGAAAATCGGTGTTTTGTCTGTCAGAAAACACCCACCCCTTTATTTACAAGTGCTCTTAACACCCCTGACTCTGAAATCGGGTCCTTGCAGCCGAGACCGAGACAGACACCGCGCTCTCTCCAGCAACAGCGACCCGTACAAATTTACAAAGAGTTTTTCATCCCCGTAAAAAAAGAAACGAGAGCCTGTAAACCCACTTTTCCCCTTCCTCCTTCACCTCTTGCCTACTCCCAAGCAGGAGCTGCTTCTGGCCTCCAGATGTCAAACCCACGAGCTCTTCCCCTTCTTGCTATTTTTGCCGCGCGCTTTGATCTTCAGCAGCGGCTGCCCCGGGGAAGAAGGGGAGGAGGCCCACGGGGTTTGGGGGCTGGGAGTGCTGCTGTGCCCCCTCCAAGGCTTCACCCCTCACTTCCCTTTGCCTTCCAGAGGGAAATCCACCCAAAAAAAAAAAGGAGCTGGGTGGAAAGCGAGGGAGCGGCAGGGCTGCGGGAGGGTGGGAAGGGTAATGGGCAGGGAAGGGTGATGGGCAGGGAAGGATGTGGGTGGGCACAGCTGGGCAGAAGCGGGGCCGGAGGGCACCTGCCTGAGGGCTCAGCACTGGGGCCTGAGTGGGGATGGGTCCTGTGTGGGGTGGGAAGGAGCCTGATCCATTATTTCGGGCCGAAATGGGATGCGGGGCTGGATGGCAACCTCGCCTTGAGCCGCGGGGGAGCTGGAGGTGCAGAAGGCAACAGCCCTTGGCCACTGCCTGCCCCAATCAATCCCACCTGCTTCGGGGACCTCCAGGCATCCCTAAAAACCACAGAATTCCCTTCCCAAGGCAGCTGAGTCATGCCCAGAGCACCGCCTCTGCTATAATTCACTGCCTGATCAATGGGCTGCATCGCCCCGTGCTGTCGTAGCCCCGCTAACACCTTGCAACCCACCCTCTCTCCCACAAAAACCAACAAATAAATCTTTTCCGTGCCATAACGCACCAGAAAAATGAAATTGTACTGCCAGTGGGACTCATCCCTGGAGCAAAGGAAGCAATCCTACAGCTGGAGAGTCAATGTCCAGTCGGAGAGTTGTGAATATCTTCTTTTTGCTTCCCCACCCGTGTTTTATTGTTGTCGGGGGGTCATCTCAGGGAGCTCTCACAGCACAGCTCAGCTCGCCTGGAGAGGCTCACTCAGCAGCTGCAGGCTGGCAAAATGTTGCCCAAAGGATTTGTGGGGCTTGATGCTTTTATTGCCAAAAAAAAAAAAATAAAACAAAAAATAAAATGGCAAAACCCACACGGAAAACCTGAAGGAAAAATTGATGGGTTTAAAAACCAATGGGGACAGGAGGTGGGAACTAATGTTTGTGACTGAAACAAAACAAATCCCATCAGGTACTTGCACAAACTCTGCACCCCGTGTGCTCCTGGGTGAGAGCCTGGGCTGAGGAACTGCCCATATTCCAGGGAATGCCTGGACCTGGCACTGAGTGCTCTGGGCTGGTGACAAGGTGGGGGTCGGGCACAGGTTGGGCTCGATGTCCTTGGAGAGCTTTTCCAACCTCAACGATTCTGGGATTTTATAAAACGGGTGCCTTGGGATAACGCTCCCTCTCTGGGGAGCTTGGGATGGACATCCAATGTCCCCTGGCTTCAAAGGGTCTCAGCAGCACCAGCTCTCCCAAAACCTCTCTCTGTCAACTCTGTCTCAGCCCCTCAATCCAAGCCAGCAGAGATCCTGGCATGCCAGACCTTGGGAGTTGTGCTGGAGCAGGGAAGGGATCCTCCCACATCAACCCAGCCCTCACCTGAGACGGGGGCACACGGGTGGGTGAGCCTGACCCCAAAACTCTCCAGGGAACCTACGGCTGGAGGCACCCCAGCACCTCCTGGGGTGACCAACAACCGGGCTCCGAGAGTGGGATGATCAGGATGCTGAGGAGGGATGGCACAGCTTCCCAGAAACCCAGGCCGGGGTGATTTACAAGGTAAAACGCTTGAGTTTGTGTTGAATTTCCCTTCCCTCCGCTTCCCAGCACCCACCTGGTTCCTCGTTATCCCTCAGCCCTTCCCTGCTCCTCCCGCCCCGCGCCCCCCTCACCGTCACCTCGTTGCTCATTGTGGCACCGCCCGGGGTGACGACAGCAGAGCTTGGACACGCACAGGAGAGCTCAGAGCCCCCTCAGCCACCTCCTCACCCCCAGAGGAGCTCCCCGTCACCTGCAGAGCAGAGTGCCACACCTCGGGAACGCTGCCAGCCACCACCTACCTTCATCCTGGGCATTTTTGGGGCCTAAAAACCCAAACCCGGCGTGAACAATGCACAAACAGGTGTTTCCTCTCTAGGTACACATCCACAAATGTGGCACTGAACCTGCTGTGGCTGCTTTCTGCTGAAAAGCTTCGCTTTTGCCCCGAGGCGCTCACAAAAAACAAGGCCATGATGCACATTACAGACAGATCCCCCCCCACCACCACCCCACCCCCAGAAATCTCCTCTCCCGCAGCTGCAGCGCCTCTGTCCCTTGTAAACGGATCAAAACTCGCTGCCTCCCGACGGATTCCTGCATCCCCGCGAGCCGCATAGTTGCGGCTGCTCGGTATTCCCAGTTTAGGCGTTGGCAGGAACGGAGGAGCGAGAGGGAGTCGAAGCGCACACATGCCAAGGAAGGCAGTGCCCGAGGGGATCCCACCCTTCGTTCAAATGGGAGAACTGAAATATCTCGTGTGTGTTTGTGTGTGGGGAGACCCACAGGCACACGTGTCACGGCGCTCAGGAGAACAGGAGATCCGCTGAGCGTTTGCTTCTCCCGTGCCCTGTTTGGAGAAGCACTAACACCGTCTGGGTGATGCCAGGATGATTTTTTGCCTTTTTATATACCCCTTTATATAGCTTTTCCATAGCTTTTATATACCTTTAGTACTTTTAGCCCACACACTTGTAACTCCCTCAGTCTGATTCCCTATGTCCCGTTAAGCCAGGAGACCAAACATCCCGGGAGCCGCGTCTGAGGGTCAGAGAGCCCCAGACACCAAGGTCCTCTCTAGAACACACCCTGGAAACTGAGACAGGCCCATCCAGGGGGGAGACTCCTCAGCATGGGGGGATTCACTCGAGTCTCTCCCTGGGGAATCTTTGATAGATGTGCTCATTTGCAAGGCCTGTGAGTTGTACACACGATTTATCGGGGTGGGTTCCGTGTTCTTTGGGTGCTTGTCCCAGGGCGTTCCAGGGGGGACTTCAGTGCACTCCACTCAGAGGGTGTGGTGCACCAAGGATCCTGAATAAATCCCAAGGTAAAAACCCCTTTTCCCCTTAACCATGTCTGGCTCTCAATTTTAAGACCAGGGAAAACGTCGACGTTCGGTTCCGAAGCAACGTGGTTCGCCGCTGTGCTTTTCTGACTCCCCTGCAGCAAACAGCAAATCCTTCTGCTGGCTCCATGTCCAAGCTCATTCCGTCCCTTTGGAGCAGGTTCTTTCCACACAGGGTTTTTTATGCTTTACAAATCACAGAATCCCAGAATGATTTAGGGACCTTCAAGCTCATCCAGCGCCACCTCTGCCATGGGCAGGGACACCTTCCACTGTCCCAGGCTGCTCCAAGCCCCAGTGTCCAACCTGGCCTGGGGCACTGCCAGGGATCCAGGGGCAGCCACAGCTGCTCTGGGCACCCTGTGCCAGGGCCTTCCCACCCTCACAGGGAAGGATTTTTTCCTGGTAACTGAATTTCCCCTCTTTCAGTCTGAATTTCCCCCCTTCCAGTTTGAATTTCCCCTCTTTCGGTCTGAATCACCAATCGATTTCGCAGTCGAATCACCAATTCATACTGCCTTGGGGAAGAAGAACCTCTGCCCACGCTGATCGCCAGGGAAAGGGTTCTAGATCCAAGAACTGGCCTCAAATCCCCCCATTTCCAGGCTGATACTCTGACCACGAGGGATGGGGTGGTTCCTCTTCCAGAATCAGCCAGTTCAGGACCAGTGTCCATCTGGGCCATCCTCTTGAGGACCACCGAGGACATGAGGAGGGACAGCCAGGTCGGTGACCCTGCACTGCAAATGGCTCAGCTCAGGTGAGCAGATGGAGAGATGCTCTGAGCCCTCATCTTCAGGGAGAAGCCGAGGGTCCCCTCCAAAGGGAGACACAGCTCTGGAGCGGGAATTTCATCAAAAACATCACGTTGGCCCAAAAAAACCCTAAAATTTTACCATGGAAATGCAAATGGAGATGGTGGAACCAGACCAGCCACAAAACACTTCACTAATGTGCATAAATTTAATTAATTAGCAGGTTCCCACCACGCTGCCCTTTATGAGACCCTCTTGTATTATGGGATATCTTTTTATTTGCCACCAAGAAAAAGCTTTTACCCAAAAGGTTGTTATTGCCTCAGGGGCTCTCTCCGAGTGCTGAGGATGTAAACAGAGACATCCCAGCAAGGGCAGCAGCAGGGCATCAGTTTCCTCTGGGCTTTTTCCCTTTCTTTTCGTGGAAAACTGGCTCCAGCTGGTGGCACTTGTGACCCCAGGATCTGACGTGTCACACAGAGGTTTTAAAGCAAAGGATGAGCCGTGGACAACAGGTCTGGGAGAAGTGGGAAATGGAGGCACCAATTTTTCTTGTGAGGGAAGATCTGAGCCTGACAGGCGGGATCCCTGCTCCTGGTGGACGGGATGGAGGTCTCCAGTGGGAAGGGATTGCTGACCACCCCCTGCAGCCCCTGGGCTCCCTCCCAGCTGCCTCTGCTCAAGGTGTTTGCACAGGAGCACGGCAGATGAGGCACAGATGACCCAAAAAAAGAGGCTCCATGTAAACATTTTCTCTTTTCCCCGGAGATTTCTCTTCTCTCTAGGTGGAGGTGACATCCAGTGGTGGCTCGCCACAGCCCTTGGAGCCAGCCAGGATGGGGAAGTGTGGCTTCTCGGGGACACCCAGCACTCCCTCGGGATGAGCGACCTCCGAGGCCATCGAGGGTGGAAACGCACGTGGGAACGTTTGCTGCGAATTTACGGGCACCAATAAAACCGCTGGGGGAGGAAAGACAATCAGGGCAAACTGAGGAGTGTTCCATCTCTTGCATTCCTCCACCTTCCATCCCAGAGGCGGGGAGGGAGACACTCTCCCTCATGTCCTGCCAGGAAAAGAGATGGCTGTAAAACTGCTGAGATCATTTGCAGTTCCTCTCCCCCTCAACCCCCCCACCACCACTTCCAATCTGCAAACCTCATCCCTGCTCCCCTCTCAGAGACGAGGAAACGGCTTGGGTTAAATTAGCGTGGAAGCTGGAAAGCCTGGGATTGGAATCATTTCCCCGCTGGCCTTCCAGGGGCTCCGACGGGAAAAGCCCCCAGGCACAACCGGAGAACGAGAGCTCCTGCCAGCTCTTCTCCTGCTTACACCTCCCCAGGCTCCACCTCTGGGATCTGCTTTAGCACTTAGGTGGTGGGGCAGAGGGGGGGGAGAAGGTTGTTTTTCTTGCCTTCAGCCTTTGCAAATGGACTTCCAGATCCTCTCCCCAAAAAAAAACCCAGAATTGGCTCAGGCGAAAGCAAGAGCTGAAAGGCATCGCTTGGCAGGTGGAGGTGTCGCTTCTCCCATCACTCCTTCGGTTCTTTGTTGCCAAAGAAACCCCCTCCTGAAGGGAATGTTGAAATCCTGAATGGAAGCTGGAGAGGGATTTTGGACAAGGGCATGGAGGGACAGTACAAGGGGGAATGGCTTCCCACTGCCAGAGGGCAGGGATGGATGGGATATTGGGAAGGAATTGTTCCCTGGGAGGGTGGGCAGGCCCTGGCACAGGGTGCCCAGAGAAGCTGTGGCTGCCCCTGGATCCCTGGAAGTGTCCCAGGCCAGGCTGGACATTGGGGCTTGGAGCAGCCTGGGACAGTGGGAGGTGTCCCTGCCCATGGCAGGGGGGTGGAATGGGATGAGTTTGAAGGTCCCTTCCAACCCAAACCATTCCATGATTTCATGACTCTGTGTGCTCCTGGCCTCCAGGATTATTATCTGAAAGATGGTGGCACAAACCCATCCTGCACGTTCTGGGGTCGAATATGCTCCAAACAGGCTTGGGAACGCCAGAGGAACCAAAGGATGCTGAGCAGGCCCAAAGTTATGCTTCAAAATGCGGCCGAAGGCTTCCCAAAACCACGCGCGAGGAGGTGGGAGGGATGACACGAGGCCAGGGAGGGGCACGGGGAGCTCAGCTCAGAAAATCCAAGGCATCTGCAGGGATCCTTGAAGGAAGCTTGGTCTAGGTGATGTCAGCGCCCTGAGGGATTAACACAAAGGGCAGCACAGCGACAGAGGCTGCAGCATTTCATTGGGACACTTGGAACCGAAAGCCCCCGGAGGCCTCTGGAAGAGGTTTGCATGGAGGATGTCTCTGGCAGGAAGGAGCTTCCCAGCCTGGCCTGGTGCAGGTTTTTTCATGGTGAGGTTCCATCTGGAGACCTGCGACTCGACCTCCTCCATGCCAGGCGTTATAAACACAAACGTGGTCCTGCCCCTGTGGGATTGGGCATCTCCCATCCATGCGGGCTTGTCGGGGCATCTCCCACCCATTCCCACATGGATGGAGGCTTTGCTCTCCCACCAGCCCAGGAAAAAAGCCCTTTTCCCCACCTTTCAGGGATGGTTCCCTTCAGCTGACACAGGAGCCTGCAGCAGAGGTGGGTGTAGGACCCAGACTCCAGCAGGACCAGCTCTGCCTGTTGATCCCCAAAGCAGCCTTCCCTCCCGATGAATAGGAGGCAATTCCAGCACTCTGGCAAAGCCGCTTGGAGAGAGGTGATAGAGCCCTGAGGCTACTCCTAAATCTGTCACACAGCACGTGCTCCTTCCCTCAGCACTTACATATTGATACTGTTGGGGGAAAAAGAAAAAAAAACAAAAAAAACCCCCAAAAAAGCAGCCCTGGCTTTTAGTCCCTGTAGATCCCAGAGGAAATGGTTTTATGGGACTCTGGTGGATGCAGAAAATAACTTCCACTTAACGGCAGGCGCTGGCTCAGCGTTCGCTGGCCCGAGACACATCAAACACTTCAGAGCAATTCCCAAGTTATTGGTCCTCCAGCTCAGGGCTTCCCAGCCAAATCTTTATCCTCTGCTTCTAAAAGCTGGTTCCACTTTAATATTCGGGAATAATATCCCTTAAAACACGCATTTATGAATGAGCAATACTTTCCTCACCTCCGCAAAAACCCGGCACGGGGCTGGAGTCCAGGATGCAGCAGCAGCAGCAGCATCTCCTGCAAAAAAGGTGCTGAGTGTCGGTGTCCAGACCCCTCAACGTGTTTTGGGAATCAGATCCGGCCTGGTGCCGGCACCTTTGCAACCTGGACGCGGGGAAAATCACCCAGCAGCCGCGCGTGGTTAATGAGCATCCGTGCGGCGTTTTCGGCCGTTGCGTGAGGACATTTTTAGTCCTCGTGACCCTTTGTTATCACCCCTCATCATCCAGCCAGCCTGCAAGGATGGGACTTGGTCCCCCCAGGCCAACCAGGCTTTTGAATGGACACTGGAATGTCTGAGTGTGCAAGGATGGGACTTGGTCCCCCCAGGCCAACCAGGCTTTTGAATGGACACTGGAATGTCTGAGTGTGCAAGGATGGGACTTGGTCCCCCCAGGCCAACCAGGCTTTTGAATGGACACTGGAATGTCTGAGTGTGCAAGGATGGGACTTGGTCCCCCCAGGCCAACCAGGCTTTTGAATGGACACTGGAATGTCTGAGTGTGCAAGGATGGGACTTGGTCCCCCCAGGCCAACCAGGCTTTTTTGAGTGCAATTTCTGAGCGTGGCTTGAGCGGGCGCCGCGTTTCTGAACGGCCAAAGGGCGCCCGAGCTGGATGAGCCCCGGTGGCCAAAACCTTCGCACTTTGGGGAGAGAGCACGTGCAGCTCAGAGAAAGAAAAACAGCGCAAGGTAAATGGAAAACTCTCACCCAGGGCTTTGCTAATCGGCACCAGCTGGTGCTCTGCTAATATTTTGATAAAAGTCCTGTTTTCTCTCCAGAACAGAAACTTTACAGAGAAGGGGTTGGGTTTTTTTTCTCCATCCCCCTCCCCTTCCCTGCCCTTTCCCTCTGTCAGAGTTCTGGCACAGTGTGAAGGGGAACACGTGTAGCAGGCAGAAATGCGGGATGAAAGGAGAGAAAAAGAGAGGAGGGGCAAGGAATCCCTCAGCTCCATCGGTGCATCAAAAGCCGGATCGCATCCCCACTGTCCTCTCCCTCCCTCCACCCCCATCCCAGGCTTCCCACGGCCTCCCCCTCTCAGCGCTAAAGGGGAGCAGAGCACGCACAAACCTCGACCAAAAGGTGAGGGATTCTCCTTAAAAATCTGATGAGAATGAAGAGGAGCCAACTCATTCCGTGTTCCATGCTGGATTGCTCTTCCCAGATGGTGCCTAGAGAAGCTCTGGAGAAGTTGCTGGGCTTGGTCATCCCAAAATCCAAGGGAGGGAGATTCCAGGTGTCAAACCCAGGGGAGATTCCGGGAATATTTCAGTTTTATGCTGAACGAATGTGGGAGAAAAGGGGGAAAAAAAGAGAAGAAATTATGTCAACGTCAACAGACTGGGCTTGGTGACCTCGGAGGTCTTTTCCAACCTGAAGGATTCCACCATCCCAATGTCCCTCCCAGGGAGCCAGGGGGTTTTATTCCCTTGAACCTGCTGTTGGATAATAAGACAGATGTCCATGCTGTGTCTTACTTTGGATAGATCTAAACCAGAAATGAATGTCTTAAATGGGGTGAACGAAGGTATGGAGCGTCCCCCGATCCAGGAATGTCCGATTACGGCAAGAAAGAGCCCCCAGCTCCCATTTTATTATTTGAGGGAGCTGCTTTTTAGATGGAAAATGGGAGTGCCCACTCAAAGGAGGGATTCTCGGAGTGCAACAACTCCTGTAGGGAAGAGTAAACCACGGGTGAGAAAATATAGCTGGAAACAGGCAAAATACGGGAAAAGTGGTGGCTCTGCCTCCTAGTTTGGTCCCCCGGCGGATGAGGAAAAGGACACCCTCTTGGGAATGCTGAGTGTCTGGAGGAAAGACACACTTTGAAAGCTCCCAGCAGTAATTCCAAGGTGGAACAGAGATCAGAACCACCTCGGGAAAGAAGAGGGAGAAAACAGAAGGTGGGGTGAAGCGGAGGAGCAGAGGCTGCTCGGGTGAAGATCAAAGGAGAAGGGCAGGTTCAGGGAGCCACCTCTGGAGCCGAGGATGTCTCTGGTTGCCCTGGCCTTCCCTGCACAGGTGTCCCTCTGTTTGGACAGCTGTCCCTGCTCCCCGGCTGCTCCGAGGGGTCGGTGCCGGCGGCTCGCAGATGCCTGGGATGCTCCCGGGGCTCTCCAGGGCAGCCCGCAGCCTGCGTGTGTGGTCAGGGCACTGCCTTCCCTCCCAGAGCCAGGGATTACACGGAGCACAGCTGAGGAACTCGAAATGCTCCACAAGGAAGGGAAATGGGAGCTGGGGATTCGGCACTGCGGCCGCCTGGGGCACCAGCATCAATCAGCACTGTTTATTTTCACTTTTAAAGCAGACATTGGGGGGTGTACCTGTATTTAATGCCTATCCCAAGAGCCTTCATCCTTTCTAAAGCTGAAAAAGGCAAGCAGAGCACCCCGGATGCCCCCAGCCCACTCCAGAGCAGCAAAAGCAGCAGAGAAGAGCCATCATTCCGCAGGAGCGAAGGGTTTGTCCCCACCATCTGTCACCTCTGGCAGCCAGGGCTGGGGCTGCCATCTCAGCACCAGCATCTCCACTGGCTGCTCATCTTCCTGAAGGCCAGAGCCACCTTCTGAGCCTCCTGACCCCAGAAAGCTGCTCAGCTCAGCTCACGAGGCCGCAGCGTCGCCCTCAGCGAGGTCCCGTCTGAGGCTCCTCTCACCCTTTTAATTTCCCTCAGCACGTTGCCCTGCCCTCAAACCTTTCCTTCACTTGTTGGGTTTGGCATCTCTTTTGTACTATTTTTGGAGGAGTTCAGAGCGCGTTTCTGACTTTGGCCATCTTCTTCCTACAATTATTAATAATATTTTTCCTTCCAGACGCTGGCCCCGTTCCCACGTTGGCTGCAAGGCCTCAAGCGTCGTTTCATTCAGCCCTCCTCTCTTTCCAGGAGCACCTTCTCGGAACACTCCTAATGAGGAAAATCCATGGAAAATAAAATCTTGGGTAACCGGGGCTTGGGGCTCGTGGAAAGCACCTTGAAATACATCCCTGGGTATGTTTTGCCCCGTAAATGCTTCCTCTCCCTCTTCCATGAAGCCTGGTAGGACTTCCACGTGCCTGATAAGACACAGGGAGAGCCCCAACACTTCAGAAGGCTTAAAATGCAATTTTTCTCCCTCTGGAAGTTGGGATCTGGAAGCCTCCTGCAGTGGGATATCCGTATCAGAGCAGAGGGGATCTCCTGACTGGCTCAAGCCTCCCACATCTGGGACCAGCTGAGGATTCACCTTTGGAGCCCCAGGAACCAAGAGAGGTCCTGAGGTTCCAGCAAGGAAACAAGAGGACCTGATACAACCCTGAGAGATCCCCAAAACCTCAGAAAGCTTAAAATACACTTTTTTCTCCCTCAAAAGTTGGGATCTGGCAGCGTCCTAGAGTGGGACATCCATGGTGGAGCAGAAAGGATCTCCTGAACACGCCTCCCCCATTTGGGACCAGCCAAGGGTTCCCTTTTGGAGCCTCAGGAACCAAGGGAAGAGCTGAGGTGCCAGCAAGGAAACAAAAGGAAGGGACGAGGGAAAGAAACCGGGGAAAAAAGTCTGGAAGAAGCAATAGTTATTCCGGAGCCTGACAAATATTCCTTTTCCTCTGTGGGGCTGGCACTCTGCCTCCCCTCCTCCGACCTTGAGACTGTGCAAGGTTCCCGACCCAAATCACTCTCTCAGCTCCCCAGAACTCCCAAACCTCCACCTTTCCTCCTGCCTGCGTGTGTGTGTGTGTGTGTGTGTCCTCACACAAAATCAGCAAGCAGCACCTTGGGGAAAACCCTAAAACCAGTTTTTAAAAGGCTTGATGGGGAAATCAGGTCCTTGCCAAAGGAGCACGAGCCAAGTGATGTTATTCCCAACAGGCTTCCCAGGGGCAGGGGAGCGCTTCCAGCAATGAAACAGCCCAGCCTGTGCTGGGACCCCCTCCCACCTTCCCTGCATCGAGCAGCACGATGATACCTTAAGGCACCACTGGGTTTTCCAAGAGTAAAACAAGGAAAAAGCTTCATTTTGGGCAGCTGGGCTCTGACACAAGGCCTCCATGTAAAGGCAGCGTGGTGCAGCTGGGTGAAAATGCCTGTATTTGTCTGAATTTGGTATTCCTGCCTGCCCTGCCAGCAGCTTTCCCTGCCCTCCACAGGCTGTTACGTGGGACGTTAATTAAAAAATCCCACGCGGATTTATCCCACGGAGCGAAAACGAGACGAAATTCCAGCTTTTTTCCCCGCTCGAGCTCGACACGAAGTGAATTTTAGCTTCTATTTGGGGTGAAACTGAAGCACAAAGGAAAACCTGGGGGGCAAGGAAAGGGAAACCAGGTAACCGGGGTGGGTTTTTTCCTCGGACTCACGCGACCCCAAACCACACAAACCGAACGCCGAGCTCGGAGCTGAGCTTCAGCGTGGCTTCAACCACACGCAATTAGGCCCAATTAAAGGAATTTTTTTAAGGCCCTGTTAGGTCCTGCCAGCATTTTAAGTGGGAGCAAACTTGCTTTGCCAGCAGATGTTGCCACTTTTGCGAGCGGGGCTGGAGTTTCGGGGGCCGCGTTCTCGGAAAAGTTGCGTGCTCGGGCCGTGAGGAAAGGCAGGGAAAAGGTTCCCCGTCAAGATGAAACGCATTAAAAGAAGCTCACATGCTCCCTGATCGTGCTGTGCCAGGCAGCAGGGAATGTGACCAGCTGAAATTGCCTCCCAAAAAAAGAAAAGCGAGGGGCTGGTGGGACTGCTGGAACCCAGGGATTATTGAAAAAGAAAACAAAACCTGGAAACGTTCGCCGAACGAAACCACATTTTGGTGATTAGTTTGTAATTATTCATGGTTGGAGGGACAGGGGAAAAAAAAAAATCCAGGATTTAAATGGGCTTATTTGTTTGTTTGTTTGAGTCCAAATGCTAATGGTGATGGTTAATGGGAATATTTAAAAAAAAAAAAAAAGGGAGGAAATGTGTATAATTGACACGCAGTGCATTAGTTCCCAAGTCAACCAGCAAAACCAGCCTGATCACTGCGGGCCCTGTGTGGATTTTATTCCTAAACCTGGCTTTCAAATCCTGGGTGCTGTCCAGGAGTTACTCAAATAGAAAAAATTTAAAAGATCTCCTGAAGGTTTAGGAAATACATTTCCCTGTACACCGTACTCCATCAATGATGCTGGCGTGGAAAACAAGGGGGGAAAAAGCCCATTTTTTTCTCATTTTTTTTGTAAGTAAATGCATTTAAGAATGATTCTGGGACGCTCTGAAGTGGCTCTGTGCCCCTTGGGAGTTCTGCCTTCAATCTGAAAGTGATCTCAGGAGTCCAGGAGCGCCAGGGAGCAACAAAACTGGTGGCTTGACAAGCCCCAGGCAGGATGTGAGGACTCAAGGCTCCCCTCATGCTCCCTGGCATCCGTGTCTCATGGAATCATGGAACAGTTTGGGCTGGGAGAAACCTTTAAGCTCATCCCATCCCACCCCCTGCCATGTGCAGGGACACCTCCCACTGTCCCAGGTTGATCCAAGACCCATCCAGCCTGGCCTTGGACACTGCCAGGGATCCAGGGGCAGCCACAGCTGCTCTGGGCACCCTGTGCCAGGGCCTGCCCACCCTCCCAGGGAACAATTCCTGCCCAAGATCCCATCCAGCCCTGCCCTCTGGCAGTGGGAAGCCATTCCCTGTGTCCTGTCCCTCCAGGCCCTTGTCCAAAGTCCCCCCTCCATGGTCAACAACAAAATACCAGCTCAGACAATTGTCCTGGTGGCTCAGGAGGTGACAGGCCTTCCCAATGTCCATCGGTGATTTAGGAACACGCCTTCCCCCGACACCTCAGACATTTAAGGACCTCCGAAAGTGCCTAAGCAGGAATGGAAAAGCCCAAAGTCTCTCTCTGCTCCTCAAATCGTGGCCTTGCACTGACTCAGACCAAGACCTCACAAGGTCCCAGATGCGATGCCCCAGACACCCTGAACGGTGGCACAGCCATTCCTGCCCTCTCTTGGCTCCTGGAAGAGCAGCCACTGCCCAAGGCTGGTCCCATTTCCTGTTGGAAGCAGCCCTAGCCACGAACAAACACCGTGGGTGGGCACTGGAACATCCAAGCTGAGCCTTTTTTGGGTTCCTTCCCAAAGATGGGAGCGCCCTGCGTGGAGCTGCCCTGGGTTCCTCCAGACAGATGTCCCAGAGGTCCCAGATCCTTCTGGAGCAGCAGTGGGAGACTTGGCAGCCCGACTCACCAGTCCTAAAGTGGCAACATCTTTGAGCCATCCGCTCCAGCCCGGCACGTCTGCAGCATTTTTTCCACCCAGAGGCCTCATCCCGGCCCCTGCGGAAGAAACGCTTGGAGAGGGCTGTGTCCTACTCCTGCAGCGTGGCATGGGAGGGGGCAGAGCTGGAAGTGCAGCCACGGGCCAGAAAGAAGGGACAATTCCCTGCGAGGAAGCACAAACAGGGATAGGGATCAGACTTCTGGAGGCACGGCCGAGAACTCCGCTGTCCCCAGGAAGGACGGAACAGGACGGGTTTGGGGCAAAGGCTGACGGAGCCTCCCGGGAAGACCACAGGAGCAGCAGCCTCCTCTTTTGCCCCTGCCCAGGGGACAGGGCTCACCTGCTGCACCAGGGATGCTCCGTTTTCCCGAAGGGATCCTGGCTGGCGGGAAAGATCCCGCTCAGGCACATTTTGCTTTAACAAACCCCACCTCGCAGCTGCCAACAGACGCTGGCATTAGGTGGATTTATAGCCAAGCTTTATCTGTTGCCTGCAATTCTAATTTGTGCCTCATAGGCCATAAAATTCCAAGTTTTCCAGGCAGGGGGAAAGAAAAAAAAAAAAGTGACGATTGACTGTTACTGCTGCCTCTTTTTTTTTTTTTTTTTTTTTTCCACTGGAGCTGTTCCTGATGCAGTTGTAACCAAATGGTAACCAAATAGACTCCTAATGGCCAGTGCTGTTTATTCCAAAACAGTATGGATTTTCCATTCCTAATTCGAAAACCATAGGGTGTCACTTTCCCCGCTTGGCACGAGGCGAGGTCAAGCTTTGGGGATGCTAGAGAGGATCCTGAGGAAAACTGTCCCTGCCTGAAGGAGGATCCCTGAGAATTAAAATGCCTTTTGCTGTGGGTGAATGATGCATTTTTAAAAAGCATCTCCAGCCTAAGCTGCAAACCAGCCACGGGTTTCCCAAAGCGAGTATTTACGAGACTCTGCACAGCTCGATGCTTTTTATTCCCACTTAAAAATCCGTTTTTCCTTGGTCAAGCCTCCATTTACACCGGAAATTGGATTTTGAAACGAGCTTCATCGACAGCACCCAGCCCACCACGCGCCAGGGATGCTCCCTGTGGCAACACACGGAATGGCAGAGCCGTGCTGAGCCCCACCTGCTGCCATGCTGTAATTCAGGGGCTACAGAGCAAAATTCCTCTCCCTCCTGATCCAGGAGACAATTTGGCAGCGTTTCAGAGCTCCAAAACCAGTTGCAAAGCAGCAGGAACCCAAAGGAAGGTGGGGTGGGGGGGAAACGCAGCACCTCAGAAAGATGGGGCTTGTCAGGCGTGGGGCTTTCCACATTCCCATGAATCCCAAAAGCCTGGGAAACGCTGGCACGTTTACCTTGCAGAGGGGAGGGGAAAGCATCCAGGCTCTGGTGTGCTCTTCAGTGCAGGTGAGACCAGGGATTCGGGCTCGGATCTCCAGGGAGGTGTGGAGCGATGCGGACAAAGGCTCGCGGGTGGGATCGGATCCTACCCCAGCAACACGGGAAAGACCCCCCAGAAAGGACAACTTCAGCAGGAGCAAAGGGAGATTTGGGAGCAGCTTTTTCTGTGGGGAGCACCAAGAATTGAAGCAAAATGCACAAGGAGAGGGTGGGGCTCCTGGGAAGGAGGCTCAGTACACATCCCTGGGAATAGGTTAGACCGGGAACGCAGCGAGCGTGCGGGAGAGCGCTGGGCTGGGCTGGGCTGGGCAGGAGAACAGAGTCCAGCCCAGGCACAGCTCAAGGGACCACGAAGCATTTTGGCAAGCAGAGCCTCCCCGGGAGCCAAAGGGCAGAGCAGGGAAGCTTCCTTGCAGGCCAATTACCTCGGCAGGAATCTAAAAGATATTCCCATTGCCTGCGAAGCCGCGCGCCAAGTCTGCTGTTTGTTTGTGTCTGTGTTTATTTCTCAGAGTGTTTCTTTCTCTGCACCCCAGGGAACTGGCTGGATGCGAGCTCTGGCCTTCTCATGGAATAAGAATTAACTCCTGGATCTTGGCAGCACCGGCGAGAGACCGGCTCCTGCCGAATCGCGGCCTGACGCAAGTCCCACGAGCCACCACGTACCCGAAAATCAACTTCTGCCCGTCCCTCATCTGCCTGGAGACCCAAAATCCCCAGGGCCTCTCCGTCCCCTGGCTCTGTGTCGCAGCGTGGGGCTCTCAGTGCTGCTCGGGCACCTGCTGTGTCCAGGCCGCTCGGAAATTCAAGCACCCACAACCCGCGGCTCCTCGTCGACCGTGCAGGTGAATAGAGGGGCAAAAACCCAGAGCAAAAGGTGCAGCACTGCCTCAGACAGCAAAATAAAATTTGCCCAAGTCCAGTTTCTCACTGGACTTTGGGAGTCCTGAACTAATTAAAATCTTCTGGCACAAACTGGTTTTGCTTCTCCAGCGGGCGACGTCACCTGGCACGAAGGGAGGCTCTGACCCATCCTTCGAGCGGCTACTTCTGCTCTAGGAGAGGGTGAGTAAGAGCTGAAACACGTGGGGACTTCAGCATGTGGGGCCATTTGGTGACAAATCCTCTCTCCCTGTCCCCAGCGGGGCCGAGCCAACGTCACTGCTCGGCAGTTGCCGGGAAATGAATCGCCGGGTTGGACTTCCCGCACGCCGGCGCTGCGCATTCCTGCCGGCGGTGAATCACAGCCACCAGACGTGGCACTCGCCCACAGGGACCAGCTTGGACTCGAGGAGTCTGGGCACAGAGATGTGAAGGAAAAACCCTGGATTCAAGGAGAAAACGGGCCTGGCTGCTCCCAGGCTTGGATGTTCCCATGGGATCCGAGCCGCGTCAAGCTGGAGAGCTCATGGCTCCGTCATCCCCTGTGTGGCTGCTGGATGCAGAGGAGGCAAAGAGGCAGCTTCAGGTGCTGGGAAGGCAAAATGCACTGAGGGAGTCACCTGCACGGGGACATCGGGAATCCCGTCAGGAGGAGGGAGCTGCGGGCCTGACCCCTGACCGGCGCCCCGGGCTGCGGAACCGGCTCCATCTGGGAGCCCGCGCCCCGTTTTAAAGGGGGGTGGTCTCAGGAAGCACACGAGATCCATCTGATTTGTGATCTAATCTCCGAGCGACATTCATGGCACGGGAACTGTTTTCCATGGAAAGCTATCTGCAGGAGGACGTCCATGCCAGATGCCTTGATTTAATCAGCCCATACAATATCCTCAAGCTATGCTCAGACATCTGACCCCTGCTAACCAGATCGGGCACTTCAAAGCCGGGCGAAGCGTTTCTCATGCCAGAGAAAAGAATCATGCAATCTCCAGAGCTGGAAAGGACCCTCAAGGATCATCCAGTCCAACCCCTGGCCCTGCACAGACACCCCAACAATCCCACCCTGGGCATCCCTGAGAGCGTTGTCCAAAGGCTCCTGGAGCTTTGGTGGGATTGAGGCCGTGCCCATTCCCTGGGGAGCCTGGGCAGTGCCCCAGCACCCTCTGGGGGAAGAGTTTTTCCTTTAGCTGGATGGACACCGTAGTTGGGAACCAAAGGGAGAGTCCAGCCAAGGCTGCCCAGTGAATTCTGTGGCGGTTCAGAGTGGAATGAGAGCATTTTCACCCCGTCTCCAGGGCGTTTTGAATGCTCTCTGGTGGGAAGCAAGCACAAACCTGCAGCAGTTTCACAGCAGCACAGAGCTCAGCGTTACAGAAGTCTGAATGCACAAAAAAACCCTCTGACTCTCCTATTTTTCATCTTTGGATAGCACAGAAACATGGGATTTATGTTTACCTGCACCTTTTGGCCTCTCTCGATGCACAGACACATCCACGGAGCGAAGAGGAACAAGGTTCCCAGCAACGGGAACAGTAAAACTTCCTGGCCTTGTTTGCGTTGGCGCCACAGCTTCTGCTGTCATCTCTGCATCCTTCACGGTCCACGATGCGTGAAATATTCCGGGTTATCACTGAGCTGAAAGTTGATGGATCCAGCCCAAAGTTCGCTGAACACCCAGCAAGAACAACTCCCGGCAAGAGGGACCAGACACTGTCTCAGGCTGCTGGGTTAAAAATAGCCTTCAATTGTCAGATTTCGCAGCTGGCCCCCCAGCTCTGCTTGAGCGATGGCCCACGGCAAGGGGTGGGGAGAGATGGGCCTGAAGGTCCCTTCCAGCCCAAACCCCTCTGGGATTCCATAAATGCTTTAGCTTGGAGAAAGCTCGCACTGATGGAGGTCGCTGATTAAAGGACCTGCTATTAAATGGAACTGAGGGCAGCTGAGAGTTTCTGCTTTCCTAACGGTATTGATAGGATTTATCGGTTGCTTGGATGAAGGGGAAGCCTTGAACGCCCCCAAATGACAGCCTTACATTGTATTTCTTATAAAGCCGAATTCCTTTCCAGCTCAGGAAGATGGACCTGCAGGTGAATGTCCAAGTGCCACGGGCACGGACACCTCCCACTATCCCAGGTTGATCCAAGCCCCAATGTCCAACCTGGTTTTGAGCACTTCCAGGGATCCAGGGGCAGCCCCAGCTGCTCTGGGCACCCTGTGCCAGGGCCTGCCCACCCTCCCAGGGAACAATTCCTTCCCAATATCCCATCCAGCCCTGCCCTCTGGCAGTGGGAAGCCATTCCCTGTGTCCTGTCCCTCCAGGTCCCTGTGAAAAACCCTTGTATAAAGATAAGATCGGAAGGATAAAACTCCAGAAGCTGCTCCCGCACCGACAGAGAACGCTCAACAGCTGAAATTTTACCCGAGCCCCCCCAAAAAAAAGACTTTTTTTGCTAAAAACTGCAAAACAAGGGGTGAACCTACTAATACATTCCAACAGCAAACAAAGGCGGGCTCAGCAACACCCACCAAACCAATCCAGCCCACTCCCTGTGCCTCCTAAACCTCCCGTGCCTCCAGCGGGTACCGCGGGCTCGCGGCGCCGTAAGCGACACCACAGCACGGGGCTAAGGGCACTCAGCGCTCTTAAAAACTGTTCCTTAATTTAACTCCCAATTTATGGGGGCGTTTTACCATCCTTCAACTCTCATTTTCTCTGAGGAGACGCAGGCCCCGCTCTCGCAGAGCGTTAAAAACGAACGGACGTCGCCAAATTATTAAAATGAAAGGCGAGTGGCGGGGTTGGCCAAGAGGATCGTGGCTGGAGCCCAGCTTCCCAAATTCCCCGAGCAGCTTTCAGCTGACTGCGGAGAGGCGCCACCGGCAGGAATGCCGCGCCCGTGAGCATCCCCTCGCCCCGGCGCGTTTGGAAAGCTCACGGACGGCCCGTGCCACGGGGAGGGGAGCGTGCACACATCGTCCATCATCCTCCTGCCTTGAGGGGAGGATGGCTGCAGCCATAAATCAACAGCCCTGTCCCGCTCCATCCTACCCATCCTGCCTTTATTGATCTCCCTGCGCCAGATCGTGGAATCGCTGAGTGCTTTAGGTTGGAAAGGATCTTAAAACCCATCCTGTCCCACGCCCTGCCACCTTCCACGAGGCTGCTCCACGGCCTCTGGCCAGCCTGGCTTTGCTCGGTTTGGAGTTTTTAGAGCCTTTTTTTTTAGGATGCAGGCCGTGGTGGCACACGTGGACTCCTGGCCAGGCACGCTCGGGCTGGCGGAGTTTCTGTTGGAAAGCTCACAAACACCAGATGCTCCACGCCGGGGGAACAAAGAGCGCTTTCCTGTAAACAACAGCACATTGCAGCCCTTCTCCCGAGCACGAACAATGGGAACCAACAAAACAAGTGAAAAGAGGTGGAAAACAGACCAAACTAAACACGTGTGTCGGGGTGGGAGGGGGGGAAAAGTGCTGGATGCAGAGGGAAGAATGGGGAAAAGTGCTGGATGCAGGTGGGAGGATGAGCTCCGTGGGGGCTGCAGTCCCCTGGGGCACCAGGGGAGCCACTGCCCTCTCCATGGAATCCCAGAAAGTTTGGGTGGGAAGGGACCTTAAAGATCATCCCGTTACACCCCCTGTGCCATGGGCAGGGACACCTTCCACTACCCCAGGCTGCTCCAAGTCCCAAGGCCCAACCTGGCCTGGAACACTTCCAGGGATCCAGGGGCAGCCAGAACCTTTTCCTTTTTTTTCCTCTTCCACGACCCTTTTCTTTCTTTTTCTTCACGGTTGCAACTTGCAGGGGTCACAAAGAGCTCCTTTGGGAGGGAAGACGAGGCTGGAGGAGCTGATGGGGAACAACAACAACAACAAGTTAAATAACTTGGGGCTTCCCCAGCAGCGCCTGGGGAGCGGGAACAACAGATCCTAGAGGAAATGCTTGGAGACTGCCAGAGATTTGGTTGGTTCTCATAGCCCAGAATGAATATTTGGGCACCACGTGGCACAAGAAGAAATCTTTTCCTTCCCCTAGAACGAGATCAAGGGGTGTGAGTAATGAGGGACGTGTTGCAATGCTGCTCTAGAAAGCAAGGCCAGACTCTCAGGTGAGGGAAATTCAGCGAGAGGTGACCAGAAATCCCAGCCCTGTCTGTCCTGGAGGGGGGCAGGTAAATAACGTGCGATTCCTTTAAACAATTCCCCATCTATTGTCCCCAAACTGGCAGCTCAGACACACAGGGATCTCCCATTTTGAGGATAAATCTCCTGTTTTAGCCGTGTCACAGAGATGCCGTCACTGACTCATGGGTACCGGTTTGGGGTGGCCTGAGGGGAGATGCGTGGAGGGGCGGGAGGGAAAAACTCCAAATCAGAGGAATATCGAGGCTGGAGATGTTAAATGTTAAGATTAGGGCTCATTTGGCTTTGTTTTTCATCACCACGATTCCAGACCATCGGATCGTTTTCTTCCAATTTAGGAAAAACTCTGGTTCTGCCTTCAGAGGAAACGCTGGCACTGGATCAGACAAACATCTCCCGAGCGGAAAAAAAAAGCAGGAATCCTGAAAAAAGGGACCGTGCCCTCGCCTGGAGGCAGCTGCAGGGACTGAACCCTCGGGTACACCTGCTAATCCTCGGGAAGAACAGAGAGACAGCAGAAACTCTTGTGGCTCGAGCTCGGGGGGAGCTTCCCAGCGAAAATGCCACAAAATAAAAAAGCTCGGCCGTAAGAACCAAAATATTTTGAGGAATTACACCCACTCCCACGCCAAGACAAACCGAGGAGCTGCATTTCCAGAGCTACCAAGGGAGCGGGAGCAGAAACGAGAGGTTTAAAGAGCCCCCTTCAGCCGGGTGTGAGGGTGGAGAAATTTCAGGATGCCCCAAAAACCGCCCAGGAGGGGCAAAGCAGGAGGTGGCACCGGCGCTGTCTCTGGAACCCACCGCGGTTCTCCGGCCCCCTCCAGTGGCTGCAGAACAGGGAGAGGCCAGCAGGATCCCGGCATTCCCGAATCCAGAGCCATCCTCCTCCTCCCTTCTCCGTGCTCTCGCACTGGAGCATCTTTAAGGGGCTGCTCGTGGCTCCAGGCTGGCCACAGGTACCTCCCAGCTGCCCTCAGCTCTGACCCTGCTGCTGTCCCAAACCATTCGACCCTGGGAAAAGCCAACAAGCCACTGATGGGTACTTCTGGAAGTGGGATTTTGTCACCTCTGTTGTGCCCTGCCACGGTTTTCTCCACTGGAAGAGGAAGGGCTAAAAACTGCTGTAATTTAAGGGCTGGTTTGGGGTAAAGAGGGCTTTGCTTGACTTCGGGGATTGAAAAGCAAGAAACAAAAAAAACCACCTCCAAAATAAACCAAAAAACCACTTCGACCCATCAGATGTGGTTCCTTTGCTTTTTGCAGAACTCCCAAAGAGCAGGGAATGACATTTGGATCCCAGCTACCAGCATTCCATGCCTTGGAAACGACAAAGACAAGAAAGCCGACGTGAAAAGACAGCTTCGGATTCCAGATCTGGTTTGGTTCTCCGAGCATTTTCCAAACCTCGTTCTCCCATCCCATCCAAGCTTCCAGCACGCACCCTTTCTGTATTCTGCACAGACACAACGGGCATTTTTCACTGGATGGGATGCACACTGCAGCAATGCTTGATTTCCCCACCCACGGCTTCACAAAACTCAGGTTTTTTTACCCAGATTATCTGAGCGTGCCCCACGGAGAACATGGAAAAAACCCCACCTTTATGAAAGGGAATGCTTTGCTTCATAGGAGGGAATGGTGAAGTCCAAGCTGAGGCAATAAAAATGCTGTTTATACAGCGTGAAAATTCACATATTATTGAGATTTCACACTGGATGATGTTCCCCGGGTTTAAAAGGATAGGGACAAGCAGAGGACGTAGGGTTTGGCCCTATAGGACAGGACAGTGACGCCTGTGAATATCCTGAATCTATTTTAAGATTCGTGACTGTCTCTCTGCAGTGAAAATTCCAAATTCTCTGGAAAAGCAAAGCTGGGTTTAAGTAGCCTCAGCAACTTAATCTCCACAGGGACTTCATTCCAACAGAATTCCGTGCACTTACATCTCACTGTTATGGGAGCTGTCCCCAGGCTGGACTCGTTCCGGGCCCTCGTGCCAAAGGTTTGGCCTTTTCCAGAGGCAAAGTCCCCCAGTGGAGATGGAAGGTGGATGGATGATCCGGGCAGTCCAAAGCTTTGATTCTGCACACCTCCAGGTCGCTGGTGAACCTCGAGCTGGTTTGCTACTGGGCTGGGAGAACCATCCTTAGACCTGGGGAGATCCATGGTCAGGGGAATCCTTTGGATGGGATCTCTAATTAACGGGCTCAGCTTTAATTATAGACCAGAGCTCCATCAAGCACTGAGTCGAGTGGATTCTCTCAATTTCTTTGAGCCACCCTCCCTCACTCCCACTGAGGCATTTCAATGCAGCTCATTCCAGGTGGAACCACCATCCTGAGGGTGGTTGGGCACTGGAGCAGGGAATGGGCACAGCCCCGAGGCTACCAGAGCCCAGGGAGCGTTCGGATAACGCTCTCAGGGATGCACAAGGTGGGATTTCTGGGGTGTCTGTGCAGGACCAGGGCTTGGACTGGATGATCCTTGTGGGTCCTTCCAGCTCTCTCCACACCCACCCTACAACCTCCACCCCAAGTGGGTGCCCTATTTACAAACCAAGTCAAAACCCCCCCCCCAGGGAAAAGCCAACCCCAAAAGCCGTTCCCGTGGCATTTTCTTCAAGGCAACCCATCTCATCTCCTGCCTCCCCGCAACGGTGAGCTCCTGCAAACCATTATGGATCCCCCAGCCAGGTGCCAAGAGGCTTTACAACCTGTTTGCATCTCCCAGGCATGTTCACACCTCTATAAAGCCAGAGCACCGCTCGTGGGGAACGCGCTGCCAGCGCCGGCAAAACCGAAACCAGCTGCAAGGCCTGGAGAGGGAACGGTGCAGAGCTGCCCCTCCTCACCTGCCCACAGCTCCACATGCACTGCACCTCACCTGGAGAGGCTCCTGGGAATCTCCCCTGCTTTGGTTTGCTTCGGATTTATTTATGCCTCTGGGAAAAGGGCATTTTGTAATGGGTGTCAAAGCCTACGGGGTAAATCCATAGGGGCCGGGGATGGGGCTTGGAGGAACCTGGGAGAGTGGAAGGTGTCCCTGTCCATGGCAGGGGGCTTGGACCTAGGTGAGCTTTAAGGTCCCTTCCAACCCAAACCAGGCTGGGATTCCCTGACCTTTAAGGTCACATCTGGAAAATTACCTTTACCAGCTGGATGAGCACGGGAAGAAGAGCTAGCCGAGAAAAATCACCCAAAAAAATAAACTTACAGCACAGGGACTTTACTTGAATCAGTAAAAGCAAGTACCAATTATCACCTGAGATTTTTCCCAACATCCTGAGGCACCATCATCTCTCTCCTTTTAAAGCTGCTGTGTTGACAGTGATTCCTCTACACTGACCGTGTCGCTGGCAGACCCTGAGATCCCAACAAAAGGCTGTGGACTTCCCTGCAGAATGACTCTCCTGGGAGTTCGTGGCATGAAGAGGCACTGGAAATCAAAGGAGCCCAGGCTGCTGGATGCAACGCTGTGATCAGAAGCACAAAATCTCCCAACTCCTCAGAAAAAAAACCCCTTTTTTTCCTCCCTTTTCCACAACAGAAACAAACCAAACCCGTTAAGTGGATCTGGGTGGGTTTCCTCCGGTCTTACCACGGGATAGGAAGCAAAATGCAGGTAGGACCTTCTGGTTTTGTGTGCTGTGACGGGAAAGGAAAGAGAGGAAAGCAGGGACACTCTCCCCACACAGAAATGCCACAGAGACCCCACGTGTGTGTGCGCGTGTGTGAGACACAGATCAGTAACAGAGGTTACACACTTGCCAACAGCTACAGGATATATTGTATTTACTCCAGCAACACCCACACACGTTTAGCAGCCTCTCCCCGGGGGGAGATAAGACACACGGAATCACTGCACCCTAAAAATCCGGAGAGGAGGGGGGCGGGAGGCAAAAAAATCCACAGGAGCAGGGAATGATGTGCACTCCGTAAGGGGGGGAAAGGGGCAGGACGGGCGCCTGGCTCTGTCAGGGCGCTCATTTCCCGAGTCAAACTGTCCCCAAAAGCAGCCAGTCGCCCTCTTAACTGTGCTCGTGGAGCAAAAACTGTTTAATGGGGTCTGGGATTGGAAGGCTGTGGATGAGATCCAGGCGGGATTTGCCAAGTATTCTCCGTACAGTTATGCGGCACAGAGACAAGAGGCTCCGGGTGCGGCCTGCAAGGAAAAAAAAAACACAGGGGAGAAAGGATTACTGGGGAAAGGGAGAGGGAGAACAGCGACAAACAGGCCAAACCTGCTGGGTTTGGAGCAGCTGCCACGTGGGAAGGTTGGAAGGGCCGGCTGGAGGCGGGATGGGCTGGCGACCATGGAGGCCACCACTGCCAAGCCCCACACCAGGACCCAGGGAACGGCTGGAGCTGTGTCAGGGCTGGAAATCAGGGAAGGTTCTTCCCCCAGAGGGTGCTGGGGCACTGCCCAGGCTCCCCAGGGAATGGGCACGGCCCCGAGGCTGCCAGAGCTCCAGGAGAGTTTGGACACCGCCCCCAGGGATGCCCAGGGTGGGATTGGTGGGGTGTCTGTGCAAGGACAAGGGTTGGACTTTGATCCTTGTGGGTCCCTCCCAGCTCAGGATGTTCCATGATTTTATCTGGATCATTTTAAAATTATGTAGATCTTATTTTTTGCTCTCACCCACCCCCTGGGAAATAACAGTGCTGACAGCCAGCTCAGGCTTTATCCCAACTTTCTTTTGGGGGCTTCCTTTGAATCCATGGAGAGCTCTTCCAGCACAGGGACAAGAGGATGGTGGTGCTCGTGTTGATTCAGGAACTGGACCTCCACAGCACCACCCCATTATCCCACGTGCTCCACCCGAGGAGTCCCGTTTGCCTCCTAAACCCAGGCCTAAAGGAACTCCAGCTTACGTGAGCCTCCCTCAGCAGAAGCCAAGGCAGGTTTGAAAACCAGGCCCCATGTAAAGCTGAGTAACTTGGGCATGTGAACTGTATCCCACAGCCTGAATCCCTTTGCAATTCCTCTGGAGTTCAAGAGGGAAACCCCACTTCCACCCCGGCACGAAGCTGTGGCCTTCACCAGGTGGGTTTCCGAGGTGCTGCACTTTCCCCCACGTTTTTTCACCTCCATCTGAGCTTCCTCCTGCCCCTTTCTACCACCACTGGTGGCTTTCCTTCCCGAGCAGCCTGTCCAGATTAAACTCCCTCTTGTACCCAGAGCCCAGGGTCCCACAGGAACGGTTGGGACACACCAGTGTGGCTTTGGAGAACTGGATCCCACTGGTGATCAGCCCAGCTCGGATAGGACCCCTAAGCAGTGGGCAGGCAGTGGGAAAGAGCTGGGAAAGATGGAAAAGGTGGAGCTACAGACAAAGGTCAGGCTGCTGAAGGACTCACGAGGGGAAAACACCGTGTGGAGGCACAAAATAGTTGGGACACACCAGTGTGGCTTTGGAGAAGTGGATATCACTGGTGATCAGCCCAGCTCGGATAGGACCCCTAAGCCTTACCTACATGGATAGGCAATGGGAAAGAGCTGGGAAAGATGGAAAAGGTGGAGCTACAGACAAAGGTCGGGCTGCTGAAGGACTCACGAGGGGAAAACACCGTGTGGAGGCAGCAAGGGAAAAACAGGGGATGGAGAAGTCAGAAATGCTTCGTTTGTCAGCTTGCCAGACCCCACTCATCAAACTGCTGAAGGTCCTTGAAGCGAGCACAGCAACGCCCACCCCACCACCCCGGCAGCGCCTTCGCTTCCGAGCAACCCCTCCAAAGAGCTCTCCCGCATCCGCAGCACCACTCAAGGAACTCAAACCCACTCACCCCTGGCTTCTTTGAACACCTCCAGCGCCTCGGGGTTCACCTTGACCCTCCCCGTGGCCTCGCCCCCCAAGGCCTCCACCTTGACGAGGTTGAGATCGGCTCCAAAGTCAATGAGGAGGCGGACGAAGGCCGGCTCGCAGCCGTGCCGCAGGACGGCGTCCAGCACGCACACGGGCGAGCCCCGCGAGAAGCCCTGCACGTTGATGGGCCCGCAGCAGTTAAAATCCGGGTTGGCTCCCGCCTGGAGCAGCAGGCGGAAGCAGGGCAGGTTGTGGTAGGCAGCGCTGATGTACAGGGGACACACCACCAGCGTGGTCAGCGGCCGCAGCGCCTGCCCGGGCCCGCGCGACGCCAGCTGGTGGTTCACGTCCACGTCCGCGCCGTACCTGCCCGGGGAAGAGGGGGAGGAGGGTTGGGAACGGCAAGGGATGAGGCTGAAGGACGTGTGGAGAGTGAGAACTTCTTGAACTTGCCCATCCCTACCCTCAGGTGGGTCTGGCAGCGCTTGGGAGCGGGGAGAACGCATCCAGCGCGGTCTGATCTCCCGAAAGCGAAGATGTTTCCCTGCCCGCAGCAGCCCGGGAGGAACAGCAACATCCCTGCCCTCCTGATGGATTGGGTTTTGGTAGTGGGGGCCGAAAGGGCTTCCTGGAAAAGCTTCCCCTGTGTCGGGTGAGGGGGAACAGGTAGAGCTTGGGAAGGAGGGAGGGGTGGGGAAGGTGTTTTTTTGAGATTTTATCCCGCTTCTCATTATCCTGCTCTGGTTTTGTTAGGAATAAATCAAACCGACACCCCTAAATCGAGTCTGTTTTGCCCGTGGTGGTGTTTAGAGAGTGATCTCTCCCCTTCCTCATCTCTCCCCTCCCTCATCTCTCCCCTCCCTCATCTCTCCCCTCCCTCATCTCGACCCAGGAACTTTCAGCTGTGTTTTCTCCCCTCTCGTGTCTTGGCACCAGGGATGGCTCAGCCCCGAGCCAGCACCACGTCATGCTGGATGCTAACGAGCTGCCTGGGGAGCAGGGATGTTTCCAGATGACTCCACCGAAGAGGGATGCTGAAATAACTTCCCCACCAGCATAAAGAGGGCCAAAAAAGCGATCCAGGCGCTGGATCCCCAACAGCAGGGAAATGGAAACGGGAATCTGCACTCCGCAGAGAAACATCCGTGACAAACCCCTGCTCCCTGAGGGGCTGGAATCTGCTGGGGATTCCCCCAGGCAGCGGGGACAGCGATTCCATCTACCTCCCGTGCAGCTTGGATGGGAAGGAGGAGGGAGACAACACAATCCCTAAGGGGCAGCTGGTTTTAATTGCAAAGCCCTGTCCGTTCTACCCACGGAGGGAGGAAAGGTTCCTTCACCCACCAATCCCCCCACAATCCCCAAATTGCAAACTGAGCACTCAGAGAACTAGGTTTTTTTCCTAGACAGCACTATATTCCTTCCAGGAGTTCATAAAACTAAGGAAAACACCTGGGGACAAATCCTGCCTCAAAGCAGGCACGGTTCTCGCCGAAACCAGCGGGGACTGCTCCCTGTCCAGCAAACACTTAACCAGATCCTTCGGTTCTGAGGATGGGAAGAGTCTCATTTAAATTAAGCACACCCAAAACGAGGGCTGAGAGACTCCTCCAAGAGCTGCAAATGGCACAAAGTGTGTTTTTCCCCTTAAAATCAGATTATTTTGTCCAACAAGCATTTGGACAGAGTTATCCATGCTGCTGTGGGACTTCCACGGGGCTGTTCGTAAGGCCACTGCCTCCCGAGCAGACAGCAGGTCTCCCTTCATTTCAGTCCTTTTTATCCCCGTTATTACCATCAAAACTCTCCGTGGGAACCCTCAATTCCAAGCAAAGCCCTAAATTCTAAATTTTATCGGGGTCAGGCACGCACCTGAGGCACGGGGGTGATCTGGAAGCTCTCTTTTCCCCAGCCTGGCAAAAGGATTCTCGCTACCCTCAGCTCCACTCAGATCCCACCCCAGCACGACCCCAAATGACGAGGAATGTCATTTATACCCTGGCATTAGAACCCTAAATATTCCTCCTCCTCAGGAAATGGATCCCCGTTCCACAGCCACGCGTGGATTTTACTGTTCCTGGATGGGATTTCACCTCCTGCGTGGTTCAGCTCAGGGATCCCAGCGTTGCTACCACGGGATTCTCGGACCAGGTGATGTTTAGACACCTGCAGCAAACCCCACTGGGTTTCAGGCCCTCTCCAAACATTCCCTCCCGTCCCAGGAGAAAGGTCTTCCTCCTTGCACTCCCCCTGCCAAATCCCGTAGATCCGACACTTTAAAAATCTCTGTAACGTGAAGGCTGCACTTCTCACTGAGTAACTCTGCACAGATCTGTGAAATCCCTGCCCTGAGATATTCGAAATTTTGGGCAATCTGACAATTTGGTATTAGCTTAGCAGCCTTGGGAGAGACATTGCCTAATAAAAAGAGATTGGACAACCTCCAGTTAATTTTTAATCCTGAAAGTTGTCCAAAATCTTGCTTTTAATATTGCTGGCGAGGTATCCCAAGGAGCAGACACATAAATCAAGGCATCAGCTCTCCCCGTGCTGCTGAAATACCATTTGCTCCATTTCACCCTGCCTGGGTGGAGAGAGCAGGGGAGGTTTTTTGGGAATGCAGCGAGTTGAACCCTGCATCAACGAGCCCGTGCTGATGGGAACATCCTCCTCTCAGCTTGCTGGGAAAGGAGCAAGCAGTGGGAGGGATTGTCTCCCCTTCTTCCTCAAGGCTGCACTTGTATGAAAATTCAAAAAAAGGAAGAAAATCCCCAAGGATTTTGAACCTTTTCCTATTCAAATCCTTCTGTTATTTTCTAGCATTTGAGGTCATCAAAGGGATTCCTTCAGTTTTCTTCTCCTTCACTGTTTCTCCCTAAAACCTGTATTTTCCCTTACTATTTGGCATCCATGGCCAGTTGTCCACCACGCTCCACTTGGACAAAAATCTTCCAATTTAAAAGGAGCAATGTTCAGGGCAGGATACAGAAGGAGCAATTCAAGCTCCCACAGCCTCCTGCCACACCTCCAGCCCCGCTCCCTGCTGGTGCTGCCCAGGGAGTTTTCCTGAGGGAAAACCCAACATTTCCTTGGGGGAATCACCTCCCTCACTACTCCAGTCAGGGGCGTGGTGGAAGCAGGGGGGATTGCAAGGTTTGGATGTGACTGGGTGGTGGGCTCTGAACTGGGCTAATCCAAGCCTCTCTCGGGCTTGGATTAAGACAGGCACAGAAGTCACACAGCCGGGAAGAGACGCGCTGCCAAGGCCAAAGCGCCGGGAAACCCAAGGATATCCCTTTGGGCACCTCTCCACTTCAAGAGCTGTGGAGTCCGTGGCCAGGCCGAGGAGGGAAGGGAGGAAAAGGGAGCAGGAAAAGGGAGAGCCACCCCCGTGCCCCCCCCGAGGTGTGACCTGATGAGCTCCCGCAGGATGTCGGCGCGTCCCACCCGCGCCGCGTGGTACACCGGGGTGCTGCGGTGGTGCCGGCTGCCGTTGGGGTCAGCACCGGCCTCCAGCAGGATCCTGGCGCACTCCAGGTGCCCGTTGACCACGGCTACGTAGAGAGCCGTCTGCCCCTTGACGTCCACCAGGTCGATCTCGGCCCCTTTGCGCAGCAGGAAGTCGACGCAGGGCCCGTGGCCGGCGGTGGCCGCGATGCGCAGCGGGGTGCAGGGCAGCCACCCGCAGCACCACACCGACTTCTCGTTGATCCGGCTGCAGGGGAGGGAAGGGAAGGGGGGGAAAACAAGGAGTTAGGGAAGCCCCCGTTCCCTCCAGGAGGGTGTGCCCGCTGCATGCTTGGGCGCTGAACGGGATCCCCAGGGAATGGGCACGGCCCCGAGGCTGCCGGAGCTCCAGGAGAGTTTGGACAGCGCTGCCAGGGATGCGCAGGGTGGGGTTGTTGGGGTGTCTGTGCAGGGCCAGGAGCTGGATTTGATGACCCTCGAGGGTCCCTTCCAGCTCAGGATATGATTCTCTGATTTCTGGCACTTTTAGCAAACCCAAAACGCTCCTGTCAATAACCTCTGGTGATAGCCAGAGATGATGGCCTGAGCCAGAGCAGTGCTCTAGATGGGCTTCGGTTGTGCCAGGGGCTGCACACAGCCACAAACCCTGCCTCAAAAATCTCCTTTTAAAAAAAAACCCCAAAACCTCTCCCTTTCGTCTCTTTTTACGGGGAGATGCCCCAAACTGGTTGCCCAGAGCTACTCCTGGATCCCTGGAAGTGCCCAAGGCCAGGTTGGACAAGGCTTGGAGCAACCTGGGACAGTGGAAGGTGTCCCTGCCATAGCAGGGGTGGAATGGGATGAGCTTTGAGGTCCATATCTACCTCCAAATTCAAAGTTTTTATCACTTCTCTGCTCACTCCATCACCTGTGGAATTGGGCTGTGGGCCCCACCCTCCTCTTCCTGTCAAACTCTGCTTTTTCCTACAAAAAAAAAATCTCAGCCCAAGGGTCCCAAGAGCCCCAGCTGCCCAGGTAGCAGAAAGAAGGGCTGGCTCATTCTCATTTTTTGCTGAAATAACACCTTTTTTTTTTTTGAGGCTGGGACACATTTAGCACTCTAAGCAGATTTCTCCACGGTGCAGGAAAATTAATTAACCATCCCCACAGTCACAGGGTTAGCACTGGGCAGATTTTGTAACATGGGGTGTTTCAGGTTTACAGTTGACTGTAATCCCTTTTGTATGTTTTTCCCATTATCCGTAGGCTCCCATTTTCCTGGTATCACATTCCTATCCCGATCTGAAACGAGTCCACGCACAGCTGCCACAGCCTCACCACGAGCTGCCGGGAGATTTGCCTCCTGGGAAACCAAGGGAATGATCTGGGGGAAAGGGGAGCATCCTCCCACCCTGACACCTTCTCCCATAAAAAACCCCCATCCCTGAGAGCGTCCAAGGCCAGGTTGGACGGGGCTTGGAGCAGCCTGGGATAGTGGAAGGTGTCCCTGCCTGTGGCAGGGGGTGGGATGGGATGAGCTTTAAGGTCCCTCCAACCCAAACCATGCTATGGAAAAACGGGCTGAGATGGGGGGTCACCAAAAGGAGCAGGCTGTGGGGACAACAAGAATAACCCTGACACCTCTCCCAAGAAAAAGGGGTGAAATGGGAGTCCCCACAAGGTGTAGGCTGTGGGGACAACGAGAATAACCCTGACACCTCTCCCAAGAAAAAGGGGTGGGATGGGAGTCCCCACAAGGTGCAGGCTGTGGGGACAACGAGAATAACCCTGACAC
>VZTA01009297.1:0-75042 GCA_013398855.1 Mohoua ochrocephala | reverse complement strand
CCCGGCCGCGGCTCCGCCAAGCGCAGTTGGGCCCAGTCGTGCCTTAGCGAGAGCCCCGCCGTGCACCTTCTTACACAACGTCCAGATGCATAAAGATACACATACACACATGTTAAACATGCGAACACACACACCTGTTTGGACGTGAGGATGCAGCGGGTTCTTGGGACGGCGGCTGGCGGGTCCCTGAGTGGGCACGGATGTTGGCCCTGTCCTGCTTGCAGGCCTTAGTGCAATGGTCCTTTTTTGCTTTTTCTCCCATTTTCTCCATGTACCTATTTTTACTTTCTGTTTTCACAGTCGTTTATAATTTCCAACCATTTTCACTTCTCAGTGCTCTCCTGTCAGGTTCATACCTGCTATTTAGACTTTTTTGCTGATCAGAAGGCTAAACAAATTGAAATACTTTATTTAATCGCCTAATAATATACTCCCATCCCAGAAGAAAAATCAGCCATTGGCTGGATCAAGTCCATATTGAATGGCAGATAAAATTAGATGTAGTGTTGGTGTTTCAAAACTTACTACTTTCATCAGGTTTCATATTTGAATACTGACACTTTAAAAAGAAATTACTCCATGCCCTTCTTTTATTGAAGTCGGTGATGAAACTTACGTTGAGGAAACATCAGAAAACAAAGCTTCCCCAAACAACTCAAAGCAGCACATGGCTCAGTGTGGCTGGAGTTGTGTACTCCTTTATTTCAGCTAGTCTATGACAGAGCTGCTTTGGTCAGCACCTTTCTCAGTAAGAACTTAGGTTATCTGAACTGCATGCCGTTTTAATGGATTGAGCAATATTTGATTTCTCATTGCTAGCACGTATTGGAACAGTCATCCCCAGATCTTGTATTCACTATTTGTGAATCTCAGCTGCCCTGTCTAGCCTTTTTTAAAATTTTTGATTGCCCACTGGTCCATACACACAGCATATCAGTTGCATCTTACCAAACTATTGGTGTTTAAAGACTTAAAAGTCTTCCATTCTCTGAATTTTTGAACCTTTTACTTATTTTCTCTTCTCCAAGCAGTGGTTTGTAATCTGCAGTCCATCTGCAGTATATGCAACTATACTAGTTACATATACTTAAAAAATACTGTATCTGTAGTTAGTGTTTGTCTAATTGGGTAGGCACGTGTGCTCCATGCTACACATTTGCATGGTGCCCTTTTTCTTTCCGCTAGATTTCTTGCACAGTTCAGATCCCCAAAAATCTACACAATCGTATGTTGGAAAGACTCAGCACTCTAAGAGACACTTAATTGAATATTGTACAACTCGGGTTACATCAGGCTTGGCAGAGAGATACCCAATAAAATGAATAATGGCTTAATCCTCATGTCATAAGCGTTCTTGGTGCATTGCAAGACAGAGATACAGCTCTTTGTACCCCAGGGTGTACAGTCCTCACATAATTTCCAAGGAAGGCTTCTGGTTGTAAGCCTAAACGTGTTCTGAGAGATTTGTGTTAAAAACAAACAAACAAACTAGAACTATGAGCAGCTAGAACGGATTAATTATTACATTACCTTATGAGACTTCAAGGGGGTTTTTGTTTTCTTCTGTTGAAACAGTTAAACACAGATGAATTTCTTTTTTTATTGAGGTCAGTAGGAAAATGTAAGTAGCTTGTACTTTGAGGGTAACATCTGAGCTTAGATTCTGCAAGCACACATATGAATAACTCTGCCATGGAAAGAGCTTCTGGGCCTGAAGTTACTCACGTGTGCTTGCAGGCATGGGCCTTGATTTGTGTTCTAACTTCCTCACTGATGCATCTCAGTAATGTTTGCCTTTTTCACCTCAGCCAAACAATGGACTGGTGAGTTAAATGCTTTTTCTAAAATTTCTTTAGTATTTTTTCCTTGCCAGTATCCTGCATGACTGCTTCCTTTAATTTTTTAATTATACCCTTTTAGGCATATGAGTCTTTGGAGTTGAATGTAATTGGTCTTTGCTTGCAAGATTTCAAATGTTGACATTTTAAGCAGACTCTAGGAATTCAGTCTCTCAAAACGAAAACCCAAGTGGGATACTGTTAAGACTGCATAGTTAAGCACTCAGGTATCAAGAAATGGGCACTACAGCCCCATTTAATTTCCTTCACTGTATATAGCTCAATGTTTGCAACTTACACAACATTTTAAACAATGTATATTGCGCATCAGTGTCTTTTCTTAAACTTTGAAAACATTTTCTGAAACTGTTTTGGGAAAACTCCCTTGTAAATTATATTTGCAGAAATTGCCAGTAAAAACCAGAGGTGAGATTTCCCAGTAGATTTTTACCCCACTGGTAACTAAATTATCATCCTAGGTACTGGCTTCCTTCTCGGCATTGTGCAAAACAAGAGGCTATATGGAACATCTTTATTGTAATGCATGTAGAAAGCACTAGTGTTTTACATAGTGTGTCCTGCTTATTTCTTCATTTTGAGTGTTTAACAATGCAATCACAATGTTGTTTTTCTGCCCTTTAGCCAGATAGTTCTAAAGAGAATTTACATAGTCTAGCTACTGCCCCTTGCCATTCACCTGGTGTGTATTTTACAGCAAAATTAAATGTTTGTGTTGAGTGAATGTCAGTTGCCCTTGATCCCTATTCCGCTGCACAGTTCTGGGCATAGCTGTTGTCTCATGCATGTGCAAAGTGTGATTTGCCGTCTTTTTAAAGTTCTACTGCTTGGTAAAATAGAAACATATTTTCAGTGGGAGGTTCTAAGGTATGTCTCAATGAGACTTCTTCCTGTAGCTGGTTTTGCCTTTGCTACTGTGCTACTTTGTCTGTTCAACTTAAGGTCAGAAACTGACATTTATATTTCATAACCACTAAGCTGCATTCAAAACAGTTAAAAATTGCATTAATGAAAATTCCAAACTCAAATAATTTTGGTAGATAAATCAAAGCCTAGAAAACTGTAAAAACAGTGGCTTAGCATGGAAGCACTTGAACACCATTAAACTTTGCTATGGATAGCATGTGAATAAACTTCAATAACTGTATGAACTGCATAATAATGATACAGGAATTGATTTTTAAACACTGTGGAATATCTCTGTTTCTAATGTAATTGGTTTTTTGTGTGTCATGTGTGAACTTATATCCATGGGGCACGTACTGGTTGCCCGTACTACCCAGAATATATAAGTTATTTTAAAATGATTGTCTTATGAACAAAGTGAACACAAATATTGCATGCTAAAAAAGCTAGTTGTAAAATGACTGTTCAAGAGAAGGCATGAGCCTTACATCAGTACCCGATGGGACTGCTTGCATGCTTAATTTTAAGTGCATGTGTAAGTCTTTCGAAGAACAAATGCCTGACTGTCAGAACTACATCAGTAATGTAACAAAAAGAGATTTGTTGCTGACTTATGTGACAATATTTGGGATAGTTCTAATGCAAGGTAAAGAAAATTGGTTATGCAATTTTCATGTATTTAACTTTTTTTTTTTTTTAAATTCTCTTTTCTCTTGTGTTTTTCTGAAACTATTTATTATGGAAACTGTATCAGTGGAGTTAAATGTTGTTTCTGATTATTGCCACATTTACCTTTAAAATCCTAAACTTTGTCACATCAAAAATAGTTAGTCCCCAGTCACAGGCTCCTTGTATGTCTTGGTGTTACTATAGTCAGACATCTCACACTGAACACCTCCGTCCTGCAAGATGCATCACCTCGGATGTATTAATTCGAGTTCTGTGAGGGATTGATGCCACTGGCCTTGCCTCTACGAACCTTTTTGCCTGCAGAAGCGATTCAGTGCCTGCCCTGGATGATGTGAATTAGTGAGGTTTGGGTAAGCTGTGGTTGAAATGCAGGCACCAGGGCAATGCAATTCTAAATAAACGCGATTGCAAACAACGCTGAAAATATTGGATGCTGGTACAACCACGCCACTTTGATTATTTTGCTGCCATGCACACCCAGTGTGTCCCTTTGTGCATCATACAGCTCCATTGTGCCTCTTTTTTCAGCTCCTTCTCCCGTGCTCCTCTCTCCCGTGCTAGCAGTAGTGTGGGGTGTGCCTGGGAGCAGATTGAATTCGCTCTTCTTGCCCTCAGTCGTGCCATTCTTCCCTTCCTCCAGCAAAATGGAAGAGAAGAATTGCATTGCATTGGACATGGATTTGTTGGGCCCTCAGAAAAGAAGAGGTGAGGGATTCTGGCATTATGTTGGGCTACTGTGTCCATGAAAGGAGTGGAGTCCATTGTGGCTCCAGCCACTCAGTGAGATCAGTTTTGGAGAGGAAAGTGGTTGGTGAGTAAGGAGAGAGCAATCTGTTTCCCTGAAGCACCACTGAGTTTATGTACTATAGATTTAATAGTGCCATGGCACTTTATGGTACCATGGTAATTTTTTGGGATGTGATAGCATTATGTAATATCCATGTGGAAAGTCCTGTTGCTAGTCTGTACAGGTCCAGCAGTGCTTGCTCATGCGTAGTTAGTTTGGATCTGTGCAGAAATATGTAAATTCTTAAACGCTGTATGTATCATGAGACTCTTCTTTCCACTTTCCCCTCAGAAAAAACCATGTATTTATGCTTCTTATGACTTATTACTGCATCTTGATTTCTTAAGAGACCAGAATTTGCCTGATAGAGGGACATTGAATTTGTATGAGTGCTGATAACTTCAGACCTTTTCTAAGTACAAAGTAGCATGAATGATGACTGCAGCTGAAACAGAGAAGAAGCCCATTAATTTACTCCACTGTCCTGCCTGTCATAGTTTGTGTTTAGTTTCATTTGGTTTCTTTTACTGCATAAATCTTTGCTTATGATGCTTACCCTCAGGAAGACTGCTTGAGTCCTAGTCTCACAAGGCTCACAGTATGTTACAGGGCCCACTGGCAAGAATAATCCCAGGAAAGGCACTCGTGGAGCAACTCTGCTGTGGAAAAAGTCTATACAGCTCTCTTCTGCAGTGGATACTGAGTTACCCTGAAAAGAAGCTTTATTACAGTGGGGTGTTTAGTCTCAATTGAGTTTACCCGTGTCTTTGTACTACTGTTTCCTCTCTGACCCCACCTTTCCTTATCAGAGCAAGGTGGTGACAAGAGGAGATGGTGAAAGAGGTTGCTTCATGTCTTCAGTATGTTAGGTACTGATGGCATCGCATGTTGCAACTGCCAGTGGTTTTGGCAAGTTTTTGAAACTTGCTTATTTCCATTATGGTATCCCTATGTAAGAGGAATTGCAGGGTGGCTTTGCTTCCTGTATAGCCTAGGAGAGTGCTACTGGACCCAGCAGTTACGTGTGTATCTTGTCTTTTGCGATGCCTGCTGAAAAGTATTTTAAGTTATCTGGATTTTATCGCACCGGGAAATAATTTCCTCTTTCTATGCAGCTTTGTGTCCCAGGAGGTTAGAGAAGCTCTTCCAAGTGTGCCTCAAACCACGTGTTAAAGGCACTCCTCCTGGAGCTGTAATGTAGACAAGCTTACAGCCCTGAATGATAATGTGTCTTCTGACCAGCTTGTTTAGGCCAATATCTGTTTTTTGTCTATGTTGTCCAAGGAGTATGACAAGGAGGTATGTGATACTGTATTTCCTGGAGGATGGCATGAATGTGCTGCTGAATTTCAGCTTCATTTTTGCTTTTGATCTATGGAATTGCCTCTGCTTTGGCTGTAGAATGGCTTTACCGTACTGAATAGAGCCTGTGTGTTTGTGTGGTGCCAAACCTAAACTCGCATAAGGCCTCTAGGCACTACCTGACTCTGCTAATCACGCTGTTTTGCTTTAGCTACAACATAATCTTCAGGAACAGAGCAACTGATGTTTTATGGTGCTAGATAACTATGGGTAGTAAAATGTAAGGTTGGATATTTTCTGGTGCATTCTCATTCTGGAAAGTATGTGTATCTCAGTCATTTGCAGAGAGACAAAGAGGACCTTATAAAAATACTCTGTATTCAATTGCTTTGGAATAAAGCAATTTCAGCTGAAGCTGTGTTAAAACACTTAAAGGAACACTGTAAATGCATTTTTCATAAGTTTTTAAAATAATGTCATGCTATTTACAAGATCTTAGAAACATGCAATTGCAATTATATTCTTTACCAAAAATGTTACTTGACCTGAACAAAATCCAGTGTGTTAAAGGATGAAATTGCTCATAAGGAATGGATTGTTGGCATTTTTCTTTTTCTCTGAAGAGGAAAAAAAGAAACATTTGAGAGAGAGAGTGGCAAAGTGAATGCGTGTACACCAAACTATGTGCATTTAGATAAGAAACAGAAGAAATACAGCTTGTCGTAGGACTAATCACGTTCCTCTTGTTGGATACGTGTGAGGTCCCTAACATCAGCTGCTGGATTCATATATTTATGATGTCTTGCATGCCTAGGCAGCCTGCAAGAAGTATTTTTATGCTGACCAGTATGGTCACTCTTTGTGTCTCCTTGGAGATCTGCCTTACACTCTGGCCATGTGAAAACCAGTTTAGGCAAAGATGATTTTTAGGTGTTCTTTAGATTAACATCTCCGTTCCTAACTTTTTTACCCACTTGACTTTGGAATTAAGAAACCTACCAGAGATGTCAGGAATCGGTACCAAAACAGCCAGTGTGCGGAGTAGGGAGCATCTAAGGCAGCCAATGGGAAACGAAAGGATACGGATGAAGAAAAGTGCCAGGAGGATGTTTAAACAGGAAGATTTGCACCTCTGTTTCAGGCAGGGCCATTGTGTAGTTATGGTGCAACACAAGGACTGGAGGCAAGAGGAGTGGGCCAGAATCTGATTCAGTTTCTAGCAATTAGGGTACCCAGCTGGGAGTGGGGGGAGATTTGGATTCTCTGTTGCTAGCAGTGTTAATGCATTTTGCATGAACGATGCCTCCAGCTGCCACAGTTTCGGAGGGTTGCTGCCTGGTGCTCACTGTCAATGTACATTAGATGTGCTGCATGTGTGGGTGCTGGGTGCCTGGTCAGTGTGTCTAAAATGTCTCTACATGCTCAAATCAGGGCTGCGGCAGTTCTGGATGTGCACCTTGGTGAAACTTCTGGAATCCTAAAACCTTGAATCGCGCGTGACTTTCTGCTTGTAGAGATGGAATGGTTTTTGCATCATGCTGTGACTGAGGTAGTGGAGCGTGCTAATGGATCTGACCCTCGGAGGCTGAGCAAAGTGGAGTTTGCAAATACACAAACACACGTTTTATTTGTAGAGAGTGCACTGAGATGGGCAGACTTGTGCCCACATAGCTAAACCTTTAAAAAATACTTTTAAAATCTTAGTATTGTCACTACTTCCACAGCTTTAGGAGCTTACTGGTTCGTTTTTGAAAGCCAGGGCTAGACTAGACCAGATCTCTGGGACTGGTTCTTTGCCTTCCTCATACTGGGCTGATTGTTTCTCTGCTCTTGATGCCAGGGCTGAACTTGCTGTAGCTCTTGTGTTGGTTGGGTTGGTGTGGAGAGGTACCTGTTTGTTTCCTGAACTGCCAGGTCACTGCAGTTTTTAAAAGCCGATGGTAGCCATGAAGTTGTGATTTCACTAAATGATCATTCAGTGGCAATACTAGGGTAGTGTAATGGTGCGTGGGTGAATTGGAGTGGATAACTGACCGGGCAAAAAGTGACACAATTTTTTTTTCTTTTTAAGTATCTATACATTGGTTTTGTTTGCATCAGATCAGATCAGTTCCCTAATACGGTTCACAGCAAAGCAGCTTAAGGAGTTATGTGGATAGCACTGAGCACGGGACTACCTTAAGCTGGAAACCTGCAAAGGGTTCTTTAGTGTGACCACCGTAGGACTATTTACTGCTGTGCATTTATAGATACTTTTGCACTTTCCATTGCTCAGCAGAGAAATAGGAAGGCAGGGTTTTTTACTTTTGGTAAGTGGTTTGTTGTCAGCCATGGTTCGTGCTGGGATAGCCATAGAGATTGTAGGGAATTTTCCCTAAAGGTAGGAGGTGTGGTGCAAGAATGTAGCCATGGGGATGTAACTGTAATATTGCATAGGCAAAGTTGTGAGATTGTCATAGAACTAATTGGTCAACTCATTACACATTAGTTATTTACATGCCAGTGGGCAAAAATTTAAATTGAAAGAAGGAAAGTAAAAAATGGAACTGAAATACCAAGAAAGCTTTGTCATAATTTTTCTTTTAAATATTTATACTCAACTCTTTTAAAGTATTTTGTCCCATTTTCTCTATATATAGCCTAATACCTGGACTGATAGGAATGTTTTTAAAAAGAGTTTCCTGAGTAAGCAGAAGTAAAAACTCAGACTGCCCTTGCAAATGGTTTCTAATGTTGTGTTGTTTTTGTTTTCTAAAAGATGTGTCTCTGATTGGCTTATTTATGTATTCAAATGTGACCTGACTTTGCTGTAGAAGGAATAACTGCCACTTGCTTTAGGCAAGTTTGTGGTTGGTTTTGCATTGATTAGCCCAGCTGGTCCCTACATGTTTTTCTGACAGTGCTGATCAGCCTTAGCTCAACACCACACAGAGAAGATGGCTCCAGCCTTAGTCCATAGGAGTCAGGCAGCTGGTGAAGTTCTGAGTCTGAGAAATGAAACCTTAACTCTCCAGAAATTTGGGAAATTAAAGGCGGATGACTTTAGTGCTGAAGATGAAGGAACCTTGAGTGCCCTGCAATAATCCGTGTTTTTTTCCTTTGATTGGTAATTTCTGAATGATTGATACACGTGTGAATTGTTAAGCACTTTGTCATTTTTTGAATTATCCATATTAAAATGTTTAAAGGTCAAAATGAAAAATGTCACTACAGAGAGATTTCATGCATTTGTGGCTTAGGTTACTGTTACCTTTATGACTTATGACCTCCACATGCCCTTGGTCTTGCTCCCTGCCAGCCAGGTCATGTTAGCATCAATAATATTGCTTTATCCCTTTAGCAGAAGACCCAATCTCAAAGGGTCTGGACCAGAGCTGGAGGGAGGGTCTCAGACACCTGAGACCTTTTTTGGGATTTGTCTTTGTGTTGGTTTTTTTTGCTGGTTGGGGTTTGTTTTGTTTTGTGTTTTTTAACCCAGATATCATATTTGGACAACTTAGGCAATCTAAGTTTATTCTAATAAATAGTACTATTGCAACTTGTGATTGTTTTATTTACACTAAAATATGTTTCCATTCTTAAGTGAAAAATTTTCTTTACTCTGTACACCTCCTTCCCATTTTTGGCATTCATACTGTTAATATTTTAGGTGATCGTGATTGCAATGAATAGGACAGGTAACCTCTCTTGAAACTGTTAATTCTTGCTCCACCAACTGTCCTTATGAGAGGTGAACGCTTCCCAGCCGTATTAGTGCTGTTTGAATTATTACTACTTCTCTTTGATTAAAACCAGGTGCAAATAATGAAAAAAGATGTTAACACTGCATCTTATTGCATACTACTAGATTAATTTAATTTGGTGTAGTGTGGAGAGAAACACAGATGTATATTTATTCATACCTGTAAGATCACCTTTTTGTGAAGTACAGTGCTTTGCAGAAAGCTGATAAAGAATGTACTCCAGCAGCTCTTTTGGGTACCCGGGGCAGGATTGTTTGGCAGCAAAACAGACTGATCAGGGAGGCGAATAGTTAATGATATGTTGTAATTTGAAGAAGAATCTTGTAGAAACTGAGCATTTTAAAGCTCATTAAGTGCTTTTGACCAGCATATATTATTTGCTAGAAGCTGCCAGAATACAGAATTAAATTCACCTGCTAAGGTCCAAGTTTTGGTGAGCCGGCAATGATAGTCTTAGAGTTGTAGTTATCTGCAGAACTATTGTTAGATTATACTGAGATTAGCCACAAATTATATATCTGGAACTTGATTGTGTCTTCTTTTCAAAACAGAAATATCAAAGAATAGTTTTACTTGAAGGGTATTAGCATTACACTTGAAGGGTGTAGTCTTTAAATTATTTTCCAGTCTTCAGGTTCCACTGCGAATCAATCCTATGTGAAGATAATATACCCTGTAACTCTTGAAGTTTAGTTTTTTTAAAAAAAAATTCTAACCGTTAAAAAATTTCAAGGCTTTTAAAGGCTATTTTTGCAATTATGGGGACCTACTAGAAGAGCAATACATGTGCTTTTTACAACTGTGATTGTTATGGCCTTGATGATTAGGGTAATTGAAGGATTGCAAAGAGTAAACTTAATTTCAAAGCTAAAATACAGAAGAAGATGATGTGTACCTAGATGACCATAGTTATTAGCTAGCCTTATAAATACGTAGAATTTATAGACCTTGTTTTATAGAATTTATAGACCTTTACAGACCTTGTTTTCCTTCCTCCTTCAGAAGAGAACTGAGGAGACACCTCATCACAGTCTACGGCTTCCTTGTGAGGGGAAGAGGAGGGGCAGGCACTGATCTCTTTACTCTGGTGACCAGTGACAGAACCCAAGGGAATGCCCTGAAGTTGTGTCAGGGCAGGTTTAGGTTGGATATTAGGAAAAGGTTCTTCACCTAGAGGGTGGTTGGGCACTGGAACAAGCTCTTCAGGGAAGTGGTCACAGCACCAATCCTGACAGAGTTCAAGAAGCGTTTGGGCAATGCTCTCGGGCACGTGGTGGGACTCTTGGGGATGATCCTGTGCAGGGACAGGGATTGGACTTGATTATCTTTGTGGGACCCTTCCAACTCGGCTTATTCTGGGATTCTGTGATTCAGATGTTTTTATGTAATTAGTATTCTGAAGTATCAAAACCATGGCTGTTGAGCTAAAACAGCTGTGGAGCAAATCTAAAATATATCATTCCTGATCAGTCGTGGAACTGCACAGGGAGGGAAGTGTGGGGAATCAAAGTCTTGAGTATTTCCTATATAGTTGAACAAATTTCTTAGACTGAAAACTTTAAGAAAAGGATGAGAACAGTGATTTGATATATTTGATTTTCACTTGTCATTTCCCCAACAGAGTTTATTCTTTCTCTGTTTGTGACACTGTGATCTTGTTGGTGCTTCCTTTGTAATTGAAATTGATTCACTGGAATTCAAATTGTTATGTAAAATGCCATTGACCAGAGATTTTTCCAGCTCCATGCACTGTTTTGTATTTATCTTTTCACAGTTTTCAGTTTCTGTAGGTGAATACTACCTGATCTTTATTCACTGAGGCTTTAAAAATGTTCTTTCCTGGAGCCAAGCTTCATTACTATCTGAGAAGATAAGTTTAAACTTCATAGGAAATGGAAGGTTCAAAGAAGGTTCCGTGGCAGGTTGGAGTCTTTTTTTAGAGCTGGCTTTGCAAGGAGATGAGGAGAAAAAATTAACTAGCACTTGCTGTGCTTTGTTTTTCATTCTGACATTGTGTACAGGGGAAAATGCCTGCATCTCAGAATATGGAAGGGCACACATTTTTCTGCCTTCCTCCTGATGATGTTTGCCTACTGTCTAAAAATGCACTCAGTCAACATGGGAGGATGCTTTCACAAGGGTGATCCTAAACCTAATGCCAATCATCCAGCTAGTAGGAGGAAAAAATTCTAATTGTCTTTATATTTTAGTTGCTGTTTCTTTTCCCAACTTCCCTGAACTCTCTCAGCCAGTAGAATCATCATTTTTGGGGAGTTTTGGGTTTTTGCCTCAGCCAGTGGATATTTAATTCTGGGAAGTTATCAAAAGTGCCCACTTCATCAAAGTAAAGCAGTAAATTAGAGTAGTTTTAAAGGAATAAATTAGAGCAAATTATTCAGTGTTGGAGTAGCTTGAGCGGCATCTGACTACATCTTTCGTCAGAGGTTGATGGGTGTTAATCAAAATGCAGGTAACATCTCCAAAACATGAAAGGCCGTCAGCAGGATCATGACACAAAGATTTTATGTCTGTGCATGCAACTCTAGTTTAAAGGTCTGTGTTCAAATGTGTAGACACATGGTTTCCTATACTGAGAAGTAAAACCTGCTGTCTTAATGCCTCTTCGTAGCGTATGTTTATGGTGTGGCTTTGCATTTTTTTTGCAGTTCTTTTACATCAGGTGCCCTCTACATCTGCTTTGTCAAGTCTGGGGTCTGGTGTGTGCTGTTAGTGTGGGAGAGAGACTAGGATGTTGCCTCTCGTATCAGTAGCAGGGCAGGAGTCTCCCTACTTAAAGGACTAAATTGAAAGATATGTTCTGCAATAGCAGTCAAGCATTATCATCTATCCTTTGTTATGTGACTTTCCTGTCATATCCATCCATCGCATGACCTGATGTGTAGGTCTTATTTTAGGATAGAAGAGGTCTGAAAATTAGTATTGCTGAATACAAACAGCAGACTGTTCATTACTAGTGTCATTTTTCTGTGCCTTGGAAATACAACCTATTTCCATTCTTCCCTGGATCCTTGGCTACTAAAACCTCTTGGTCACGTATTTTATTATTGTAGTTCTTGATCATGTTTGACAACTACTATTTGATGAAACATCACTGATTTAACAGATCTTTGACAGAAGAAACCTTTAAGTGAGGCACTGAGTATGAAAAGCCATTAGAAAAACACGGTATGTAAAAATACTGTGTCTGCCTGATTCCTGCTCTCAGCCCATTGTGCAGTCTGAATCTGACTAGAGAAATCTTCACGTGTTTAGGAGAAGAAATTTTTGAATAATTTCACATTTCCATTAAAATAGTTTTTGTCACTGACATCAAGTCAGCCTTCCTCCTTCCTGTCACTTCACCTGTCTAAGACTGCTTGCCATTGTGTGTCAGTCTTAACTGGAAACTACTTTCTAAAGATCATGAATTAGTCCCATGTTGATGCTGTTCAAAAGGAAGAAAAACATGGCAACAGCAAACTTTATACAATAGCTTTTACTCTCTTCACAGACCTAGATCAGCCACTTGGTCTGCATCTTTTTTTCAAGACTAACTGGTGTGAAGCAGCAGGTTCTGTCTTTTCTGCATCGTGAACGTTATACTACAGAAGTTTTGAGCCTCTTTTCTCTCCGTAAAGAAAATAGTGGTGTAAAACTCTTAATGATTGTAAAACTCTTGCAATTTGCTTTTGGTTTTCCATTACATGTAACCTATAGATTCAGTGTCTCAGGTATGAGAATAGCCCACACCAGAATACTTAATTCTCAAGTGTGCAAACATTCAAATCCTGTATAATTGAAATAGCACTTAATAGTTCCTTATTCTGTGTGCCTTTGACAAGTCCATAAACCAGCTTTTTCCTTTTTCTTGTGGATGTGTGGGGAGAGAAGGAAGTAAAGAGAGCACTGAACTTTTGAAAATGATGGAAATACCTTAGCAAAATATGCACAGAAAGACTGCCAAATACACTTGTTTTTCTTCAGTGTTTTAGGAAGTTTTATACAGAATATCTGCCTACAATTCTTTTGTAGCTTTGAAAACCTGGGGCTACTTTGTGTTGTGTATGACCCACAATTTGATCAAACAAAGGGATATGTAATGAAAACTAGTATGAGATCTCCTGGCTTTTCTGTTCACTGCAGACTTTCTGCAGTAGTGCAGGTTGTGAAAGCTGGGGGATGTAATCACTGATTGATTACCCAGTGGTTTTTTTGAGGTAAAGCATTAATTTTTTGTGTTTCAAAGTGCTGGATCAACTGGTCAGAAAGAGATTTTTTAGAATTCTGCTACAGTTTTGACAGTTGGTGCTAAAAAGTATGATACTATGGGATGGCGGACATGCTGTTCTGAATTTGTTTGGTGATGTCATGGTGCTGACATCAACCCAAGTGTCCAAGGAGTGAAATGGAAGAGCTCCTGGTTACTGAGACATTGAAAGAATAGTGCTAGATTTTCTCTAGTGTCTTAAACACTGCTTTGTGTTTGTTAATCTAGTAATTTTAGAGTTCAGTTTGACTGCAATGCCCTCAAGGAAAATGGAAATGCCTTTCTTGGGAAAAAAAAAAAGGTTTGATGCAGTTTTCTCCTCTGTTAAAAACGGTTTCCTGAAAGTAATTTTAAGGATTTTATCTTTAAATTCCTGTCTTTAAATCAAAATGTTCAGTTTGACATCATCATCATTATTTCCACTGCAACCAAGTGATCTCACAAAAACATTCTGAGGGCAATGCAGCAGAAGTAAATTTAATGTTTTAATGAAACAGTTATTGCTTTATGCAAATGTCTGTGATAAAATAGACTCGCAGATGAGAAGCCAAAATCATTCAAGCTAAAATCAGAATAGTTTGTAATTAAAATGCTGAAAATGTTTCTGCAGTTTCTTAAGGAAATGAGAAGATTTTAATTATTGTTGTCAGGTATCTTAAAACTTAGTTGAATTATGGAGTTATTGTGAACTCTTCAACAATTTTGACTGAGGTGTGGCAAGTCAATGGCAGATAAACCCCTAGGATTACAGTGACTGCCTTGCATAAACAATATAGGTCTTCACTGGATTATTTTACATTCCTACATGAAACATTCCTGTATTCCTAACTGTAAATTATTTCCAAGTATCCTCTTTGATAGCTTCACCTTTCAGTTCAAATCTTTAGCAAGAATGAAGGTCACACAACCACAGTGTCCTGTGGCAACTGTGTAATCTGCTAATATTTAAACATCAAGAAGTTGTTTGTTGTTAATATTGAAGGTAAGAATTGTGAAATAAAATGTTAAACTGGCTTTACTTTGTACTCCCTGTCTTCAGGGAGATTATGTAATAATTTTAAACTAAAGCCCATACGATGTGAGTTGAACAAACAGTGCTTACAGGCAAAAGAAAGTGTGTTTGCAAACACATATTTTGGCATATGTATTTTGAGATGACAAGTAAAAATCTTTAAGGGAGACAGATACTTTGTAATGTGAAAGTCCAGGTTTTCCATAGTCAGAGGCTGATTAGCATGTTTATGTGGGTAAGGTGGATAGTTACAGTGACTCGGCTTTCGCAGACCATGGCCATGCTTCCCATGACCCAATATGCCACTGTGGTGAGTACTGTAGGGACAGAAAAAAGAAAAACAAGTAACTTTTTTTTGTGTATTTCAAGTAGCACAGTATTATTGATGCCTTAGGTTTTAACTTTTGTATTTTTCAAATCCTGTACTGCCTGGTGTGTAACTCTGAAGTTCCTTGTGGCCTGTGAGCTGCTGTTCTCTCATGCTGGTCGGACATAACAAACCTCTGCAGGCTTCCACTCCAAGGACACCAGGCCCCAAAGTGTGTAAACTAAAAGCCTCTCTAGAGGGGCAGACTTGGGGTAATTCCATCATGAACTGAGGTTATAACTGGAGAATTAACCCTGATATGCAAATGAACCAAACTTATAAAAGTGTGAAGAACCCATGACCCAGGGTCCATCTGGGGTGTAGCCTCTGGACTGCCCAGGGGGTACCTTTGAAGGCCCTTCAAATAAATACCTCCTTTTATTCTCTTGAGTCTTGTCTAGTCTCTGTGTTTTAGGTGGCCACTTAAGGCATCATTATCATTGATGTTAATGTTAATGCATCATTAACATTGATGCTCCTGTTATTTTTGTTAGCTATGGGGAAGGGTTCCTGACCACAGGACTTTAGCTTTTCTTTGAGTCTCACCATTTATAGCCTTTTAATACTTTTACTTGGTGTGTGTGATGTTGTTTCCCTTGTGCAGGTGTCATTTGTTCTTTTTAAGGTTGTAGATTGGATCAATACACACATAAGGATTCATGCCCACTCCCACACCCTTCCCAGTTCTCTGAGCTGCTGAGGAGTAGCATTTTGAATAGAGTTGAATAGATGGAATTGATTATAAATAGGATCTTGAAAAGTGAACTTCTGTCTTCCAAGAAGAAAACACAACACTGAAACAAAACACATTTACCTGTCAGTTATTCCTACATAATTCCTGTCATGCAATTATTAGTCAAGACATGTAATGTATAGGAACTTTTCTCCAGCACATTTCTTTTACTTGCTCATTCACAGGCGTGAAGTCACAAATAACAGATTACTCTAGCAACAACTTAAGATGCTGCCTATAAACTTTCCACAAGTTTATGGGGACTGATTACACATCCACATACCATTTTTTTCTTCTTATAGAATTAGTAGTTATTCAAGAGCAGATCATTATGGTTATGATATCCCTATATGGCACTGCTCCAGGTTTGCTTTCTTCAAGAGGCAGCAGGTTTTTGTTTGTTGCTGCAAACGATCTTGCTCACTCACTGGGACCTTGTGTTGACATCTGGGAGAGAAAATTATGCAGAAACCTTTTGTAACATTATTCAGGGTGTCTGTTCTTGCCATTGTTTGCTGTCTTGGTTCTGTAATTCATGAAGATGTCAGATGAAGCATGAGATGCTTCTTTTTAGGTCTCTGTGGGTACTGAATGATGTCAGGTGCAGTTGAGGACTTGGAAGAAGTTCCCTGGGAGTGCAGCATCATAGTATTGTTTTGAATCTTTGGATTGTGACTTCTCTTGATGGAAGCACCTCTTTATGCTGTTAAAGCTGCTTTGTGCTATGGCAGGGAAAGAGTGAGTGTTTGGGTGGTGGTTGAGGTCTGAAGCTTGAAGCCAGGTAGAACCAGGAGTGATTGTCTCCATTAAGCTGTGAACTGTGAACCTTGAGCACTGTGAGCATGGGTACCTTGGAGAGGCTTGTTATTAACTTGGATGTTGCATTCAGAGATGGATGCTTTATCCTGGTTCAAATACGTATTTCATGCTAATAACATTGAGTGCCTGGTAAGATTCGTGCTGCCCTAATAGCCTGCCACTTCTCCCTTACAGTTTTTGAATGATAACAGTATCATTCAGTATCTTAACTGTGCTTTCTTCAGAAACTGCTTTCAATCCTGCAGTTGTTACACTGGAGAATTTTCCTATCCTTTGCTTCTTTGGGTGAGATCAATGTTTTTCTGCTAGATATAAGCCTCTAGAAAACAAATTGCTGGAACTGACTACTTTCGAAAGATGAGCATGAGGCAGTTGATCTCTTGAGCTTATGGTCAATGCACTGGTTGTACAGTAGCATTGTTGGTGTAACAAAACAAAATCCCTCTGTTTCTGAAAGGTGTAAGGAAGCAAAGCAGAGAGCAGAGTACCAGCACTAGCATCTAAAATCTCATCCATCTATGGTGAGTGGGTGTGGGTATTTTTGAAAAATACCCATGACTGGATGAAAATGTCACTTGACCATTCTTAGTAGCTCATTTGAAAATAAACTTTTTTATTGAAGGACCCCTTATATATCTTATGTATAATTATTACATTCTTCACGTAAGCCTGGAGCTCTGGTTTGCTGAGATGCATTGGAACGTGTTAACATTGTGTAATGGCCATCACAACATAGCTGGCTTATCTTTGGATCACTGTCCTGAAGATCATCTGAGTAAAAATGTATTGTAGAAGAGCTATGAGACAATAGGGAATATTACTTTGAGGGAGAAGATACAGTCAGAGTGTGATAGAACTTTATGATGGATTGGTAGAGTGATTGCAGAACTGAGCTTTTTCTGATAGTAACAGGAAAAGTGAAAGAAATTCCTGTTTATAACAAAGTTTTGGTTTTCAGGTTTGGTTTCTTACTGTAGTGTAGTGCATTGATTTTTGTTGCAGGAATGACAGCAGTTGTATCCTTGTCCTAGTCTGAAGGGTGACTACAAATAGTCCAGTTTGTTCCTAACTCCATTTTCTGATAAGTGCTTAAAGTTTAGAGTGGTTTGTGTTGGCCACAGTATGGTGCTTTTTCCTTTTTTAATGATTTTGCTGAGCAATGGCAATGCCTAGCTATTTTTATTATTGTATTGGGGTAGTTTTGTTGTCCTTCTATTTTCCAGGTCTTTAAATACAAAAATTGTAGAAATACACAGTCTAAATGTATTTTTACATAGAGCTAATCTTGGAAATTGTTGTACTAGTTTTTTTTAAGATATTTACTACTCCCACCTTGGTTCCTGTAGCTACTTGGAAGTATTGGACAAACTGGACAAGGATTTTCCGGTGTGTATATAGTACACACCAACTGTGTATTGGTCCCCGATCAGTTTGTGTGCAAAAATACCGTGGTTCATTGGGAATCTCCTTGTGTGAGAACCATCTTATGAACAATCCATCTGCATCTGCTCTGGGACTTTGAAAGTAGGATCAAAGCTAGAAGGTAATTGCACAATAAAGTAGGTTTGTTAGCTTTGATGCACTTGGGGGAAGTGAGGCTTCCACCTACCGTGGTGCAGAAGACTGGGAATTGCCCAGAGATTTAAAATTAAGATGGAGTGAAGATGGATGTGAATAGCTTTGCTTGAGATTTGATGTCTCTGTTAGTTAATAAATTCATTTTGCTTCACCAGTGTGTGGGGTAGACTCAGCACAACAGTCTAGTTTCAGTAGTGTTTATTCTGTATCTCTTCAGGGTGAATCAGTATGTAGGATCCGAAAAGATCCTACAGAAGATTGTTGATTATTATTGATAGCATTCATTTATATTAGCTTTGCTAGGTGTTATTAGACAAAGGAATGCAATAACTGCTACTTAGTGTAGGGTTAGACTTTTGCGAAGTGTAGTTGTAATGTTTGACTGTGAGGATCAGAANNNNTTTTAGAAGAGAAAGGTTTTTGTGTTAAGGCTGATTGTGCTCAGACTCATCAGACTGAATGTACCTACCTGCTTGGTAGTTACCAACTTCTCTTGCAGTTCTTCCTACCCTGAGCCTTTGGACAGATATGCCAAATGCCATCTGAACTGTATTTTCCTAGGAGAAATCGGTTTAGGGAGGTCTATTGAGAAGGTTTTTGATCTGCATTCGGTGCCAGCTCTCCTTGCAGTTGTCTGATTCTCTTCTTGGTGAGCTGGTCCACATCTTGCTTGAAATCTTCCTTGTAATGTGAAGTTCTGCGTAGTTCACTTTCCATTGTAGATCACAGTCAAGTTCTTTTACTGCAGAAGGAATGGCAGTTCTTTTGCTGAGGTGAGAATATGCACGTTGGACTAACAGAAAATGCTTGTTGAGGCAGCTGGAACAGGAGACAGTGCCCTGCAGATGCCGATGCAGAGCACTTGTAACTTAGGATATGGGTGTGATGATGGAAAGTGACCAAGGAGAGTGGCTAGAAGAATGATTATATGTGTTTGTGGTAGTATTAGTCTAAGTATGGAAGAAAGATGATTCTCATCTATGTAAACAAGTTAGTTGCATTAAAATAAAAACTGGAGTGTTGTTTTAGCATAATACTTAAGCAGTATTAATGGGTTTCTGGTCTGAATTCAAACTTGGCCAGTAACTGTACTTTTACTGGTTTCCGATATTCCAGTCACTCATTTAAACAAGAATGTAAGGTCAAACCCCAGTTTGATCTCCTTTGGAGTTGCACATTTGATGTGTATATGTATACTTTTAGCCAGAAGGAAACATTACGATGATCTAATCTGACCCCTTACATAAACTGGGCCACATGTGTTTGAGTCTTACAGGTGGACTCAATAACTTGTGATGAAACTAAAGAATACCCCTATAAGACATAAGGTTTCAATTTTAATTTGAGGTCTTTTAGTGGTGCGAAATACATTGCATTCTTAGTTGTGTTTAAGAATGGATGAACTTCTGAAAAATAATCTTAATTTCAACACAAGTTACAAGATCTTGTGATCACTTGTTGAGGCTTTCATCAAACATCTTTTCTCTGTGTGTGTCTGTAGATGGTGTACTGTAGAACTAAACAGACTGAGCTCACCACCGTCAGCCCTGCCACAGCTCTGGCTCTCTGCTTGGAGAAGGACTGCTGTCCAGCATCTTACGTGCTTGGTGGCAGGAGGTTTTAAAGATACTGAGGTGGGGGGGGAACCTTACCTCTGTCAACTTTCTCCTTCACCTCTTGAGTTATATTCAGATTAAACCAAGAGAAAGAAACAATATGAGATGTTTCTCTCTTTATCTCTGGTTAGGACTTGCTGTTGTTGCAATAAACTTTCTGGAATATTGTAGCAATTCCCAAGTATTCCTGGATGCCAATCACCTTTCTATTCTATCCAGACTGTGGCTACTAAAGTGATCTTTGCCATAAAGGTGAAAAGATCAGATATTCTATTTTTGCCATTAGATTAATGCTATATTGGCATGAATTCTGATTTTCCTACTGCCATTTTTCTTTCTTGCCCGCCCATATTGTTGTTCTTTACTGGATGGAGCACACTCACTATGTTATTAGTCTTTTTGTGTCTTTTGATACCATGCACTCCTTGACAACCTGTTTTTTCTTCCTTGTGTATGACAAATATATTAATAGAGTTGGTTGGAAATATAATTTTCTTTGATTCTGAATGGATTCTGTTTCCTTGTGTTGTACAGTTATATTTTTCTGGAAAGACTCTGCATTTAATTTTGAGTATGGAAGTGAGACTGAAAATGCATATCTCTGTAAATTGAGCATGAGTCAATGAGGAGAAAAGAGGTCTGCTGGAGAAAATGGGCTGAAATTAAGGTCAAGGTGCAAGGGAGTCTAAAGATATGAAGAGCTTCAGCATGCAAATCAATCTGTGTTACTGTCTCTCACGGAGCTTTGCCTTTGTGCACCCTTTGTTGGATGTTACTGCTAATGGGAGGGACTCAGCATTTTAAAGTGCAGTTCTTATATTGCCTATTCTGTCTCATTCTTCATCTATATTATAACACACATGTACACGTAGTATGTTGGTAAAGACTTTCAGGTGTCTACCTTAGGGATTAATATCTTTGCTGATATTTTCTATACATTATGCCAGTCTTTCCTGTGAGTGTTCTAACTTGGTTATAGTCCTGCACTTCATTTGCTGTACTCCCTGTTTTCTCCTGGGTTTTTCTAATAACAAATGTTGTTTGTTGGAGAGCTTTCTTCACCGAACCTTCCGTAATAGAAGTTGCTGTTTTATTTTAAGTGTTAGTTACATAGTCTGTTACATAGTATTTCTTTGTAAAGGGCAATAGCAAACATTATTTCCCTCAGATCTCCTTTATCAAATGCCTTCTCATGCCACTAGAGAGGTGTTAGGCCTGCCAGCTCATGGCTGGTTTTATCTCTATGGAGAGAAGATGGAAGTAAAATGGAGAGGTCTTTCCAGTAACAAAACACATCACCTAAACCCATTTATGTGAGAGTCAGTAAATATCACCTGAGCTGACTGGAGGAGAAGCAGCTTTCATCTGTGGGTCACTTTTCATCAAGCATGCTATGTGTCAGCTTGCAGTCTTGTTGGCATCAGGTTACTTAGCCCTTCAGTTGCTGACATAACAATTTACAGAATGGTATGGAAAGTGATATTTTGACCTTTTCTAGAGTGGGAATCTTCTAGTAACACCTGTCATCAGGATCAGTTTTTATGGCTGTGTGTGCAGCTTCAGCCTTGCCCATAGCTGGGTATGGATGAAAAGCTGGATTAAAAACTTCTTTTAGCACCGGTATGACTGCATTAGCATCAGCCTTCTTGAAGTTCTCATGTGATGTAATAGAGGCTCTTTTCCTTAACTGGGATCAGATACACCTTTTAGAATGGACATTGGTGGATGTCACATGCATGCACCAATTAACACGGTATTAACCGTGCCTTTCCTCTCCTGTTTGCCGGGAATTGGAAGAATGTGGAAGTAGACTGTGGGAAGTGGAGAAAAGCTGTGGTATGCAGCCACTGCTTAGGCTGCCAGTCTGCAGTTCTTCTGTGCATTCATTGACCTGACCAACTTCAACCTGTCTTTCAGTATATGGTTTGAAGAAATTTACAGTAAAAAACACCACTCAAATTCCCTCGTAATCAAAAGGGGGCTGAAAAATAGCAGCTGGACTCCCAAGCACATCTCCCAAGTTTCTCAAGATTGTTAATATCAGTGAAACGAGAGGAAAATGAGTGTAAGTTCATGTAAATTTTCCTTTTTTTTCCCTCCCCTGGTTTCTTTAGGCTTAGCTTTCTGTGACAGTATGAAATTTAAACTTAAAGACAGATAAAGTATGATACTGATTTTTATTTAATTGCTACAGGTGTTTGAACTGTTTTTCCTTTGCCCGTATAGTGCAAGGTTCTGGATTGAAGCAGCATAGAAATACTGGTTTTTTTATTTCCACAAAGCTCCCAGTTGCTCTGGACTATCAGATTTTTACAGAAGGGGTTAAATTAAATCTCTGCTCACAGTGATTATATTTAGGACAGCTTGCATTTTAGAAAACACACATTTTTATATTCTTAGCTTCACAATTACACTTTGATTTTTTGCAACTGCTTTCACACAGATTTCTGTGCAGACACAGAATTGGGACTCCGACTGTGGACTTTGTCAGTTGACTCCTAGCATAGGTGTGGTTTTTCTCTTTTAAAAAAAAAACTCCTAGAATTTTATAAGAAACCTTAATCATACACTTTTCTTAAAATATTCTGGGTTTTGATTTGGGTTTTGAGGGTTTTTTAACATGTTTTTTGTGGGTTTTTTTGTTGTGTTTTTTAGTTTTTAAATGACCCATTTAGGGCGAGGACAAACATATTGAAGATTTGTCATTAAGTGTACATGTGAAGATTATAATGCTGTTGTACAGCACAGGCTCCTTCCATTTTCTGCGGTAGCCCAGTGTGCTACTGGAGATGTACTTGGGGTCACGTTCGCCTGTACAATCTACCATTGCTGTTAAGAGTCAGGAAAGTAAAGTAGTGTTTTATTGATAACATTTCTGATGTTTAATTCTTAAGCGAGGGTAAGATTGTGTGTCCTGTCCTTTGGCCGTTTATTCCCCATTACAGAGATATTTTCACAAGTTTTTTGAAAATCCAGGTTTGCTAGCAAAATATTTGTTTCTTTAATTTGGAATAGATTGGTGAATTGACTTATCAGATGAGAGTTATTATGTTAGCAAGCAAGATTTTATCAAAGTATCCCGAAGAAGGAAGGGGAAACTATGGTAGGCACAGACTGAGGGGACAAATCCACTTACTGCCAAAAGCAGCAAAAGGACTGTATGGTATATCAACCAGGATAATACCGATGGACTTACTCCATAGTGGGTTGACTATTTTTCAATTCAGTGTTTTGAAAAAAAAATCTAATTACTTGGGGCTAGTGGTGATAAATGTAACTTAGGTTTTAGTTGGAACTGGTTAATTTGATCTGCAGAAAAATCTAGATACTCTGCTTTTTGAATTCACCTCATTGAAAAGATCTACACCGTAAGTTTAAAATGGTGTAAGTAATAAACCAAATAATTACATTGAAATTCAGTCTTTTATGGAGCTGCTTTCTTGAACAAGTTTGCGAGTCTGAGTATTTCGTTCTTGCCATTTATCAGTTGTGGACTGCATATGGTACTCTGAAATCCTTGGGTGAAAGGTGCTGGAAGTGTAAAAATCTATGGTAAAGATGGTATAATGCTGAATCCCAGCAGAGAGGTATGTTATAAAGATTTGATTTTTTAATGTCTTTATGACTTGTTAATGTGTGCTTGTTTAAGAGTTGCAGGGTTGCATAAGGAAAGCAGAACAAAAATGTTGAATAACCTTATGTAAGTGTGAAATGGATAAAATAAGCATGGCCAGCTAAAGCAGTACCTAATTTATCTAAGGTGAACATTTATTTTCATCACTCATTCTGTTGTTTGTGTTCTTGTTTTTAAATGACACTTTGACATCTCTTGTATAAGTTATGCATATTAATGTAATTGTATTTACTTGTAGGTGGCTCTAACCAAAAGAGCTGATCCAGCTGAGTTGAAAACAATATTTTTGAAGGTATGTGTAAAGTAAATATTTTACTCTTTTCTGCTTAAATTTTTCATATCTTTTGCTCCATTATTGCAGCATACAACTCTTGATAGTTTTTTCCAACCATTAATCATTCACCGTATTATTACCATGTTAGACTTAAATACCATTATCAGAATTGAACAATGCTCACCAAGAAGTCAGATATATTCCTGAGTGATTATTGTATTGACTCAGAAGAAGTATTGCTATCTTAGAAAAAACCCACATTGTTCAGAGAATGTGGTGGGAGTTTCAGTATTGTTCCTACATGTGGTAAAATGTTCATGTAGACACCTTACTGTTAGATGGTTTGGTAAACTTTCTTCTTCCATCCTTGCACCCTTTCTTCCTTTAGGGTTAATCCCTGCTTCTCTAATTTGTAGAAGCGTTGGGAAGCTCACCTTGTGAAGTGCTGGCCGTATTTATTATTTAACTGAAATTCCTCCTCTGTTGGCCTGCTGTGGAAAGCATGCAAGTAAAGAAATGGCTCACGTTCTCGCTTATATACTCGAGAGAAGTGTGCTTTAGTGTTTTGCTGGATTTTGGGAGGTGATTCTCCAACCCTACTCAGTTCTTGTGAGACCCTGCCTGCAGTGCTGCATCCGGCTCTGGGGCCCCCAACATAAGAAGGATGTGAGCCTGTTGGAACAAGTCCAGAGGAGGGTCACAAAGACAATCAGAGTGCTGGAGCACCTCTGCTATGAAGACAGACTGAGAGCTGGGATTGTTCAGCCTAGAGAAGAGATGGCATGTAGTGGTAGGACAAGGGCAAATGATTTTCAACTGAAAGAGAGTAGGTTTAATTAAGGAAGTAAGGAAGAAACTCTTACTGTGAGTGTGGTGAAACCCCAGAATAGCTTACCCAGAGACCTTGTGAATGCCCCATCCCTGGAAGTGTTCAAGGGCAGATTGGATGAGCTTTGAGTAACCTGGTCTAATGGAACATGTATGTGCCTATGGCAGGGAGGTTGGAACTAGATGATCTTTAAGGTTGTTTCCAACCCAAACTATTCTGTGATTTTGTGAAATTGGCTTTCTTTGACCCATTTCCTAAATTTAAATAACTATTTCTAGCCTTCCTAAGATTTATTAGTACGATGTCTGGGTAAGTTTGGCATTCTGGCATTAAAAAAAAAAAGAGTACAGAAATTTGTGGTTCTGAAGAATAAGTACAAGGTAGATGCCACACTGCTATCAGAGAGCTGCTGTATCTGAATTATTTTTATGGAGGTGTTGAGGGCCTAAGAGAGCTTGTACTTTTCCAGTTTCTTCCCTCCACCTTTGCTCTCTCCAGCATCATGCCCCTCTTTCCATGTAGTTCTTTGTATTTTTTTCTATTGTCCCTTGTGAGCTATTATTAACAATATGTGTAGGTGTCACAATGTATATTGCCAGTATTTATAGTTTTATCATATACTGTCAGTATTTATAGCTCTGAAATCAGATTTTCAGTTGAGAAAGCCAGGATTTAACTTATTAAGTCCTGGAACTTGTGTCTGTCAGGAGAGCAAAAAGACTCTTGAAAAAGAAGGGGTTATGTGGTTTACAGAGGAAAATACTTGAAGAGCAGGAGCACTACAGCAGAAAAGGCAGACCACTGAGAAGACAGTAGCATTGAGGAAGGAAATAAACACACTAGAGAGAAGCCTGGTCCCTTCTGAACTATGAGGTGATGCTCAGTTGGAGAGTGGGGAGGTTGGTTAGTTGGTTTGCTGAGAATAGTGTGAAAATTGTTTCCTACCTGCCTGTGGGTATTCGTCTCTCTTGCATTTCTGAAGATTGTAGCTCATGACAACCTTCTTATTTGGTGGATTGAATGGGTCATAGCTGAGCACACTAGATGCCACCTCTGACTTCTTTTTCTTCCTCTTCTGCTTCCCCTTCCACTGAAAAGAAGGGATCCCAGTAAAGTGGAGTAAAGAAATATGAGCTAAATGTTTTCTTCAGTGTAACGCAGAATTGTCGTGCTGCTTTCTCCTAAGAAGGAGAAATGATGAGTGAATGTGGTATGTTGTTTCATGTTGTACAGATAAGTGATAGCCAGAGTGTTAATTAGGCTTCTCCAGACTATTTTAAGTGGTGAAGCCAATACAGTTGCTTCTGCAGATTGTGGAATGTTCACTTACCAAATAATTTGACAACCATTCTTTCCTACTTCAATTAAGAATTAAAAAATATAATTGCCATGTAGGAATGGTACCCACAGTGTAGAAATAAATATGAAACTATCAGTTTAAATGCAGCTGATTGCAGTCAACTTTTAGCATATTTAATATGCCGAATCCCCAGTAGAATGTTTGCAAATCTTACTTAAAATGGGGTTAAACTTGTTATTACTTGACTATCTAAAATGTATGTAAATAAGTTACCAAAAAGCCATTAAGTACTATTGTATAATATCAAATTCTCTGTGGCTATAATTGTCAAAGTGGGGGAAAATAAAATTGTAAAGAGCCAGTTTTTAAATGTTGCTCCTCCAAAACAAATAGAATTGATGTTTTTTTTCTTTTTGTTATGATAATTTCCAAGAGTACTTCTTCTGAGTCTTCTAACATAACCCCTAAGAGATTAAATTTTAGTCAAAGTGATCAAGCTGACATTTTTCAAGGTCATTTTCTATATGTAGTATAGAGTACGTGATTGGATTTCAAATACACTTGAGTAAATCACAATGACAAGAAACAGGGGGACACTGAAACCTTGTGCTGTTTTCTGTTATTGAGTGCCTTAGCAGGGGGTTAGCCTGGATGAAAAAAAAGAAATATAGACGCATAGGCTGTCTGACTTATTTGATTTGTTTCTCAATAGCAGCTGTGTTAAAAGTTTCTGAGGCTGGGATTCTGAAGGATTCTGTATTTCTGCAAATGATTACATTGAAACCAATTGATCTGTTAGTTCTTATAACAGTATACAATTCAAAATTCCTTGCAGTGTAGCAGCTAGAAAGCTTGTGTTACAGTGTCTATTGAGACAGGAATCCTTTAGCACTAACCAATATATAGATGCCAAAGCGAGTTATGCTTTGTTTGGGCTTGCTTCTCTGAAGCCTTGTTTCTTGAAGATATTGCTGTACCTGAAAATGGTATTTATATAGCACTAGAAGAAAATAATCTACTTACTGTAACACTTTGGCATCCCTCTGAGAGTTATATGCCTACAGCAGGTATAACAGTACGCTGCAGGCACCAGTATGAAATGAAAACTGGCAGTTTTCATCCCTTAGCAGAGCCACAGTAATGTGAAAGAAAACGTGTGTTTGAAGTACACTACGAAACAGCGATAGGCATCTAATTTATTTATTACTTTAGTGTGATAATGCTCTGTGGGGAACTGCAACAATAGTTTATCATCCCACCTTGCCTTAAAAAAAAAAGAAAAAAAAAAGAGAAATTAGCAGTTTCTTTCCTGTTCGCAGTGCACATTTGCTATCCCAAGATAGCCCTGTTTCCCTTAAAGCTAACACATGGTTCTGCAAATGTTGTCTGGGATTTCTTTTCCTCTTAATGATTGTCCTTATCCTTTTTCTGTTCTTAAAATACATTCTTTAGGGTTGATTTCAAATTTGACCTTCTGCAGAAAATGAGGACTTCAAAATTTGAGGGATCACCTAGGAATGAGGGTAGGGGTGGTAACAAAGGGAATTTTATTTATTTATTTAGATATTATCTTCAAAAATGTTAATATTACTTTTATTTGTAACATATTTTACTGGGGGCTTTTTCCCCTGGGAGCAAATACGCTTGGGTCTGTCAATAGCTGTTTTCTGGAGCAGTATGCCAGTAACTGTGTGTAAAGCAGGGATAACGTATGGCAGGTCTCAGAACTCTTTTCTTATTTCTGCAGTGTGCTGAACTGTCAAAGTTCGTGTTTTTATATTACATTTTTCTGCAAATGCTATTCTGTGGCCTCCTTTCAGCACTTCAACCAAGGAGGAGTTACCTGTAGGTTCTCCTTTCCTTAAGGACCAGCCATGGCTGGAGGTGATGCAGTAGAGTTCTTCAACACAGCACCCCCAGGTGGACATTCCTACGGGATCATTTGCTCCACTGGCATTTTGCGGGTGTAACCAGCCCTGCCTTCTCATCCCGAAGCAGAATGGCTAAACGAAGGAGTCATTTCAGATAAATGAGATATGCTGCAGTACCCTACTGCAAAAGGTCAAAGTTTCAGTGGGCCTGAGATGCCACATACGTGCTTGCAAATGTGCTTGTGCTTCTTTTTCTGCTTCAAAAACACATTCGGTATGGAGCATTTCCAGACTGCTATGGAGAAATTGTTGACATGGTAATTCAAAAATCGTATGTGTGCCATTTGTTGTCCGGGAAGCCAAGCCTTCAGCTGCTTGAGTGCTCCCCTCTTACTCTTTCCTGTTTGGGTCTAGGTTGTAGATTCACTGGAGCAGAGCTGTCATCCCCTGTAACAGAGGCCTGCTTGTGATTGGAAACTATGGATGGTGGTAATAAATGCCTGGAGAAGGATGTGTTGAGGCACTAAATATTGTGTTCATTTAACAGTATGCCAGTGTGGAGAAGAATGGAGAATTCTTCATGTCTCCCAATGACTTTGTCACACGGTACCTGAAGATAATTGGAGATGGTTTGCCTAATGCAAGCACTGTACAGCTCCTTGCAGGTGTGGTGGATCAGACAAAAGATGGGTAAGTGTTTTTTTGTGGTTTTGTTTTGGGTTGGGGGGGGGGGGGGGATTTGTATTTGATTGGTTTATTTTTTTTCTTTTTCTGTCATTCATTTAAAAAATACAAAGCCATTTTTTCAAAACAGCCTGATCCTTGAAGAGTGGTGGGGGGTTGTTTTGTTTTGTTTTGTTTTCCCCTTCAGATCCATAAAGGAATACAGTATCTTTTAAGTGAAAAGAGTAGAAACAATGTTTTCAACTGCACGTACCATTTAGCGGTGCAAACCATTTTCTGTCTACTATGTATTTTTAATTCATGGAACCTTTCATGTTTGTTGGCTGGCTCCACTAACTCCTGCTTTTCTTTCCTTCCCTGAGTCTTTCTGTCTCTGTTTACTTTATGTATCTGTCACAAACACATTCAAATAGAAATCCAAAATAAGTTTAGATGGTGTAGGAAGAGATCCTAGAAAAAACGTGCCCCTGCTTTGTTTTGCCATGGCACTGTGAAAGTTTTTTTGCCGCTGTGTTTTTCTTTCAAGAGGGAGGAGGAGCACCTAAGGTATTTAGGGAGCCACTCTGCAATCTTGGGAAGACAGCACTGCAGTTGGTTGCACATGGTTTGCATTTGAAAGGCTGACTTTGCCAATAGGCAAGATTAGCTACCCTTCCATCTTCCTTCCCCCTACTTTAATGAAATCCTAGCTTTTGCTTTTGGTACTTGCCCAGGCAAGCTGTCTCTTCACCCATATGAATGCATTTGTTGAACCCTCCCTTTAAAGTATCTTTAGAGAAACTTGAGAATAATTAGCTACGGACTAAAGTGTGTAGTTGTGGCATTTTTAGAAACCAAAAAACTTCAGGCATGACTCATATCAGTGGTTGCAGAGAGTAAAATGCGAGATAAACAAAGCATGACTAGAGAATGCACTCTTCCTAGGGAACAGATGCAGGCATAACTGAGAAGTTTTGCAGTACTTTCTGTGCTCTCTTTTCTGCTCAGCCAGTCTCATGTATTTGGCAGCTGGGCACCTTAAACCTTGCAGATGAGTTAATGTGATGAGTGCTGCCCCGGTAAAAGAATTCTGTTAAAGGTTGTGTTAGTAACGTTGATGGCATCAAGAAAGCCATGGCTTTAGATAGTGTTTGACTGAAAACGTTAAGCATTTCTCAGATTTCTTCCCTTGGTTTGATGCCTGCAAAAACAGCATTTTCCAAATTACATGGCTTCAAATCCGTTTTGTAATAAGAAGATTGAGAACATAATCCATACCTTGTGATTTGGATCTCCTTCACAAACAGAAGCTGGTGTCAGGGAGAACAAAATGTAAAACTGTAGCCTATGTGAACTTGTTGACAAGTTGGGATTTCATAACTTGGCGTGATCTTGTAAGAGTTTTGCGGTGTAGTATTGAGGCTTCTAATTGCTGCTTTCTGCCGTGGGTAAGGATTGTTTCTGTAATCCACACTGTGCAGTGACAGTTCGTAACGTGTCTGTGGAGAGTCTCTTCTGCTATTCAGGCTGTCTTCCTGTTTAGCTAGTATGTGAAAGAATGGAGAAAGTTTGGAAAGTGATTAGCATCCATCTCTCTAACGAGGCATTGTAGCATTTTTTGCCATGTGGCTCAGCATTTGTACCTTGTTCTCCTGGTGTTTAAAGTAATTTGCAGAGTGATCATCTGAGGCAAGGGTCAGCTGCTTTTTGGTTCCTGTCATGAAATCTCCTAGAGACAGCAACAGGACTATTGGTCTTCTCCTATTGAATACTGCCAACTTGACAGTCCAGAGCTCCCAGTTTTACAGTGAAGCACAAACCAGCTTTTGTTGGTGTTCATTTTTAATAGGCTTGTCAGTGTTTAGAGACTTACACATGTTTAAGGTCATGAGAGTCTGTTCAGTAGTTTAGCATTATTTCTATTAAAAAATAGAAGGTATGTTGCAAGAGCAATGACAAGTTATTTTTGTTACTGTGTTAGCAACTTAAAGTACTGCAGTTCTGAAAACACTGCTAGGATATTTCCAGAAGCATTTATCCACTCTCTTGGATCTTCTTTTGCTCTGAAAAAGCAGCTGTTGTTCATGACTGGTGAACATGACCGCTTGTCACTAAAAGGGTCTGAGCCTCCCCCAGGGTTGTTCCTAGCACTCCTTAGAATGCTTTTTAATTCTTTCTGATTTTGGTGACAGGTTAGGTATATGTACCAAATGTAATCAGTGTGAAATACTAAACTGGGTAAGTACACAGGTGAAAGGCAGACAGCACAAGAACTTCTGTCTCATGAACAGGGCATATCTGATGGGCAAAGAGTTTCTTACCCAAGAGCTGAAGAAGTTCTGAGCGTGAAATGGAAAGAACCGTAGCTCTTACATACAATCTCACAGTGGTTACTGTAGACAAAATCTTATGTAAGTCTAGCCCAATTCCTGCATTGCCAGAGATTAAGGATTTGAGGGTCTACATGAGCTACTGTTGTGACAAAGGTACGAGACCTCTTAAGGCATACTCTGTTGTTCAATGAATATCTGTTGCCATGGGAGCAAGTTTTGCCTCCATCTTAAGCCAGGGCAGAGGTTTATTTGACGGTGGGCTTTCCTGCTGTTCTCTTATGGAGGCATGTTTTTAAGGTTTCCTCTAAGAAAAGGAAATACTTTCCTTGCTGATGGCCAGACAAACTTTTCAAAGTAGTTGACTGGTAATAACACAGATTTTAATAAGCGTTATGTTGCATGGTGGTTGTTTGTATGAAACAGATTGAAGAGCCTGGGTCCTGGCCTTAAGCCTCTCACTCCTAATCTTGGTTAAAAAAACAAAAGAAGGCTTCGTTTGGCCTCAGCCGGATCAGAAATTTCCTCAAAATACAGTAGCTTTCTCAAGGCCTATCAGCAACAGGCCAGGCATTTTCCATCCTGCCTACTGTAATATTGTTTTTCAGATTTTTGTTGTACTTTTAAACATCTGCCTAACAAAATAAGTATTTACTGCACGTCTCTGTTTGGACTGTAGTAACTAACACTTTACTGAGAAATACCATATACTTTATTTTTAGAAAGGACAAAGTATTCAAAAATAACACTTGGAAATGCCAGCATTTTCCATTATTATTGGATATAAATTTATCCTCTAATGCACCAATTTACACTATACTTAGTTTACCTAGCTTGCAGTGTAAAATAGATGTAGCTTCAATTTGTGTCCCATTATGTTACCATGTTTAAATTGCTGATACAGTAAAAACATCTGCATTGATTTCTGAAGAAAACCTCTTCATCATTGCATTTGTATGTATTATTACAGCAGGTAATGGCTTTTTTTCTTTGCATGGCTACATGCAAACTTTCTCTGGTGGGAATGTGTCATATCTACAGGGCGTCCAGATACCGTGGGTGTGAGCACGGAAGAAAGGAGAGAGGAGTAAATAGTGGTTTTGCTGCACCATACCCAGTTGTTCTGTTTGGACTGGTGCTCTTGTCTGTGGATGCTTTTAAAATATCAAGATTTGAGCCTTCCTGAATGAATCGTGCAGTATTGGCACCGATAATGAGGATGTGAAGGTGAAGGAAGGCTTCGACTTATTTGGGTGGAATATCTTCAAAACTGAAATAAAATTTCGTAAACATTTCAGCTTCCTCTCCTTGTGCTCTTAAAATCACTAGGTTTTTCTCTGCTTTTGTTACATAAATGACTACTTGTTTAGGTATATAAAATAACTCTTAAGTAGTATATTGAAGTCCATGTTAATATGTGCTGTTTAATGACACCTAATGATATTCACTGAAGGGTTATGCTAAACCCAAAAGGGTGATGCTAAACCGGAGAGAAAACGTGTTACCCAGGCAACTACCCTTGTGCAGTATAGAGAAGTGAGCATATGGCTATGTAGTACACATTATTTCAGCATCTTTAAGCATTAAGAATCACACGTGTAATTGACTGAAAAATTACCGCTCAGTTACTGTATTGTATGGTCATAATAGAAGTAAATGAATACGTCGTTGTTAGAATAGATCTGTTGGGAATCACTAGCAGGCTAGTCTACTTAGGGAGCAAAAATACAATAAGAAGAAAATAGCTGGTTTAATTAACATGTAAAAATTGGGTTAATTTGAATTCAGCTGGCACAGCAGATATTAATGTCTCTTCTTTAACAGTCTGGCTAGAACCACACAATTTGTACACTTTTAATCTTCCTGGTGCTATGAATAATTGTTTTAAAAAATTGATGCAGGGTTATTTTAAGCATCTATCTGTGACTTATTAGAGGGATTATTGCTTCCAAGTACTGAAAAAGAATGCTTCTACCAGTATAAAAATCTCGTAACTGTGTTAATACATGGAGTTTTGATCAAACCCAGGCCTGGTAATGCAGAATATGTTCTTAACATGGTGCTAGGATTCTGCTAGGATAGGTGCTGTATTTCTTTTCTGTGCTGTCATCACCATATTGTGATCTGTTGGTAAGGACCATGTGCAGGTTGTTGTTTCACACAAAAAGCGGTTTTACCAAAATGGTGTTGGCGGAGATTTTACATTTATAATTCCAAACAATCCTATTCTAGAGTCTTGTCACCTGCTGTGTTTTTTGTTCTTTCTGTGTGCATGTATTATAATCTTTGGGACAGAACTCAGTGCTTTGGATCTGTTTACTGTTCTGTCAGGTACATAACCAATAATAATAATGGCCTTTTATAACCAGTAAGTCACATTGTAACAGTAAATGTGCGCATAAATGCAAAACTGAGTAGGTCGGGATACATTGGTTTAAAATTGAAGGAAATGTTACTTTTGAAAAAATTTCTTTTGGCTTAGAAGGGATGGAAGTTTTCTTCCTTTGAAAGACTTGAGTATCTGTGTAGTCTGTGTCTAACAGTGGGGAGTATCGAGAGCTCCCAAGGAGTTTAAAGGACTGATGGATTGCTCGTGTGCTAACATGTGCATATGTAACAAGGCGCAGGCTTCTTTGCCAGTAAAGCTTAAGGCATTCTTTCATGTTTGCTGACATCATCAATTGTGAGTTTAATCTTAAGAATACCTGAGGAGGTTTCTTTTTATTTACTTCTTGCACTATGTTATAACTTCTGGTGGCAAGCTCCCAGCGTTAATTATTTGTTAGACCATTTCACACTCTACATTTCTTTTATTTATTGTATGTATATTGAGGGAGGTAGTGTAGAACAGCTTTTAGGCCATCTCTGTGCTGTGTGTTTTAAAAAAAAAGTCCTCTTTTATTAATTTTCTCATGCTTTTATGTTCCTCATGGAAGTCAGCTTGTTACCCTGTGGATGCTTGGCTGCTGATGTGCAGCAAGCACACATCAAGTGTTGATCTAGGAAAGCCAGTAGATGTAATCTTTTTAGACTTCAGCAAAGCTGTTGATACTGTCTCTCATAGTGTCCTTCTGGACAAAATGCCCAGCACACAGCTGAATAGCCATGTTACATGACGGGCGAGCAACTGGCTCACAGGTCAGGCACAAAGGGTCACAGTGAAGGGGTGACGTCAGGCTGGTGACCTGTCACTAGGGGGATTCTGCAGGGCTCCATCCTCGGCCCTGTGCTCTTCAGCATCTTTATAAGTGACCTGGATGCAGGACTCATAGGGATACTAAGTTTGCCCACTGCTGATTTCCTCAAGGGCAGAGAGGCCCCGCAGAGACACCTCAACAAATTAGAGAGATGGACAATCACCAACGGTATGAAGTTTAACAACGGATAGTGTCAGATTCTGCACCTGGGATGAGGCAACCCTGGATATACAGACAGACTGGGGAATGAGAGGCTGAAGAGAAGTGTTGTGAAAAGGGACCTGGGGGTCCTGGTCGACAAAAGGTTGAAAATGAGTCAGCAGTGTCCTGGCAGCCAGGAGAGCCACCCGTGTCCTGGGGAGCATCAGGCACAGCATCGCCAGCCGGGCAAGGGAGGGGATTGTCCCGCTCTGCTCTGCACTGGGGCGGCCTCACCTTGAATATTGTGTGCAGTTTTGGGTGCCACAATGTAAGAAAGACCTTAAGCTGTTAGAGAGTGCCCAAAGGAGGGCAACAAAGATGGTGAAGGGCCTTGAGGGGAAACCACATGGGGAATAGCTGAGGTCACTTGGCCTGTTCAGCCTGGAGAAGAGAAGACTGAAGGGAGACCTCATTGCAGTTACAACTTCCTTGTGAGGGGAAGAGGAGGGGCAAGTACTAAACTCTTCACTCTCTCAGAATTGGAGGAAACAGTGTGAAGCTGAGTTGGGGGAGGTTTAGGTTAGATATTAGGAAAAGGTTTTTTACTCAGAGTGGGGTTGGGTACTGGAGCGGGCTGCCCAGGGAAGTGTCACAGCACCAAGCCTGTCTGAGTTCAGGAAGAACAATGCTCTCAGCTACATGGTGTGAGTCTTGGGGATGGACCTGTGCAGGGCCAGGAGTTGGATTCCATGATCCTGATGGGCCCCTTTCAACTCAGCATATTCTCTGAATTCCCATAAAACAGGTGACTGGAAATTGCTGTATAGTCATGGGTCATCATAACTTGATGGAAAAAAAATCTTTTCCAACTTATTCAAACTCTTAGTTCTTCACTGTTATTACATCCTGAGTAGAAGTTTTCATTGAACTGGCTGCAGTGTCATTTTGAATCAAAGTCCTAAGGATGTAGTTAATTTCCATTAAAAATCCCCTGGGTTTATGTGTGTTTCTTGACACTGGATACACTGAATTTTGTGCTTTTCAGAAATAATCCTTGTTCCCCAGCTGCTGCCACATGAACCCATTAAAGCTACGTGCCTGCTACGCTGACATAAAGCAGCCTGAGAGACGGCAATCTTAAGTATCCCAGACTGCCAGCAGGCCCTGCCACCACGTATTTGAAGACGATTTTAAACTCTACAACCTAGACATTAAAGAAGCAGCAAAACAGAAGAATAGTTGGCCTTTGCCTCTTTAAGAATAGGAGTTTGATCTCCATTTCAACTCTTGGGTGTGACACAGAGAGTCTTTGCTGTATCAAACCTACTGCTGGAAACAATGCCAAGTTGTCTAATTATGTATTTCTGCTTATGAACTAACTTCTGGAAGGACAGCTCTGCTTTTATCTATGCCCTACTACTGTGCTAGCACATTAGGAACCTGGCTGTAATGATGAATTTGAATGAACTGCTCTTGGGCTGAGGAAGAACATGCAGGCTACTGATTGAAATTTGTGACTCAACATGCAGGACTGGAGGGCTGTGATGGGTGACTAATAAGTTGCTAGCGAACGGTTAACACATTCTGATCGGCTCCTTCTGAAGTGAGTGGCAGCATGTAGGTCTTGAATGGATTTGCTTTCCAAAAGTGCTAAGTACTGAGTCTTGAGGGAAGTTACTCATGTATTTATTGGCTCTGTCTTGCCAGTGGAGGGAGGTAGGCTCCCCCAGAGGGCAGTTCACTTAGACATTAAAGCTGAGGTGAGTAGCCATGCTGAGTGTTTTGCTTTTTTTATGTTCTGTTGTGACTTGCTGAGAGGAATAATTCCTTGTTCAACAGGCATTTCCATTTAGTGATATAAAGGCTTCCTGACAGCATTGGAGATAGGGCGTTTTAGGACAAATTTTAATCCCTATTGAATACATTTTGAACACATTTTGGTTATGATCTTATTTCTTTTGTATAATCAATATTATATGGTATTTTAGTTTTCTGCAAGCAAGTTGGTTTCATGGCTGTTGCTTTTTCCTTCATCCCTTAGGCTGATATCCTTTCAAGAGTTTGTGGCATTTGAATCAGTCCTGTGTGCTCCAGATGCATTGTTCATAGTAGCCTTTCAGCTGTTTGACAAGACTGGCAAAGGAGAAGTTACTTTTGGTAAGACATTCTTAAATGTGCATTCTTAATGTAAAAATCCCTACCTATGCCAAACTCTGTTTTACCTTCCGCTACTGTGGGAGACGGTGGTTGGTAGCAGAACTACCAACAATGCCAAGCAACTTTGTGTCTGAACTTTTAAAATCATTTATGTGCGCACAGTATGAAGCCAAGGTCATCACCATAGTTTTCTCTGGAGAACTGGTCACTTCTCTTTTTCTCCTCCCCAACATGCTTGTGCAGGTCCAGAACAGCAGTGAAAGGTGACTGTAGGAAATGATTGTAAAACTGCAAGAAAGTTGCCAGCAGACCTGGGTGAATATTGGGTTTGAAATTATTACCCTGAATTATTTTTTGTTTAAATTGGCTATATTTCAAGCTGGCTGACTTTTAAGGCTTAAAACTGTATTCTGTGAGATTTTACAGTAATAAATTAATTATTACGTGCCCTCTGCCATTCCCTCCCCTGGAAAATTCAGCTGTGCATTGGAGGTGTGATGTTTGCACTGATACTGAGATACATTCAGGCCAGTTTAAAACTTGATTAAGGGGACTGTTTATTTCTAGATATCCTAGAGATTGCTTTTGATATCTGCAGGACTGTCTGCCATCTGCCTAACGATAAGGCCAGTTCCATCCGAAAGAAGGATTTAGAATTTAGCAATTTGGATTAATTTCTGATATTGAGCTTGCATTTCAAAAAGTATGGGGAATTTTTTTGCTGAGTACCTTCACTGGATAAAATTGCTATTTCTGATCTGCTACATTTGGACGTGGTCATTCCTATATATTAAGTTTCATTGATTGGTTGTTAAACAGTTCTAAGTGAATGGAAAATTTGATGACATTGACTCTTTGTCTTTTTGAAATACATGGTTCACACATCCGTTGCCTTTTACTGGTATTTCCCACACATGTCTCATGCTCAGTTAAAAAAGCCCTTCTCTTTCCATTTGAACTGAAAAGGTTCTGTAGCCATTGCTTGAAGCATCTCTGTATTCCTTCTACCATCTCCAAAAATCTGTATTTGAAGTTGTGGCTGGTGGGAAGACTTGCTGTCTCTTCTTGTGTCTGTTTTGGTTTTTTATTATTTTGGTAGTCTGCTGAGGTTGTGAAAGATGTGCTTTTTGTGTGCAATATTTTAGAAGTTACTACAGATGCTAGAAGATTTGCAAGAATTTCAGAAAAAAATTCTGTAGATCATAACCTTGGTGAAGGATGTATTTTGTGGCTAACGTTTTTGTGTATGTATATGGACAGAGAAACAGTGAGAGATGCCATGCTTTTAAAACAGGAGGGAATGCATATTTTGCTAGGGTTTTGTTCTGGTGAAGGCAGACCAGAGTTCCTGGAATGCCTGTGATGTGCAGGTTCTTGTCTGCATCAGAGCCTCCGGTTGCTTGGAGCACTCATTAATAATCTAGGAAGAACTGTAATCGTTTGATCTGAATGCTGAATCAGTCTGACTTTTTAACTCTTGGCATTCTTGTTCCTATTTTTCCTGCTGTCAAATGCTTCCCTTGGGGTTTGACACAGTGAGTCAAAGGATTTGTTTGGCATTTGAAGTCCATTGAAGTCCTTCTAGTGATGAGAGAAAATCCCATACCAGACTGTATTTAAGGTATTTGAAAGAAGAGACATGCCAACATTGGCAGAACCTCAGATAGCTTTTGTTTGATTCCTTCATCTTCCCTTTTGAAACCATAAATGTATTTGTAACTTCTGTATAGTACCTTGTGGCTACTACCCCAGCAAATGCCTGGACTGGGGAGGACAGAAGAGCTGTCTCAGTGTTGTGCGTTCTCAGCGGAAATGGTTGACCTTTAGGCAAAGCTAGTTCCTTATTTTCTATCACGGGGAGAAAAAAAAAAAAAAAGGTTTTATTTTCCTGCTATTATGAAAAAAACCTAATATTTTCAGAAATACATTATTAAAATACTATCCTCTAACTTTGCCACTCAATGCCTCAGTCATGCGTCTTTGAGGTTAATTATGAGATCTTTTTCCACTCGCTTGAATGAGAGTGGTATCAAGTCCTTATCAAGGCTAGGAGACTTAAATAGGGGTTTTTTATACTGAGGAATTACAGTGTGAAAGGAACAGAAGAAAAGGGAAAGGATAATTTTTCAATGTACTGCTGTTAGGTATTGTATCTCAAGGTTCTCATTTTAAGTCTGTATCTCATTTTATTGTTGTAAAGAAACAGCATGGCTTATTTGTGCAGTCATTGTTTTTCTGTACACTAAAATAATGATATAAATATTTTGGCTTATATCAAACAGAATAGTTCCCAGCATTGAGGTTCACATTTTCTACCATGCAAATCCATCCAAATCTTACTCTTCCACAGGTGCACTTGGCTCAGCATCTTTATTAAATGAATTCATAATGAGCTTTATGTCAATGAAATTTTACACCGAATGTGAGAGCTAGACTGTGGATATTCAGAGAAATGTTCTGGGTAAAGAAGTTCCAATTTTAACACTTTGCACTTACTTTTCTTGAAAAACGCTGCCCTCTTAGTTTAGCTTCTGGGTTGGAAATGTATGTGCATTTTAGCCGTATGTTGACATCTCTACAATTTTAAATGTTTCATTTATTTCAAGTTGCAAGTTAACTGTACCTGGTTCTTTGACAGAACTGTTACCTATTTAAAAGGGCTGATGTGCAAGCAGTGTGGGTACATGGTGGGGGGAAGTATTTCTAGTTTATTGCTTTTTGAGGTGAATTAAATGGCCACTAGTAAATTAGTGGCTAGTGGCTGATTGAGACTACACCTGGCTGTTGCATCATGTTGTAGATTTACTTTGTGCTGAAGTGTCAAAGCTTTGACAGTTTGTAAGGAGTTAAAGCTCTCAGCAGGAAAGTGAGAGGAAGTTTAGCTGGCTTTTAAATTCGAGGCAAAGAGCAAACCATTGCTTCTTACTGTTGAGTGTTGACAGGCACATAAAAGCTGATAATGTAAGTCCAGGGGTTTAAGAGACTTAGTAGAGTTGCTTTTTTGTCGTATGACTGTATTTTAATGCCTCATTAAAGAAGCAGAGCCCTTTGAAATTCTTTACTGGATGGCATTTAAAAAAAGGTGAGATGGTTGGGTAAAAAAGTGTTTAAAAACGAAGTTGTTGTAACCTTCATCTTTAATTTTGGATGGCTAAATTAAATCATGGGACCTAACAGTTCTGAGCTGTGCATAACACAGCAGTGATACCCAGGAACTGGAACTTTCCTTTTCTGATACCAGTTCTCACAAGCCCTAGTGAAGGGCAAAATAAGTAATTGTCCATGTTGATTTTGCTAAGAGAGTAAGGAAAGGCACAATAAGAGCTGTGGTTGCCTGAGTCTGTGCTGCCAACCATTACTGAACCTGCCTTAAAGATTTTAATTCTGATTTGTATTAGAGTTGCTCAGCAGACAGAAATTCTTGCTCTTGTACTTAATGAAATGGAGCTGTGGTATAGTGTGTGTTTTTATGGTTTTGGTTTTGGTTTTCTTCTTTAGAGGTCCTCTAATTCAATCTGAAGCTGTTTCAAAATGGATGCTGTGTTGTGCTGCTTTGAGAAATAGGAGTATGCTGTAAAATGTTAGTCCTTTAATTAAAAAAAAAAAACCCAGAAAACAACCTCCCCCCAAAGCCGGCAAAAACATGAAGGAAATTGGGAACCCAACCCTCAAGTTTTTGTTTGTTAAGTGTAACAGCTGCAGATTCAAGCATTGTATTTTGCTTTTGTCTCTAAACAAGACTTTATTGGCATGCAGACAGCAGCTATTGTGGGTCTCTGCTTCTGTTATTAATTATATCAGTACAGTTCTTAGATAAACACATTAATTAAGGATACATCTTACTAAGTGCTCCTGTTTGCTGGTACCTGATACTTGAATTGCCTGAATACTTGTTTGTAAACTTTCTAAAAGGACATAGCTCTTAACAGAGGTTTAAATAGCTACACAGCTATTGCGATGAGCTTCAGAGTTTTTTCCTCTATGATAGTGCTCTGATATTTTTTCAATACGCAAAAAATTATTACAGAAGTTTCATAATTGCTTCCATGACCAAAGAATTAGATTGTGATTGTGTGATGTAGCTCTTGCTTTTGTTACAGAGGGTTGTTTTATACTTGTTTTATACTTGGCACTGTAGTTGGTGGTATGACTTGGTTCTTCTTATGACATCTATGGTTATTCTTCTCTCTTGCGCAACACCTAGCTTAGTGATGCCCAGCCTGGTACACTGAATACCATGTAAAGCAATGAAAAGCTAAATCTGAACCAACAAAATAAATTGCTGGAGCTGTAAGCTTTGATCTCTTGATAAACTGCAGTATTCAGTATTTATCAGTGATACTTCCATTGCTGATTCAAATTGCCTTGAAACCAGTTGTAGCTAGTGATGTGTTAGCTTACACATCACAGCTTCACCTATACAGTGAAACAGGGTTGGTTTATAAATGACAGCTGCCTGGATATGATGGCCCCAGTGGCAACATTACAAATGCAAAATCTGTTTAGTCTCTGATGTTTTTTGTTATTTGTACAATACCGGATTTTGCACAAATAATTGCCAGTTTTAATTACAAGAGGATGTAAAGTGGACTTGTTAGTATATTTATTTTCTTCAAAACAATTTTTGAAATCTTCTCAGACTATTTTTTGAGAATTTCATTTCTAGACATATGTCAACTTGGCAAGTTTTTGTTTTGTTTTTCTTTTAGCTGAAGTGTTATGTAAGCAGGCAGACCTTGATGCAGGCATCTTAAATAAAAGAGAGCCTGTTTAGATACAAAGTGAATCTGTCATTCTAAATATTAGGAGAAGCTTTGTCCTATTGCACTGTTTGGTTTCATTTGGTCTAGAAAATGCAATTGAGTTTTCTAAATCATCCAGAACTGAAATTCAGTGCTTCGGTTTGCTCTTTGTTGTTGGTTTTGTTCTGTTGTTCTGTTGGGTATGGTCAGTGAATCATCAAACAATTCAAATTGGAAGGGACGGTGGCAGCCATCTGGTTCAAGCCCTTGCAGCACCACCATCAAGACCAGTTGCTCCAGGGGCAATCAATCTAATCAACATTTTAAATAATCTCTGAGGCTGGAGACTCTGCAAGCCTCCATGAGCAAGCATCTCCCAGTGTTTGATCACTATTACAGTGGAAAACTAAATTCCCGAGGCCTAGTTGGGATTGCCAATATTCCAGCTTGCATCCTTTGCCTCTTGTCCTTCCAGTGTGCACCTCTGTCCTCCCTTCACCGTCCTGTTGGGTAGCTATGGACAACAATGAGGTCCTCCTTTAGATCTCCCTTCTCCAGGCTAAGAAAACCCCATTCCATTAGCCTCTCCATGCATGTCACATGCATCATCCCCCAGCTGCCTTGTATGGAGAAAATAGAAGTGATACTCTGTTTTTGTTAGCAGGTTGTGCTGTTTACCGTGGTGAAAGTGATCTGATTTTTTAAATTATTATTATTATTATTATTACTCAGGGCAAGAGGAGTAAATTTCTTTTTCATGCCCACAGGGGGCCTAGCGCTTTTCAAACTTGAGGCCTTAGGGTGCTGGCAGTTTGTTGCTAACTTCTAATGAGGCCAGGAAAGGTAATAAGGAAACGTAAGGTTGTTGCCAGTGAACTGAAATTATGGGTAGCTGCAGTTTAAGTAGAAATGTTTTTAAGGGAGTGCATTCTGGAAAATTTCTGAAAACATTTTAAGTAAGCAAATTATGTAATAGTCTGTGTGTAAATTCATGTTGCTACCCCTTACATACAGCGGAGACAGAAGATGCAGACAAGCTTGAATCCAGAGTCTTACTTGCTGAGGGTGATGGTAGTTTGGAAAGAGCCTGCTTTTTTTTTTTTTTTTTGTAGTATTTGCAGTGTATAGCACAGGTAAGAGAAGTACACAAGTATCTCAGTCAAAAATTAGGGCCAAGTTGAACAGGATGCTGTATGGATATGCCATGAGGAAGTGAATTAGTTTTTAGAAGGGACAAGAGCACAACAAACCAGAGCAGGGAGAAGGTAAGGGGATTAAAAAGAGAACAATTTCAGCAGATTTGCGAAGTTGAAGTTTATCATGGATCTTTTTGGTTGGGAAAAATCATGAAGGCACAAGCATGTTCTGTGTGAAAATGTTTTCATTAATGTAAAATTAATCTGTGAGACTGCTCTGTCCTTGTTGAAAAGTTTGGCTAGGGCAATGAATTATGTTCAGTAGCTAGTGTCTCTCTCCTGATAGAGAATGCATGCTGAACGTTTTTTAGGATTTGTACTGGACTTCATGGTTTGCTGCAGGCATTTTGGGGGATCTATTTGGTTGTTGTCTTCTTTAAAGTCTACTTACAACATTTGATAGACATTTATTTACCCATACTGGTCTTCATCTCACCTCTGTGTACAACAGGTGCTGTATAGCCTTTGTTGCTTCTTCCAACATCTGGTTCATACCTGAACAGAAGTGACGAATTTTAGTGGGAGACTCGAGCCTCCTGCTTCTCTGCCCTGCCGTGGCTGCCTCTAAGGATGCTGGCACTCCACTGGGGCTGTCACAGTGCAGTCTTTTTTAGCCTCAGCCTGAGGGTGTGCTGAGTTAACCAATGCATTTTCTATGAGCAACCCAACGAGTATCGTAAGCTTTTGCTTCTCATTGATGGGCTCCAGATGTTGGTATGTTATCTGGAGGTGTAAAAACATTTTGAGGGCATCCATTTTTTTATATATGTGGCGCTTTTCTGCACTTCTTTAATGATCAGCTTTTATTACAAAAAGAACTACCCTGGTTTTTAGAACTTTTGAAGTGACGTATGAGCAGTGTTTTCTGAACAACTGAATGTAGATACATGGGAATGTCAGATTGGCATGTATGTGTTGTATGGTATCTTGTCAGAGATCTGAAGAACTGCTCAGAAGATGTTCCAGTTCAGTGGGTTAAAAATCCTCTTTTTATGAACGACCAACTGTAGATTTGCACAATTGACTATAATGGCTCCAATTTTAAAAGATAGAGGTAACAGAGAGCACTTCCAGTTGGTGGGATAGTTCAAGAATACTACATGCTCAGATGGCTAAAATATTGTGCTTTCTGCTGCTACTTCATGCTACTTAGGAAGAAAAAAAATAGGTGTGGAAAAGGTGGGAACATGCCAAATTGAGAGTCAATTTCAACTGTATGAGGTCACTCTTTGGTTAACGGAGTAGCTCTTTGGTCAGCTGAGGGTTAGCCATCTGTGTATCCTGCTGGAAAAAAAAGCTCAACATGATTACTAGGAGGAACCAAAAGCTTCCACACCAGAATATATTTTAAACCATGTAAGAGGCAGTATATCACTTTAAGCTTGTTTTTTGTTAAGATTTTTCCCCATCCTGTTTTCAGACTGGCCTGGAATTGCAGATTAGGAAGTAAAAACTTCAGCAGGTCCTAAGAGCCAGAAAAGTGTTTTGTTATTACAGATTTTAATATGAAATTTCAGATAGCAAAATACACATATTTTTGTGGTGTGTGTAGTTTGGTTTTCTAAATTGGAAAATCTGCTGTTACCTAGCAGTTAATGACTATTTTTTCCTAACATTTGGAATTCAGGACCTGATTTGATAAGCTGATAAAAGAAAACAAAACTGAGAACATGTTGGAAGTGCTCAAAGTGAAAATTATAGTTTAGATAGGTTTGAGGGTAGATCGTTAGACATTTTAATTGAACTAAAATAGTTTTATCCTAATACAGTACTGTTGTGGGAGTACATTTTGTGGTGTATTTGAAATTGAAGTATTTAAGTGAGGGAAAATGTAGGTTAATGCTTTGCAAGAAAGTGTTTTTTTTTTTTTTAATATCATCTATCTAAGCAAAATAGCTGTTAAAGACATAGAGCTCTCAAGTCTATGCTGGAAAGTAAAGTGTAAAGTTCAGGATTATTTCTTTGAGCCAGGAGTTTGCTTTTATCACTTTGGTTGGTATATTAAATTGCTGTAGGAAACAAAGATGTGAATTCTGAAGTAAATTTTTTATTGCTGGACAACTACAGTGAAATTAGCCCCTGCCAGTGTAAAATAAAAGGTGTTGATTCAGTCTGGATTCTGAAAGTCCTGTGGTTTTATATCTCCATGATAGGGATAGCAGAAATGAGTCCAAATGATGATTTCATTTGCCCACATGGGGCATTGAATTTGATATTCAGCTTTGGTTACACACAACCAACACTGGCTTATGTTAAACTCCTGCTTGTCCATTACAATTCAGCACTAGTCCACACTTGGACTAGCTCAACATAATTGAATTGGTTAAAATTATGTTTTTTAATTTTTGAGTCAAGTTTCGTCTTTGGGAATTTTCTCTGGATTTGGAGGAACTAGTCCTATGAAAAAAATAAACTACCACTTATACACAAAGTTATCAAAAGAAGTGAATTCTGGGGGTTTTCAGGTGTTCATATGCAAGTATACATGTGCAGCCACATTTTTCAGGTGCAGGTGGAACTGATCTTAGTCTGAATGGGTCAGGTGCACTAAGGCAGGTTTTTGCACTCTTTCGAATGAATCTTTTTTAGAATGGCAGTGATACCACATAATAGAGCACAAATAAATTGCACTGACCTGAGCTGCTTTTTTCAAACCACCCCCCCCCTTCTTGATTCGTGTAATACACTCCCATTATCTTCAAATTATGTGCTCCATTTCTACTCTGCCAGCTTCACTTCGAGTGTTCTACCAAATACTTTCTTTGTAATATTTTAAGGAAGAAATAACCTAATTTAATTTCTTTTTTTTTTTTTTTAATTCACAGTTGCAAAATAGGTTGTGGTCCATGTTTTGTGAGGAATTAAGAGGAAGTGAAAATACAGCATTAGTTTATTATTTCAGGGCTTTTAACCTGTGGAATAAAGTGGCTGTGACAGCCCTTCCTTCTCTTAATGCTTTGTTGAGGGAATTTGGAGGGGTGAGTACCTTTCCTTTGCTGTCCATAGTAATCAAACTATTCCACCGTGTTATTCAATTTACTGCATGGCCACCATAAAACTATTTCAACTATTTCCTTAACAAAGCAGCGGGGAGATGAAGATGATGATTGTAATGCTTGTACTTCCAGAGTGTTGTTCCTCTTCTACATAAATGGGGAGAAATGGAAAACCCAGCCAAGTACTTGCACTACCTATCATTCCACATTTTATCTGAACAGTTGTGATGTCGACATACATTTTCCAAAATAAAAGTCGTCATTATCAAGGACGGAAATAAATTCTAACTAGCTGTGAATTTGAAGTTCACAACGGCAAATAAAAACACAAGAAAACAAAAAATACCCCCAAAAGTAAGTCAACCTAAACCTTGGATAAATCCCAACAATTCCAGTAAAACAAGATAATACAAAGAATTATTACTTGATTATTTCTGACATACATATACACACACACACACACACACACGTATGTGTGTATATATTTATATGCACCTGTCTCTGTACACATATGCTTTTACACAAGTTTATTGTTCTTCCAAAATGTCATAAGTAAAGCAATCCTGGCAGAAGGCTGGCTTGGCAGAGCAAGGATCTACACTGGAGATAAGGCAAAAAAAGAAGGTGTATGTCCAGTCCATTCTACAGAGAAAATGCATGTGGCCCTAGCTCACCTGGTGTTGAAGCTGGCCAGAAATGTGGGGGACAAAAAAAAAAAAATATACTAATAGCAAAACACAGTCCAGAAATAACATTGTCTCATTACATGATGAGAATAGTCACCTCACAATCAGGGACATAGACAAGGCAGAGATGTGTAACACTTCCTTTGCTGTTGTCTTCAGTGTGGATTATGGGCTAAGGGGGTCTCCGTGCCCTGAGCTGGAGAACCATAGGACCTGAGGGAATGGCATGAAGCTGTGTCAGGAGAGATTTAGGTTAGATAATAGAAAAAGGTTCATCCAGAGGGTGGCTGGGCACTGGAACAGGCTCCCCAGGGAAGTGGTCACAGCCCCAAGCCTGACAGAATTCAAGAAGCGTTTGGACAATGCTCTCAGGCACAGGGTGTGACTCTTGGGGATGGTCCTGTGCAAGGCTAGGAGATGGACTTCAGTGATCGTTGTGAGTCCCATCCAACTCAGGATATTCTACTATTCTGTGATTTTTCTGTGTCCAGGAGGAGCAGGAGCTGGCTGCTCCACCAGACAGACAGACAGTCCTGATGTGAGTGAGAGTGCCAAGAGGCTGGGACCTGGGCACAGCTCTCACTGACAAGGGATGCAGTCCCATGCTACCTGAGCACGGACAGAAAAGCAGGTCTGGTGACAGTGACCAAGGTCAGCCAGACCTGTCCATAGGGATGAGACAGGTCCAGGATAAGGCTGGGAACTTAAGTCAGGGGGTTGGGGTCACTGAGGTGCAGGCATCCCTGCAGCAAGCCTCATCAAGAGAGATTAAGACCTGAGATGAGGCTTCTCCCAGCTCTTTCTCCTGCAGTGCTATGCCTGGACCTGTATCCCTCATGCTTGTGCATGGGTCATGGGGAACAAGTTGCAGAACCTGGTGGTGTACTCAGGATCATGAAGCTTATGGAAAATGTGGAATTGTTTCGAGTGGTCAGTGAGGACCAAAGCTTGTGGAAATCATTCTGTCCTCATCTCCTCTGAACTTTAGGTCAGAATGTATAGATTTTATATGAAGTAGAGCTGAGGATGACAGGTTTTCTGCAAAAATGTTGTGACTCTTTTGTAAGATCAGTGGATTTTTTGTAGACGATCATGAAATTCTTGAGACTGTGTTGAGACTGTGTTAACTTTGTTGGGCTTAATGATGACAGCGTGTGAAAAATATATTTGCAAAATAAATTTGAAAAATACACTTGAAAAATAAATAGTTTGAAAGAATTCCAGATTTAGTATGTTAGATACTTATGGACTATACCCAGTAAAGATTTTAGTAGCTTGTTCTCTTAAGTGACTTTTCTTAGATGTAAAATACAGTGGAATAATGACTTTCAGTTTTTTCCTTTTAAAATCAAAAATTTATAAATCCAAATTTCTTTTGGGGAATGTTGGTGGTCCTTGTTGTGTCAAGAGTGTCTGTAGTTATTCCAAAGCATGCTTTATTTCTATTTTACTTCTTAATCACAGGATATGAAATGTCATAGGAATGAAAATGGAATGGAATCACAGGAATGAAAATGTGAATGCAGCATGGTTGTTTGTACAATAAGCATTTAAACATACGCATCAGTACACTGCAGAGAAGAAGGTCCCCAGGACTTAAAGGACCAAAATCCCCCACTGTAAATCAGCAGGCAGTTCACCTGGAGGGAAAATAAAACAACTGTTTCATGCAGTGATCAGAAACAAATGGCAAGGTAGCTATTTTTTAGTTAGAGACCATGCAGGGACAAACAATTATTTGTTTTAGAACCTTGCAATTTATTTTAAAATTGAGTTTCAAAGTTGAATTTTTTTAAAGATTGATAAAAGTGACAGCATGGATTTCTGAAAATGAGTATTTAAAATCTTCAACCTGTTGTTTGTTTTGCTTTCTGACAGCTCTGGTTCAAACAATGCAAACACACAGATGGTTGTATCTTTTGCTAGCTTTAGGTTTATTTTGTGCTGTTATGGCTCTTGACATTGAAGCATTAACATTTTGCCTTTTTAAAATGAAAGCAATTAAACAGTGTTCTGAAATGGATTTTAAAGTTTCCATTTATCAGATATTTTGATTAAATACTTGTTTAGGATCGAAGCACAGTTGCCCAGAGAGGTTGTGGAATCTCTCTTGTTGGAGGTACTCACGGAATCACAGACTCGGTCAGGCTGGAAGGGAACGCAGTGGGTCATGTGGTCCAACCTTCCTGCTCACGTGGCACAGGATTGTGTCCAGATGGTTTTTGAGTATCTCCAGTGAGAGTGACTCCACAGCCTCTCTGGGCAATCTGCTTCAGTGCTGAGACACCCACACAGTAAAGAAGGTCTTCCTTATATTCATGTGGAACGTCCTGTGCATCAGTTTCTGCCCATTGCCTCTTGTGCTGTTGCTTGGCACCACTGAGAAGAGTCTGGTCCATCCTCTTGGCACACCCCCTTTAGGTTTTTATATGCATTAATGAGTTCCCCTCTCAGTTCTCTCTTCTGGAGGCTGAACAGGCTCAGCTCCCTCAGCCTTTCCTCATAAAAGAGATGCTCCAGTCCCCTAACCATCCTTGTAGACCTCCACTGGACTTGCTTCAGGAGCGCCATATCTTTCTTGAACTGAGGAACCCAGAACTGGACACAATATTCCATGTGTGGCATCACTGGGGCTGAGTAGAGGGTCAGGATCATTTCTCTCGACCTTCTGTCAATGCTCTTCCCAATGCACCCCAGGACACCATTGGCATTTTTGGCCACAGGGGGCACTGCTGGCTCATGGACAGCTCGTTGTCCACTAGGACCCCCAGGTCCTTCTTCTCAGAGCTGCATCTCAGCAAGTCAGCCCCAGCCTGTGCTGGTGTATGGGGTTATTCCTCCCCAGGTGCAGGACCCCACATTTGCTTTTGCTGAATTTCATACTCTTCTTCTCTGCCCCTCTCCAATCTATTGAGGTCCTTCTGAAGGGCTGCACAGCACTCAGGGTATTTGAGTGCTCCCAGCTTTGTGTTCTCAGTGAACTCACTGAGGAGGCATTGGCCCCTTCATCTGGGTCATTGATGAATAAGTTAAACAATACTGGGCCCAGTATTGAGCCTTGGGGAATGCCACTAGTGACAGGCCTCCAACTAGAGGCCTGTGCCACTGATTATGACCCTCTGGGATTTCAGCATTCCCTTACCCTGGTGTCCTGAGTCAGAAATTCACGAGGGGGTATTCGAACCTCATCTGGCCATGGCCCTGAGCAACCTGTTCTGGTTGGACCTTCTTTGACTGGTGGCTGGACTCCATGGAATCCAGATGTCTTTGCCATTACAAATTACTCTGTAGCTCTGAAACAGGTTCCTTTTTAAAAAAAGTCTAAACAGACATCATAACTCCTGGCTACTGAAGCACACCTCAGCTTCTCTGTGTTTTGCTGTGTTTAGTTGAGTGACTTAGGGATAGCTGTGGAAGTTCCAACTGCAGGTTTAATGCAAAACTACATTTTTTTCATTGTCCATTTTTTATTTTAATACTGGACTTAGATGATTAGGAGATCATACTGTTAGAACTGAACAATAACTTGGAGTGAGTTCTGGTGCATAATTGGATACCTTTCGATGGTTAAATCACAAGCTAAAACACTTCAAATTTTTCATGTAGTATGAATGGTTTTTAATGTCTGAATTGGGCAATCTGACTACAGATGAGACCCGAGTCAGTGACGTAGATCAATGGGTGATGAGACCTAGCGAGGGAAGAGAAAAAAGACTGTTCACTGAGCATAGGAGTTCGTGCACCACAAATGGTTGTCAAAAGAAAGTACAGGGTATGTGTAAAAAGGCAGTGGCAAAGAGGGTACCATGTCTCATGCCATCAAAGAATCAGTAGAAGCACAGCAGGCAGTCTTCCAGTCAGCTGCCTGCACTGTATAATCCAACATGCATTCAGTCAGAAAAGCATCTGGTAGTAGTTGCCAAGTCATATTGACATCAATATACAGTATGATTGTGAAAAGATCAAGTTGTGTGGGTTCTCTGACTGTATCTACACTAATGTGGTAGTCTGTGTTTTCCAAGTAATAGCAAAAATCAGGTGCACATCTTTAGCTTGAGCTGTTTAGAGTGATATTTGTACTTACATGAACTTCTGAGGCATGCTTGTGGCCTTTAATCTCTAAAACAGACAAGGGAATGCAAATGACCTGGATAGAGACCTTATTATATTCCTAATTGGCTTGATGAGGTTTTCAGTTTCATTGCTGTGCATTCCTTTGCCTTTTATAATGCCAGTAATTAAACATTGCATTTAGTCTGAAGTTACCATTCTTTTCACTTCTTGACGTTTGAACATGTCTTGGTAATGTGCACTCGCAGCCCAGAGAGCCAAACGTGTCCTGGGCTGCATCCCAAGCAGTGTGGCCAGCAGGGCAGGGGAGGGGATTCTGCCCCTCTGCTCTGCTCTGGTGAGACCCCACCTGGAGCACTGCATCCAGCTCTGGGAGCCCCAGCACAGGAAGGACATGGACCTGTTGGAGCCAGTCCAGAGGAGGAACACCAAGATGATTAAAGGGGTAGAGCACCTCTCCTCTGATGAGAAGTGGAGAGAATTGGGATTGTTCATCCTGAAGAAGAGAAGGCTTTGAGGTGACCTAATTGCAGCTTTCCAGTACCTGAAGGGAGCCTGCAAGATAGGACATGGGTGAATGGTTTTAAACTGAAAGAGAGTAGGTTTAGTTTAGATATATGGAAGAACTTCTTTGCTGTGAGGGTGGTGAGACATTGTAACAGGTTGCCCAGAGAAGTTGTGGATGCCCCATCCCTGGAGGCTTTGAGAAACATGGTCAGTGAAGGGTGTCCCTGCCCATTGCAGGACAGTTGAAGCTAGGTGGTCTTTAAGGTATCTTTCAACCCAAACCATTCTATGATTGGATTTTCATTTTCTTGAGATGGAATTTTTATTTTGGGCTCCAGCCAAGGAGGGTTTACAGGACACAGAGCTGGGGGAGCAGGATACATTGTTCCTTCAAGGTGGCTAAGGTATGATAATGCATTAAAATAAAATTATATAGTGGCATATTCAAAGGAGACTCTGCAGCTTTCATATGTTAACAAGTTGAAGTAAGAACTGTGTGGAGCCTTGCCCCATCAAAACAAATTTGAGATTCCTTTTATACTAGCTAAGTTTCTGCTATCTCTTACCTTGCATCAGGTAAGAATGCACCTTTTTTTCTCTGACAAAGGCAAGTCTGGAGTCCAGCCAAACATAGCTTTTGGTAAATGATGATTTGTTCCTAATCTCATCCACACAGTATCAGTGGCTTGCTCTGGGGAAATTCTGGAGAGGGGATGAGAAGGAGAGGGGAAGCAGATGAACATCTGATATCTGTGCAAGAGATAGCTGGCAGGTGTTCTGGGAATGTCTTTTTTTCTCTGGAAAAGCAGTGGTCGCTGCTAGAAAGAGAGAACCTTTATTTCCTCTTATATGCAGGCAAGACAGGCTGTCTTTTTCATGCTGGTTGCCTTCTTGGAAGGAAGTCTGGCAAAAAGCAGGAACTTGATAAATGTGATCTCCAGTGACATGTGGCAAGGTGCCTTGAGCTGTGTCAGTAGGAAGCACCCTAAATGAAAGACTTCGAGTAGAGGGATAGGACCTCACCCTGAACCAATAGACTTTCTCTCCCATTCTGCTCTCCAGGAGCAGAATTTTGCTCCTGGAGAATGCTGGCAGACAAGATCCAAGCTGGCTGTGATGGAGCTTAAGACATGAATGAACAATGGGGCTGTCCTGGGGGCATTGACTTTGCTTGGAGAAAATTCTCATAGGACATTAGGACTTGGAGTTATGAATTTTATGAATTTGAGGTTAACTGGGGTTAGTCTTTCTCTTTGTAAGTTAAATCCAACTTGCTCTTTCAACACTGATTCCCTGGGATCAGTGGGTGCTGTGTTTTTAAAGCTGAAACTACTGGCTGGGTTGTGAGGTGGGAAGAGGTCTGCAGTTTCATTTCTGCTCTCTCTGTGAAGCCTCCTTGCTTTAGAACAAGATATTCTTGTGGGTAATACCATCTGCAGGGCTTTTGGGTCGGTGCAGCAGACACCTGCCTCCTTTATCTCCTTGTGACTATATTTTTCTACGTCTTTATTCTTCATTTACTTGGGCTCTTCCTGACATCTTTCTGGCTCTCAGCTGTGCCACTTCGCTCTCACTTTTTCCTGCTTCCTTGCCTAAAAATGGGGATTCCACCCTGGCTGGATTTCCCCGAGTCAACAGAGCGGCTGTGCCTGCCTGGCAGGGACTGAACCAGAAGCCAGGAGTCAACATGCACAAGAGACGCGACCTCATCGCCCCAAGGAGTCGGCTCCCACCTTTGCTTGTGGCACTGGAATGAGCTGGAAGGTGGCTCCCAGTCCTGCCTGGCAGGCAGAGGCTGGCTCCAGTGAGGTGGCTCCCAGCTTGTTCTCAACACAGGCAAGCACTAAGCTGTGCTGATTTCCTCAACCCCAGGCACCAGCCGTGCTTGGGAACTGGCTTGCAGCTCTGCTGCTCGCAGAGACAGACAGGAGCTCGTGGTTTGGACTCCTGGTCTTTCTTCCACAAAACGTGAAGGGAGCAGACCAGCTCCTGGCCCAGCCTGTGGGTAGGGAATGACTCCTGGGAACCATCTCTCCACGCTCACAGGAACTCGCAGGAGACAAGAACTAGCTCTTGGCTTGAGTTGCTGGAGGAGTCATACAGCAATTAGGAAGGCATAGGTTAGCTGGGAACCTCTGGCCTTCAGCTTGTCTTCAGAGGATATCTTTGCCCTGTTTTTTTTGGCTGAGACAGAACTATCACATTGAAGTGGGCACTGTCCTTTGAGACAAGTATTTGCTCAGATCTTGTTGCTGTTTTCATTAGTTACAGTATATGCAGTCTAGTTGCAGAAACCTATGGTCCTTACTACTGTACGATTTGATGTGTATCAAATAGTTGCTTCTTCGCGGAAACTGGTGTGTATTGCCAGTCTGCCAGGTGTGTGGTAAACTGTTGCCCAGTTGTGACTACTATGAAGCTTGTATTTAGGTGTGATCATACTTGTCATGCTGCCCCCCTCCTTGTAGAAGAGATTTAGGCTTAAAGTCTGCATAGTGCTGGCGATAAGTTTTTGTTCCTGCCTGCCATCTCCCCACATCCCCTGCCCTGTTTGTCACTGCTCCGTCAGTAACTCCAGAAAAGTGGATCTTGAAATAATGGTATTTTTGTAGTTGATTTGTTTGAATGTAGAGTACTCTGGGAAAAATTCAAAAGTCTGAATTATAGTGACACAAAACTTTCATTGTTAGCAGCTTGAAAAGATTATGCTGAAAATCAGTTAGCTTTAGTCATCTTTTTTATAAATTGTCTCTTAATCTTTCCTTGTTTGAATTTGAAACTTGAAATATCTGAGTTTCTTTTAATTAAATGCTTTGGGTATAAAACTTCACAAATAAAAATATTATTCAGAAACTATTTGTGAGGGTGATGATTTGGGTAAACAAAACCATTAGGTTTGCTTTACAATATGTTAGTAATTTATATGAACAGTATTGCTTTCCTGTTACAAAATATCATATTTGTTTATATGTTTGTCTCTATTGTTATTTTATTTTATTACTAAATGAACATTTTTCTCTTCTTCCCAGAGGATGCTAAACAAGTTTTTGGCCAGACCACGATTCATCAGCACATTCCTTTTAACTGGAATTCAGAGTTCGTACAGCTGCATTTTGGAAAGGATAGAAAAAGACACCTAACATACGCGGAGTTCACTCAGTTTTTACTGGTGGGTCTAATACATTATGGTTTGTCAAGAGTAATAAGAAGGATGCAAGAATCACAGTATTTGCAAACTTGCCAAATACCATGCTGGTAGCAAAGCTGAAATATATACCAAGTGTAGGCTTTTACAGTCAGAGTGCTGGGCTTGTATAGTGTGTTGATAAATAGGACATGCTATTGGTAAAACTGCTGATTCAGGCTAGCTGGGTTATTTTTCCTTTTCCTTTGTTTTTGCACCTCTATGCAGAAGGTGATTATTTCTACACTGTTGTGTAGACATAGACATGAAATTCAAAACCTAGACTTCGATGTCTGAAAATCTCCTGTATTTTTAAATCTACAAGTCAAAGAAGGTTAAATAACAGTATTGAACATTTTGGACTCAACCTGCCAGACTCGTATTAAGAAGTACTTTTGTCTGTAAACAGCATGTTTACCAAACATATATTTAATTCAGAGCTGATATCCAGTAATATTTTTTACAAGCCATTTCCACACATTTTACTTTTGATCTTTTTTGAATTAGGATTATCTTAGGAAAATTTGCTTGTATATAAAAGATAAAGCACTATTTTGCAAGGAATTCTTGGCTAGTCGTACTTTTGTGTACTTTGTTACAGGAAGTAAAATATTATGCTAATAAAAAAATAAACTGATTATCTGTATTTCAGCAGTACTGTTAAAATAGTCTTCAGTAGGAAAAGAGGTGAAACACGTGAGTTTCTTATTTGTATTCCTCCTGAATACTTAATGCCTGTATTAGTATTTACACTAGAGAGTTTTAAAATGGGAACCTGCTTCAAGACTGCAAGGTTTCTTTTTTTCTTGTTTACACAAGTATGTTAGTTCACAGTAGGAGGTGGTATCATTTTGATGAGGAATAATTAAGATAATGCTATTGAGACAAATGTTTCAAATTGACTTTGTAGAACAGAGCCTAATTAACTTTGTATGAAGAGGACGTCAGGTATCACATGATTAAATTGTATTCCCTTAGGCTTTGTATTGACTATTGTAACTCCTAAGTAGCTAAGACATAAACCAGTTTTGTGACAGAAATAGGAATCAGAACCTCTTTTGAATGAAAAAGCAAATGTGCTACTTTATGAGGAAAAAATGCCTCTGGCAATGTGTTCTGATATCTCCTTCCAACTACAGAATGAGCCTTGGATACGTATCCTGATTTTGGTGGTTTAAAGTCACAGTTTTAACAAACTACCAGTCCTGTTTGCCTCATTTGTTTATTTGCTTAGAGATCTGAGGAAAACCTGTAGAAAAACTCAGAATAAAAACAGGACACTTTTTCACCAAAAAAAAAACCACCAAAAAAACCCAACAACAACAAAAAAGTGTATGTGTAAGGGTTATGAGAGAGGTTAAGAGAGGTTAGAGTCACAGACCTAAAAGAGCTTGTAATCTTAAGGCTGGGTATTTGGAATATTTGAGTTCTTTCTTTGGGCTCTTTTGTGTTTTTCACTTGAATTAGGAAAAGCAGGCACTGAGGCAGGAGTTTTCTAACTTTGGAGATTAGTCCTAACTACTAGGCTTTCTCATCCTGTGGAGGGATGTTCCTCTTTACTTATCTGAAAGGACTTTTCTTGCATGGGAAGATACTGTGGGGATAATTGATTGTGTTGGAAGATGTCAGTGGTCCTCATGAACCAGCCAGCCCTTCTGGTGATGATCCATATAGGTCAGAAACATGGGAGGAAGAGCATAAACCAGGAGAATAAGGATGACAATTCTGGGTGTCTCTGGAGAGGTGAGATGCACTCAGGAAAGTTCTCATACTGCTAATAAAGATGCTCTCAGCATTGATGTAGGCAGCAAGGATTTTCAAATAAATTAATTGTCCTAAGACTGCCGAAGCTGCCTGTTCTCAGTGGAGTCTATTAGGATGCTCAGTCAGTCACAGTAATTGGGTACATCTGTTTACCCACTTTCTAGAACTGTAAATCTTTGAATCACCTAAGTTTCCCTGCTGATTCTTGCCTTGCAGCATTGTATTACAGATGCTGAAGTTTGGGCACAGAAATGGCTCTCGGCACAAAGTGGAGAGTTACTGTTCACAGGCATGGAAATCTTCCTTTAAGCTCTGTAACCTTTGGTACTCAGCCTTTCCTTCTGACATTCTGCCTGTGCATGAGTCAGTCTTCTTGGTCTGATGTCTAGACCTTGGACCTTAGACAGCAGGAGACCACAGTGGATACCAAATTACCTTTCTGCATTCCTGATGTGTGAATGCACTTTACACTGCACTTAACATGGACCAGATGGTTCTGTAAGGCGCTTCAGGTATTGCTTTGTAAGTACAATGCAATTTGCAACTTTTAATGGAATAATCTAGCTAGATTCAAATTCCTTTACGTTGGGTCCTATTATGGCACATAAACTTGTTCCATGATCATTATCTATTGCAGCATTTGGACTAATCATCACTTCTGGCTAAGCTCAAGGTATTTGGAAAATAACATCAGTATATTTTATCCATGCACAAGATAGATCTCTTGTGGCTTTAAATAAGACGTGTTTATATGGGATTCTGAATATTTATATCCTGCCAGCACTTTCTTCTGTCTGCAGTAACAGAGATGCCTGAAAGTATAGCCTCCAAACTCCTTGGCTCTAATACAGTTAACAATCTATTTGCATCAACCTAGAGCTCAAGGTGTGTTGTTTTACCCTGCTCATTTGCTGGCTTAAAATTAGCTCATCTACCTATACTATATAGCCATCATATCTCTATCTGTTTGCATATGGTCATGTTCCATCATCACTTAAGTGGCAAGTCTGCCTTATGAAGAGCAACATCAGCCCTTTTCTCAGCATGTAAAATCTATTCCACACGATGAATTTTAACACATGTGGGCCTGGTAAATCCGTTTCTGCATTGTCTGGGAATTTACTTACGCCCAGCATATTAGCTGATGAAGTAGTAGTCTCTATAATTGAACCTTGGGATCTACTCCAGTGGCAAAGATTGTGTTGTATCTGATGACTTGTAGATCCATTGGGATGGAATGCAAACATAAATTTCTATCTAAGTGGAAGGTAAAGAAGCTTTTAATGAGCTGTAAGTGAAAGCTGAGGTAAAATCTCTAGATAGGAAATAATTTCATTAGAATTCTGGTGCCAGCATGCCTGCCATGATGAACAAATTAATTTTTCACAAAGTCTTATGCTACCTGGGGGAATTCTGGACTTCCAGCATCAAGGAAGATGCTTGTTTTCTATGTATATCTAAGTTTACAGAAAGTCTAGTTGGAGAAGGTTCTTTAGGATGTGTAATTTGTATTGCAAAGTAATGAGGATTGTATTTCTTTAAACCTTAGTCTGTCTAGGTAAACAATATGGGACTGAAGTAGGTGAAACTATGAAATTGTTGCAAGTCAGCATCTCTGAAGACTGCAGCTTTGCTTTATTGTTTTTCAGTTTATTTTTAAGGTGATATTTTTTATATTAACTGCGTATACACAATAAAGGTGATGTTACAAACATCTCATAAAGAATTTCCTGATAAATTGCTAGTAGCAATTTTGAAACTCATTTTGAAATATAGTTATGCTGTGAGTTGTCTCAGCTTTCAGGCATGGAGGCTGAGGGAATGGATAGCCTTTCAAGGTAAACGGTTTAAGGAGTTTATTGCATTGAGATGCATTGTGCAGTGATTAGAAAAGTGATATATGTCTGGTTTGTTTGTAACAGACTTTATAGGTCTATCTGAAATTTAGATTTGAGACTGTTTGTTACCATGTGATTGTCTGAGTGTTCTTGAGTGCCATACTGCTGCCATCCATGGTCATGGTTTGGGAATGTCATGTGGCTGAAGATCCCTGTGCTTCTTTCTTCGTGGTGTAACTGGAAAATGTGTAGCAGTGCTCAAAATAACCGTATTCTAAAAAGTCTCCACCTTTCTGAGGTCAGTCTTCTCTGTCTATGTGCAGTATGTGTAAACCATTTTGAACTGGAACTTAGTTTCTGAACTAAGGACGAGGTATAGAATAGGGAGTCTCAGAAGACTGACATCATCCCATTCACAGTTTTGTCTTGCTGTCTGTCTACAGCTAAATGGCTCTTTTCTGTCTGACAAGAAGATGGGTAAATGGCAGCCCCAAGACCTTGACAATGTGTTTAATCAAGTGGGATAATTCTCTCTAGTGGGTTCCAGTTTACCAAGAAAATTGGAAAGAATCATGTTAGCAAGGAGAGGATGGGGTGTTTTGGCTGGTTCTCAGCTGTAGTACTAGCAGCCTTTTTGCAGTTAGCTGGGCAATGACAAGAAACACGCACTTGATGCACCTCTTTGGAGCACGAGCCCTGCTTCGTTCTGTGGCTAAGACATCACTGTCAGCCAAGGTCCCACCAATGGTATAATACCTCCAGACTCACTGATGGGTGTACACAGATGGGAACAGATTGGACTTCTGCAAGTGGTGTCCAGGTTTTTTTACTGCATTTTAGTGCTGGATTCTGCCAACGAAACACTGCCAGCAGGTTCAGTGGTTAAAACAAATTGAGTGAGGGAAGGAGAAGAAAGCAATACTCGCAGTTTCCCATGTAATCCTTCTGCTAAATACAATTTATTTTTTCTCTGATGGTGCTTCCATTTAATGACAAGCATTTTTATTCATTTGTTCATACGTTTCTACCTTCTAAGTGATGAGTATTTAGGATACAAGTGTTATTATACCAAACTCCTCTGCAGAGCTCTCTGCCTCCCAAGTAGTTGCCTGCCTCAAGCTGACTAAGTCTTTTTGTGTTTTTATGCTCATCTCACCATAAACTTTCCAAAATTGCTTCCTTCCAAATTTCTGTTGAAATTATGGTCTCAGTTGGAGTGAAGTAAGAACTTGCATGGCTGCATCCAGCCAGAGTGAGTATTATTGCTGAATTGTAGCACCTCAACATGGGGGTCTGTAACGTAAAGAAAATGTGGCCGAACTGAAATTGTACCACTTCAAATTATAACCCCCACAAGCATTTCCCATCAAAAGAAGAAATTTCAGGTTAATTCTGGGAGTGAAACATTGACCAGTCTTTCCCCCCCCCACCCCTTTCCTCTCTCTGCCCGATATATTAGGAGGTTTTCATCATATATTTCAGGTCGGGGTACAGTGTTGTAATTAGAAATTAGGACCAAAATTGGTGAAGTCAGAAGGCTGAAATAAAAAGACAAGCATGGTTTGAGTGGCAGCATAAACTGAGTGAGTAGAAGGAGGGAGGGATAGCATCTGATAGCATCTGCAGGCCTCTGGCAGGTCTGATCCTACTCCATCTGAATTTGCCTTTCGCCCTTCGCTCTTTAGTTCCTTGAATGCTGATGTGAGACAGATACCAGCTTGCAGGAGATCATATTTACTGAGAATACATCATGATGGTGACTCTTGACTAGCTTGAGTCTTGGATTAATATGTATTTTAAGGCACATATTTGCAAATATAATGGAAATAGTTGGATAGTGTCATGATCCACTGCAAGACTTGCTTAGTATTGCTGACATAGTTTTGCTCTGAGTAACTGATTATGAATATGTATTCAGAATAAGCACTGTATTTCCAGTGAAAAAGTTTTTATAATCCTTGAAATTTAAAGGGAAGACACGGCAATGATTTGTGTTCCTTCATTCAGCTAAAAAATACAGGTTGGGAAGTCTAACTACATCACCAAAGGTATTTTTTTTTTTACAAACCTGTAGAACTGAACAAAAATTCATATGTAATAACAAGTTACTATCTGTGCAGGATTATTCCTTTTAAATAAAAAAAAAGAAAGTAGTCTAACAGTAATTTAAGAAGAAAGGGTGAAGGTCACAGTAGGAAAAGATACAGCTCTGAGAGATTATATACCTTTTTTTCCTCCTTTTTTCTCTCAGTAGTACATTTGAATCACAAAATGAGATTATCAGGTGGTTGTATCAGATAATGTTTATGACTGTTAGTACTGCTGAAATACCGAGAACTGATCTTTAATCAGTCATGATACAAGGAGTTCTAAATTAAACTGCTGGTGTCTTTTGGACAAATAACTTTATGTTTTAAATGAGGATGCTTTTTGAGGGAATCCTTTCCAGATCAGTAGGTGTCTACGTGGAAATCTCTGATGATCTCATTGTCCTCATTCAAGGAGTAGGGAGTGCTTTTACAGAAGGTATCTTGACGTGCTGTGATACATGCAATAAACTGATAATGCACATCATGGAACACTTTAATGTTCATGAGTGGGAGATTACTTGCACTGGTGTGTTGGTACGTGTTCTTCATTTCTCAGTTAAATGAATTGTATGACATAATGTCCAGATAGCAAAGAAATCATGATGTTGTCCTAGATATTGAGGTCAGTGATAGAGACCACATATGTTCCTTATAGGAAAGGCTGAGATTTACATACTATATACATACAATAGCCACTTAAAATGAGATTCCATGTAGTCGTGTTTTGTTAGGAATGAGAGGTCTTGTAGGATTGCATTACTTACATTAACTGTTAAGGTGATGATTTTGAATCTAACTGTTTATTTTTTCCCCATATGTTTGCAGGAGATACAATTAGAACATGCAAAACAGGCTTTTGTACAGAGAGACAATGCTCAGTCTGGAAGAGTCACAGCTATGGACTTCAGGGACATTATGGTCACTATCCGGCCACACATGCTGACACCATTTGTAGAAGAATGTCTAGTAGCTGTGAGTAGTTCTGGTATCCCAGCTGGCAGACCTGGGATACAGCTGTGGGATTCCTTTTTTTATGTACCTGGACCACTATATGACACCTAATCCAGCTTGTGGATGCATGTTTTGAAGTCTAGAGGTTATTATCTACACATATGAAAATGAACCCTGATTGCAGAATATATATCCTCAATGTTCTTGGTCTCCAAAGACAAAAGACAAAAGACAAAGCACGTAGATGGACCTTAGTTATGGCCTACAGATGCAGAGTTTGCCATTTTCCAGCCATTCCATCGTAGTCGACTGTGTCAAATATTTCAGAATGCCATTACATCCCACTTACGACCTCATCCTCAAAGAACTTGCTTTGTAATGTAAATTCAAAGCTCCCGAGTGTAATTTCCAAGTACCTGGGACAAAGTATGAACTGGAACATCAACCAAGGACATTCACTGTATATTGACTGATAGTCGTTACACTTGACTGTATCTTCTGTCACAGTTTGGAGTGCATAAACTGAATGAAATATTGCAATTTTGCAATTTCACTGGAGAAAGAAAAGAGGTACATTTGGTTTTGACCACAGTTTCTAATTTTGGGAACTTGTAGCAGCACGTTGCAAGTAATCTAAAGCTTGGCCATATTCAGGTTTAAAGATCTGCTTAAAGATCTGTTCTGCCTTTGACTTGCAAGGGAGAGTTTCAGAGGGATATGTGGAATGATGAGAACTCCAAACTCTGACCAGAATATTAGAAGATGCATGCAGCAAAAAGCATAGCCAGAAGACTTAGGGACTGACAGTGAGATCTAGTACTTTCTTCCACGGTTCCCTCACAGTCTTGTTAACAGCCTTCCTGGATCGTATGCTTTTGTCGTAAAACATCACATAAGATTTTTGATTATGCCTCAAGGTCAGTTAAATTTTGGCAAGCTTATGCATATTTTTTTCAGAAATTTGCTTGATCATTGATCTTATAATTTAAATAGAGAATTGATCCAATAATTTTTCTGTGTGCAGACCCAACACTACTTTAAAACAAAGGTTTAGGCTCAGTTCTCATTTGAAAATGAGTAACTGTTCGAACCTTATTGTTCCCATTATGTTTGACTGCCTGATATAAGCCTGAGAGCTTACTGCTGGTTTTCCATGAGTTGAAATGCCTGTGAATTTAAAGGTTTCAGTTGACCTTTTTCAGAATATGTTCTGGTTTTGTTGAAATTTTCTATATAGTAATGTGCTTTACATGTAGAAGTAGATTTCCTCATTACTAGAAATAAGCCAGCTTATGAAACATTTCCAACTGAAGCAGTACTGAAACTTGAACTTTGTAAATTACTACTGGTTATGTTGTTATAATCCTGCATATGTATTTGTTTAGGTTTGTAGGGTGGGGAGAGTTTTATATTCTGGTCATGATTAGTTTCAGTAACATAAGAATCTTTCATAGTTTAAAGTTCTTTATTTTGCAGGTTTTTTTAAAAAGCAAGCCTGTGCTACTGTCACTCTTGTAAAATAACATTGTTTGAAAACTTTTATTTCAAGGTTTTTTTTTTTTAGTCTTGTAACAATCCCCTTTCTCTTTTCTTCTTTTACTGTCTGTACTCTAGGCTGCTGGAGGTACCACTTCCCATCAGGTCAGCTTTTCCTATTTTAATGGATTTAATTCTCTCCTTAACAACATGGAGCTCATTAGAAAGATCTACAGTACTCTGGCTGGAAATAGAAAAGATGTGGAAGTCACTAAGGGTTGGTAGAAATGTTTGCAGTCTGGAAGTTTCTTTGGGCATTTGCATGGAGGGAAAGACCTCATCTGTATGCTTTTAAATCAACTGGAGGGGGGAAGCCTGCCTCGTTAGCATTCCTTGGTTTGCCACTCAGTTTTGCACAGTCCTGTCGGAGTCCACCCTCCAGCTTTTTCATTTTGTTTCAATCAGAAAAAGGTCCTAGTAAACTGGTGGTGGGGGCAGGGTGAGGAAAGTATGTAAAGATATTTAAAAGTTTAAAAAACTTCCTAGGACTCCTGCCAAATTGGCAGCCTATTAAAGTGACCTTCAAGGGTAGTTGAAGAATTCCATAAACTTGTATTGGCGGCACAGTAAGCTGATCTACAAGCTTGGAACAAGATGTTATCTGCTATATCTAACCACTTTTATAGAGAATTCCCTGTGCAACACCAGAGTTTCATTAATGCGGCCTACTGGGACTATGCATGAAAAGTTCCACATCTCTTGACTCCTGTTTTGGGGGTTTTTCTTTGTTTGCTTTTTATTTTATATTTTTCCCTCTGACCTGCAGCTGATTGATACCGTATGTCAAATATGCTAAATCCTGCTGGTAGCACTAAGCTTTAAGACCAGAGAGTTGTACTTACTTGCATGAAGGACAGACCATTTAAAGCACACATTTATGTAGTGACAGGAACACTTCTGTGTTGGGTAACTTACTCCCCTTTCACCCGCCCCAACCAGCGTCCTCTACTTTATACTAAAATACAGAGCAACCTTGGGGTGCTCTGGATTATTTCTTCTGGTTTGATTGCATTTTCTTTTCTGTATTTTTATTCTGTTTCAGAGGAGTTTGTTCTGGCAGCCCAGAAATTTGGTCAGGTTACACCCATGGAAGTTGACATCTTGTTTCAGTTAGCAGATCTTTATGAGCCACGGGGGTAAGTGGAGAATTATCTGTCCTCCTCTCTTTCCTTTCCTCTTCTCTACTTGTTGGAAGGAGTGGGAGGTGGTGTTGGGGAACAGGAGAATGTAGCGTAGTGGCCATGTGCAGATGATTTTTAGTGATCTGAAAAACCAACCTCTAAGCAAACACTAATGTGAATTAATTTCCTCAGGCGCATGACGTTAGCTGATATTGAAAGAATCGCTCCTCTGGAGGAAGGGACGTTGCCCTACAACCTGGCTGAGGCTCAGAGGCAGGTAAGAACACAAGCCAGTACAATGCTATTATTTGTTTCCAGTGCCAGGTAAATAGACAGCCAACCTCTTCCTGTGTTGTCATCTAAGTTGCTTTCCTCTTGCGTTCTGTAATAACTGTGAGGAGTAACATCTTGTTAGAATTTATTTTTTAACCTGTGTCATGTTCGCTCCATCTCTTCTCTGTGCCCCTTCCTCTTGGGCTGCCTTTTGATGGGTCAAATGTAATTTACTTTGGAAAGATAAAATGTATAGGAGTGTCATCCAGACATTCAGTAAATATTAGATGTATACCTAATTAAAGTGTTTATGTTTTGTGATTCCATTGCTCCGTGTTCTTTTTAATGAGGAAAAGAGACTTCCTACTTCAAATATGGATGGTAAAATTCAGCATCTAGCCTATGAAATGGCAGCCCTTGTTATGAACACACATGCGTGTTCCTGGCTTCACGGTGTTCTCTACTTTGCTTTATGCTCTGCTGAATATCAAAATAGGAGAGCTTATATATAGACTAACATCACAGTTTCAATAAAAGTATTAATATTCTCTGCATGTCCAAAACCTAAAGGATATTTACTTTCAATGGTATAACCGCAAATGGACTTCTTTTTAGTTTTGAGACAAAAAGAAATAGGAGTGTTCTTTAAATGTCAAACCTGTTGATCTTTTAGTTTTCGTATTATTTTATGATATTTTGTATTTTCATTGACACAAGTTTCTATACAGATAGATTTAAAACTAACCTTTCTGTTTCTCTCTCTCTCTATTTTAAGGCAGTCTTAACTTTGTGTCTTGTGAGACTAAGGGTTTTTTGTTGGTTTTCTTTTTTCCTGTTCTGGGTCTGTGCGGAGACGCCAGTTTGACCACAATGAGTTGATCCAGGCTACATTTTTAGGACTGCCAGGCCATAAGCCAGGCCTCTGCGTATGTGTGTGTGTGTGTGTACACATGCGTCTCTTTTGCTTCTCTTTTTTCTTCTTCTGCCTCCCCTACATGTGAACACCCCCACCACTGCTCCAAGACAGTATCTGGGGTGGTGGTTTGCTGTTTGTTTGAGCAGTGACTAAATGGTGATGATGCTGGGATGAATTCAACTGAGTTGGCTCCCAAAAGCTCACCGTCTATTCCTAGAAGACTCCTAAAGGAGTTAAAAGTATTTGGCATTGGGCTGAATATCAAGTAACTTAAGTTACAATAGGTGGCAGTAAAAGGTAGCCAGAAATGTGTGATGAAAATAGCAGCTTCTTCAGTTTTTGCTTTGGGGCCACCGTCTCTGCTACCATGATTTACGTTGTTCTAAGAGGCGAGGACGTATGAACCTGCTTAAATCTTACCATTTCTTCTGTCTATGTGTCCTACCTTTTAATTTTTTTCCACCCAATTCCTTTTGAATGTCAGCTGCCCGATGCTGAGACTGAAAAGATTTTCAGCTACATTGATATCTTCAATTTATTTTCTGGTCAACTCCACTTGTGTGGGAATAAACTGAAACGTAAACACAGGAAAATGTATCCATATTTTTATTTTGTTCCTTTACTTGTAGTATCTTAAAAAGAACATATTGCAAAAAGTGATAGTAGGTGTGGAAGACTTAATGCCCTTGCAGAACTTTTGTTTTCTTTATTCTTTTCTTTCATTAGAGAGCAATTTTAAATCTGGAGCACTTCCAAAATTTATTTTTCATTGGGTTAAATCTAGCACTCATAGACTGTGAGCAAAATGAAATTGTGGGGGTGCTTTATGGAACCTTGTTTTCCTTTAGCTAATACGTGTGAACAATTCTTGCATACTTGTTTTGGTAGCCTGGGAAGTAATAGGTGTACCTGGTTTTGGCGACAGTAGAAAGAAATTCCAAGCTGGAGTTGCTTTTAGCTGTAGAAAATTAATGACTTAAGAGGCAATATGTAAGCCGTCATTTAGACCACATTTAGACCACTGATTTCAGAGTTGTATAATTTTGTTGTAGTATCAGTCTATTTTCTTTGCTATTCCAATCTGCCTTATATGACACTTAGAAATCAGTGGAAAAGAAATAATAATTGAGAACAAAATCTCTAGTGTATTGTGGGATTTTTTCCAGGTATCCATATACTTATATCTGTCTGATCATGAAATGTTCTCTCGGGAAATGAGATGTTCTGATTATTTTTCTTGTCTTTCCTTTTGTCTTAAATCCTGCCTTGACAGAAAGCTTCAGGCGATGTGTCTCGACCTGTTCTCATCCAGATTGCAGAATCAGCGTACAGGTTTGCCCTTGGTTCGGTTGCTGGAGGTTAGTCATGGCTGAGCAAAAGAATATTCATCTTCACTGTTTGGGTTTTTTCTTCTTTTCTTTTGCCCTTCTTCCCCTTCTGCCTCTCATTTAAGTATGGAAGATTTCTCAGACTTTCCCTTGGAGCTGTGTCTAAGGGATGGGATGACTGTAAGATTGAAGGGGAAAGGATCATCTGATCTACAAGAATTTTGGAATGTATGAGCCATTGGAGTTTCCAGGTGGTGTTGCTGTCTGATTTGTCCCAAAAAAAATTTCAGGAAAATCAAATTAATAATGAGGTAGGAGCAGAAAGTGCATTTGGTTAAAACTGTGGGAGATAGTTTAATGTATCCAGAATATATCATGAAGTAAAAGATATAACTGATACGTTAGATGTAAATGTGAAAGATGACAGTTGCAGTTAAACAGTGCAAATGCAAAATCATGTTTTCTTATATCTTGAATTTTATTTGCAGCTGTCGGAGCCACTGCAGTCTACCCAATCGATTTAGTAAAGACTCGCATGCAAAACCAGCGTTCTACAGGCTCCTTTGTGGGGGAACTTATGTATAAAAACAGCTTTGATTGCTTCAAGAAAGTGCTACGTTATGAAGGTTTCTTTGGGCTTTATCGAGGTAAGTTTAAAAGGTGTTGTATGCTAATGATAAGATACTATTAAGAGTTTTGTGTGACTGGATTTTTAAGTCTTTTTAGCTCAGACTTCAGTTTTGCTTCTTCTCTGTTACAGGGGAAGGATTTGCAAACTTCTCAATACATAAAACTTCACTGTAATGAGAGCATTTCTGTAGGACCTCTCTGCCCTTTCCCTCCTCATCTGCAATAGGGCAACATTAGCGATTTCCTACAGCAAATATCTATTGTTAGTAAAGTTTTCGTTTCCTTAGCAGTCCTCGGTGCCAAGAGCGTTTTGTCCTATTTGGTAAGAAGTTACATCACCTGTGGGTTTTTGTTCTTTGGAGTACTTTTTGTTGTGTTTCTTTTGAGACAAAGAGGTCTCTCTGAACCAGTTGCATTTGCTTCAGTAATCACTGGAAATAGTAATGTTTATCAAGTTTTATGTGTACCTTTTCTTAGGTTGTCACTGTGGAGTCAGCCAGAGTGATTTGCTGGGTTTCAGCCCACTTAGCTTTATATATGTAACCAATACACGCAAGTTAAGAAGCTACCTGTTCCAAACTGTCTTTGTAGTCAATGGAGAAAGCTCCAAAATCTATTGATTCTGTTCAGGATGTAAATCATCCTCACTCTGTCTATCTTAGATATGTGCCTGCAGTTAAATGGTGGCTCTTTTTTTGGTTTTTCCTTGTCCCAGTTGTGGCATCAGTGGTGTCAGTTCAGGTAACCCAGAAGAAGTCACCTCGACATGAGATTCCAGTTCTTCTCTGTCACAGAGTTAAAGTAAATTATATTTCTGGTGTCACAATTAATGAGATCTTTTATCCCCCTCTGCCGTATTCGTAGGGGAGAATTTGAAATTTGCATTACTTCAGTTTTAGCCAGCTTGCTTAGAATCTTCATTTTCGAAAATAAGAATATTGTAATGAGAGAAATTAATTGTTAAAAGCAGTTGAGTGAGGAATGAAGAACAGAGGATTTTGGTAACATGTTGTTATGAACTGGCAAATTTATGTGCACCTTAAAAAAAAGTAACAGTTCATAAAACAATGTGGGAAACAACATTAAAACTAGGCGGTGTGATAGGTGTGCACACTGTAACATATGACCCAAGTTACTGGAGGTTGGCTAAGGAGCTCCTCTGCAAAATACAGACTCTCTAATTATTTCAGCACAATTGGAGATGGGAAGGCTCTGTTATTACTGACTGAGTTTGAGGCAATTTTTGGAGTAGACATAATAATTTAATAAAGAGTACTGACATGGTCTCTATTTTGTAAGGATTTATAGCAATCAAAATCTTTCAAAAGTCCCAGTTATTAGCTAAAGAACCAAATGTATTCCTTGCAAATTTTTGTCTGCTTCCTCCAGCATCCCGAAAGAATAAATATGCAGAATTCCACTATTGCCTCCTCCTGTCTTTCTGAAATTCTGAAGGACAGTGTTTTTTTTCACCTAGGAAAAAAAAAAAAAACCAAACAAAAAACTGCCCCCAAAAAAACCCACTCAGAAATGGTATGAATGTATGTTCTTAACTCTATTTGCTGGTCCTGAATTTGGGGTGATTTTTTTCATTGCCATGTTTAGGGAACCTTAGAAACTTCATCAGTATAGCTTGTCCTTCCATTCCCCATCGTCTTTACTACTTTTCAGTTTTCCAAGGAATACTAAATAGTGAAATCTCAGACAGTTTGGTGGAGCTGAGCTTCTAAGACCAGGCCAGTAATCTAATTTCTGGATTATGTAGTAGAACACCATCATTTTAGAGGCAAATTGAGACCTGTGTTTCTACAAATTCTCTCCTTAAAGAGCACCCTGACTTAGCTGTTTTTAAAGGAATAGAGAAAACTACTCAAAAATCTGGAGCTCCCTCTGTGCAGTTCTGTAAATTCAGACCATTGCTTACTTTCTGAGGAGATGATGTTGAAGAAAGTTTAGCAGCTGAGTGCAGAACGAAGTTTCTGGTTAAGCTTGAGAAGACAAGAAAATTTGAAAGGAGCATTTTATAGATTAGTGTAATTACCCAATGTAATGCAGTAAATGTATAGCAAGAGTCGTCTCATTCTAGTCTGGAATCCTACGCTAGGTAGGACACGCTACAGAGTACATTACTTTTTGCTACTCATTGGTCACTGCAATTCTTTCTTCAGCTGTGATTTGTTCAGGGTTTAAGTCAATGTGGGTGGTTTTGTCCCCACTGAAGGAGGGAGTAATCATTGGTAGACTTCTCCTTAGCTGAATAGATGCAAAAGCTTTTAAAAAATTGTACTAGAAACATTTAGAGCAGTGGTCTCTTTGTCATGATGCACTTCAAGAAAGCAAGCAGTAATTATAAGCCCCACTCTGAACTCAGCCATTTCAGATGATATTTTTAATACAAGGCTCTTATTTCCATCCAGCAAAATGAACTGATTTTTCTTTTTTATATCACTGTTTTGTTCCAAACTTGGAAACCATGTTTTAAACCACCATCTCAGATAAGGATAAATTACACCATCTTGTGGATATATAGAGATCACTAAATTTGGTTTGATGTCAGTTTGGTTCTAAGTATAATCAAAGTTTCCACTGAGAAGACACTTGGATTAAAAAAAAGCCAACAAAACCAAACATGATATAAACCTCTGTAGAGTCTTTATAATATGCATTATATGAATGCTGTGTTGTTAGCATTTCTTTTAAGACTTTATTTCTGACATAAATTTTTCATCTGTCTCTCAGCATGGCTGAAAAGAATGCTCATCTCATCTACCTGTAATTTACTGTCGTGTGTGTTTATACCTGAAATGCATATTTAGAAACTCACGGGTATTTTTATATATGCAAATTTAAGAAAATTTTGAAAGCTGTGATTTGTCAAGATCTCTTCCAACTGATGAGGTCACCTACATGTCATAATAGAATTTTAATCAGAAGTCCACCTGATAAGTCACAAAATGCTTCACAGACTTAAGCGGTGCATCCAATAGAGATTGTTTCACCCATACTTAATGGGAGTGGCATGGGAAATTTAAGTACCAGAGATAAAATGTAGTTTAGGAAAATGTTTGGTAGCCATGCTGTTAATTCTACTTTGCCTAGAGGATGGAAAAGACAGGAAATGCTGTGGAAGACACTGTTATCTGTGTGTATTACTTTTGTTTCTGTTGATGGTGCTTCTAGCCCTGCAGTCACTCCAAATGCCGTCTAATTTAGATTTTAATGATTTGTTCCTCATCCAGCTTCATTATTACTGATGGACTCCCATGCTAATGATGCAATAAGACTGTGGCAGAAGCTTTCCTTCCAAATTATGCAATGGAATACCATTTCTATAGACTGGAACTACAAGCCTACTTGTACCCCAAGTTCTGCCAAAGCACAAAATTTTCAGGAAATACCCCATTTCCAGTCTGAGGGAGCTATATTTGAATGGCAACTGGCGATTAATTGCCCAGTTTATCGTGTGAATCCTGTAATGGAAAAGTTTGGCAGTATTCCATTACTGCCTTCCTATAAGATGCCCTAATGGTTTCAAACATTTTATCTAGATCGAGCAACAAAACCTTCAGTCACTGTTTTTTTCTAATATGAAGGGAAAATCACATCTGTTACACAGTGTGAAACTGAAGTGTCCCTGTTAGACATCTAAAAAAATACTTTGGCCAAGTAAGATTTTTTTTTTTTCCTCAGTGCCATCAGTACAGCTGGGCTGGACGATACGTTCACAATGTATTTAGACTGCTTTCAGAAAATAACTTGTACGGTGTCACAAACTGAATGCAGCTCTTGGTGCTCTCTCTTGCACACACCTTCACCTTCCCTGGGAGTCCCGCTATGACAGTGTGTCAGATATGAAGTGGTACATTGTAATTGCTGCTAAAAAGCCTTGGATATAGAAAATGCATTGAATAATGTGTTTGCTATGTGCTATACTAGCAGGCTGCCTATGTGCAAGGTACTGTGCTCTGAAGTTATAAAAGGCATGTATTTGTAAGGCACTGCCAGACATTTCTAAGCCTGTTCTCCGTCTGTGTTTATGTCATATTGCTGATCTGCTAATGCATAGTAACACTGAGAAATTCCCGCTGTGTCAGGATAACCCCAACAGAAACATGACATTTTCATATGGGGCCCTTGATGTGCTTGCTTTCTTTCAAAACCTAGCATCTTTATCATGTTTAGAAGATGTTCGACAGTGTTTCAGGGCTCCTATCAAAACAATAAAGAGAAGAAAATTTAATTTTGATGGTCATAGCATATAGAATGCACAGGTACCACTTAGAGATAGCCTTATTGCATAGGTATGAGGTCAGATGAAGGGTCCCTCTACCTTCCTAAGATGCTGGAGACTGTAGGCCTAGGTGGTACCTGGTAATGTTATAAAACATAGTCTTAAAATTCATGCTACCTTTTATACAATACTGTCTGCTATCTTGCAGTAGATATATACAGCATTATCTGTAACTAAAGAGCACTTTTATACTATAAAATCATGTGAAGTAGAGGCAGGAAAAGAGAAAAATGCTCTGGGTTTTGGTTGTTCAGTTGGGTTTTTCTGGTGTTGGGGTTTTTTTTAACTGCTGCCTATTCTATTTAATCTTCTCTACCTCGAAGTTTTATGGAAAGCTTTGAGTCGTAACAGTCCCATTCAGATTTGAGTACAAAAGGAATGAACCAGATGGAAAAAAAGATGACTTGTGCCAAGATAAACCGGTTTTCCCTATGACTTTACAAGTGCTTTTACAAATGCAAAGTTTTGGGAGCTGAAAAATGGTTAAAAGGCCATCTTTGATCAGTTCAGTGAAAATGAATTTGACTTGTCCTGCTAATGTTGTTTCTAGGACTGGAGGTTTATACGGGTCACCAACTGGACTACTTTTATAATTTTCATATCTTGATATTTTAGAATGTCTTTTTCTGTGATTTATTTGATAAAATATGACTTGAAACTCATGGTATATATAGCTTGGGTGTAATAATATATGTATATGTGATTTTAAAATTAATGACCTTTGTGTTTAAAATTATATCTGCTCTATCAGACCTGCTCTAATTTTACTGGACTAGTTTTAAGATTAGGTGTTGTGCTTTTAAAGTATATGGAACATTTTTTTAATCTCTGAAGGTATAAATTCATTTGCCATAATATTTATATAAAGCCACACATGTCCTATAGCAAGATGTAAATATTATAGCAATTACGAAGATAATTTTGTAATGAAAAAAATCCTGTTCATTTTATATTACTGTGTTTCCCTCATAGTGCTACAGATAACATAATATTTAATTACATAATTCTGAGTGGCTTAATGGTTTTTCATTGAGGTCTGGTTTCAAGTCACCTGTGCTAGTAAAACTTTTTAAGAAACTCAGATTCTGAAATTTAAGTTACTCTGCAGAATCTCTCTTGGTTTTGAGCAACTGTGCTGTGAACTTAGTGCTACTGTATTTTTTAATTGGAATATTCAGTCACAGGATCATAATGCAGCATAGTTGTTTTGGGTAAATGTTATGGGTATATGTACGTCAGCTGTATAAAGACATCAGTATATAAATATGGTTGGGTCTCCTGCTACCACAAACCAAGTGGTGCTTTTCTTCAATGTCAATTCCTTATTAAGAGCATCAGTAGGAACCAGTAAAGCTGATGCATGGTAGCAGGATGGAAGAATATACTAAACCAGAGCATGTGCATTTTTTTCTGTGTTATTCTGACGTTTAGATCTTTGGGGAGATGCTTTTCAGCAGGTTAACTTTTAGAGGTGGGAACTTAACTGGTTTTTTTTCAACTAAATAAAACCACGGAGAGATGAAAATGTCAGGCTTTGTAGACAGTACCCAAAGGTGTTGTGTGAGCTGCTAAAACAAAGGACTCTGCACCAGGAGCTCTAGCTGGGGTGATTTTCTTACATTTCTGAATGGGGTCCCAATTGAATGCTTGCAACACCATTCTAGCTTCAGGCTTTGTTGGTAAGCTTTGCCTATTTTTAGGCATTCATATGTCATTCAAATGTTTACAAAATATCGACCATTCAGTTCAAACAAGTGAAGCTGACAGTCAGAAATTCACACTTCCAGTTCTGTAGCACATCACTTCTAACAAAATAAAATAAAAAAATTCCATACCTGCGAAGAAAGCAACATAATTTCCTTTATTTTAAGAACTGATGATTTAGCTGGACAAAGAGCTCAAGAATGCAGTCATATGTATTTGAATGTTTTGCATTATTTTGATTCCTATCCCCTTCGGTCCTTCCATCTAATGCCATTGTTTTTGCTAGAAAAAAGTACTGAGGTTTTCACTTTGGAAGTGGATGCATTGTGTATCTCACAGAATTAATTAGAAAGTCTTGATTTTTGTGTGGAGATGCAGAAAATATAGATGTTAATTTAGGACAGCACTGAAACATATTTGGCAAATCTGTGTTAGTGTTTAAGCATAAAATGAGCTAGCGTGAATTAAAAAGAAAAAGAAACAAGTACATATAGACAGTGGTAGCACTTGAAGTGGTAGCACAAAGTTTGTTCTCAAAATTGAATGTTTAAGTACTCTCATTATATATAATAACACAAAATTGCTGTAAAAATCGCCTGTTTCTAGGTGCTGGTCTCTATATATATTTGTTGATTTGTTTATATAATACCAAGTTACTCAATGCCTTGAATTCTCTATTTCCATGTTACAGGTCTGTTACCACAGCTATTAGGAGTAGCACCAGAGAAGGCCATAAAACTTACTGTAAGTTTGTAAATGGATTGTTTTCACATTTCTCCACATTGTAAAATGCATCAAATTGCAATTAGCAACTGTTAATATCTGACTTGTGAACAGTACAAGTGGCATACAAGTCTCATCCAGAGGTGTACATGTACATCTTATTGAAAACTAATTTTTGGATTCACTCCAAAATATAACAAGCTCATTCACCTTGTTCAGCTCCTCTGCTTGTTTGTAAGTAGCGTAGAAACCTTTGGTTTCACTTCTTAGCAAATCAGAATAGTTACTTGTTGGAGGGCTTTTATTTTCGTATCTCCACGTGGTTTCTGTATGTATGATTCTGGTGCAACAGGAGATAGATCATATGAGCATGGAGTGAATTGTTGGTAAGAAAGGAACTTGTTTGCATGATGGTTTTTTATAAATGTTTTACTTCTGTAATTTTGTTATTTCTTGAGTGTTTGTAAGGCACTTAAGAATTTCCTATTATAACCCAATCATAATATATTGTTTATTCACTGATAAGGTAATATTCACCAAAGCTAGTAGTATGCATTAAAAAAAAAAAAAGCACTTAATGCTATTAACTGAATTGCCATTGTGTTAAAGCTTAGTATTGAACATTCTGATATTAATTTGACATTTTGTTTAAATTTTTTAATCTAGTGAGTACTTCTAAAATATTATTTTATAATTTTCTGATTTTTTAAATTACTTAGTGATGATATATTATTTCAGTAATACGTATTTGAATTATGCTGCAAATTTTTGTTAGGAAAACATAGCTTTCGCATATTTAATATAAAATCTTAGACTTTGATATCTTGTGGTTTGGTAGCTTAGTGGATGTATTTGCATTTTCATTTGTACAGATTTTGCAGCTGATGAATGTTTTCTCTGACCTTTTAATTTATCAGCTTTCATAAATGTTTGTCTTTTAAGGTTAATGATTTTGTGAGAGATAAGTTTAGGACTAAAGATGGATCTGTCCCACTGGCTGCAGAAATTCTTGCTGGTGGCTGTGTAAGTATCTTTAATTTCCTTCATATGAGATTGATGAAAGTGCAGTTTATAAGATTAACTGTGTGGACTAAGGCTTCTGTTTAACCACAGATCCGGTTCAAGAGACTCTACTAGAGCATCTCAATTCTTTCCTAGATAGGCCAGCCGTTCTTGATGAAAGGGTAAATGTTTCTGTGCATCGTGCCTTTTAACTGCGCTCTGTAATTCTCACAGCTTAGAGTTTGTTTCCTTAATAAAGAATGTGTCTTTATTCATGTTGGCTGTAGCTTATGGCCTAAAGAGGATTCATGCTAACCTTTCCAGCAGGTAATAATTAGTTACTACTTTGTGGCACCCACTCTACCACGTCACTTCTTTCCTGATGTGTTATTGCACCCACTAATTTTCACTTTTTGCAGTGATCCTGGCTTTTTGAAATGGCAAAGACTGCTCATGCTTCTTTGAGTTCATAGCAGACGTAGGCTGTGTAATGTTAACTCCGTGCATAATGCATTCCTGAATGTAGGCTGTATTTAAAACCCACTAAGATTTTAAGAGTGTTTTCCTTGCACAAAGTAGTATCTTAATGAACAACTGGCATATTACTGGGTAAACGATAATGCTTCACTATTTGGTCTAGTTCTGTCTGTTCATATTACAGGTTACTGTATCTGGTGTATTGATTTGTTCTAGCAAATGTAAATACTTTAGGTAAAACGAATAGTTGTTCAAAGACCGGTGCATTTTACAGATAAAGAGCACTGTTTATTTAAAACAGCTTTGATCACTGGGGCAGAGCAATGTTGGTGTATTTTTAATCTGTCTTTGTTTCTGCTGTCATAAGACAGATGAGGTCACATTTTCAAGCAGCTTCTACCTGTGTCGAAAACTACAGTGAGCAGCAACTTAATAAAAAATGCTTGCGTCTTAACCTCGGTAGGTGCAGAGATTTGTGCTGTATGTGCTTGCAGAAAGTGAACTACGATTATCTGAGCCTCAGGGTGCAGTGCCTCGGTTGCATTGCAGGCTGAGAAGCCCTGGCTTTCTGTAATTCTCAGGAGATGGGGCAGGATTTGGCTGCTGTCTCACTGCTCCTTCTGTTTGATCACTGACCTGTTGTAGACTGCCAGGTAGGATCCCCTTGTTCTGTAACTTTAGGAGCATTCAGGGAAGAAAAAAAGAAGGGGAGGGAGAGAAGAATGTGGGTCTCTAAAGCCCTAAATAAAAAGCATGCTGTAAATGAAGGAAAAATGCAATAAAGTGCTTGCAGAGTAAAAAGTATTTGCCCCTTACACTAATAAAAAGTCTCATGAACATAGCAGCCATAGAGAATTCAGCAAAATTTTCATTTAAAATGTCATTCGATCTAGAGTTTTTATTTTACAGACTGCTGTGAATTTTTTAATGCAGTACAAAAAGCA
>VZTA01009296.1:0-47761 GCA_013398855.1 Mohoua ochrocephala | reverse complement strand
CTCTGCTGATTAAAAATCTAATCCAAAATCTATTTTGCATGGGATGCTGGATTACTGAATTCAGTGTCCTTTAGATCTGACCTTGTTTTTTTTTTCTCCCACTCATCATCTACTAGTTTTGTATTTGTCTTCTTTTAAAAAATATCTGCCTTATTCACTTAGACATCAAGATGTTTAGAGATCTTGTTAGTAAGGCATATAGTCTTGTTAAGTGTCTATATAGCGCCTAAAACAACAAATTGAGAACTCTAACAACTGTTGCAAGAGACAATTTTAAAAAGTTACTTTGGCTGAAGAGTTCAGGTGACAGTGACATAAATAAGTCAGAAGTTCAGAAGTTCAGTTGAGTGACATAAATCAGCAGCTCTTATCACAGGACATAATTCTATTGTACTATATTTACCTGATAGCCTGAGTCTGTGTAAGACTTGTAAAATATCTGAGACTGTGACATTACCATCATTTGCTAATTTTCACTACAGCATTATTTAGATGTTCCAACCATAGATGCTCTATTATACTAGGATGAAAACAAACAAGCAAGAATGCAGTGTCACTGTTTAGAACAGTGTATCGTTGTCTAAGACAAGATGAACAAAAGGTGAAAATTCAAGCACGTAGAGAAAAACCTAAGCAAGACAATTTGCACATCAGGATAATGTGAAAGCCAGGAATAAAGCCCTATCCACCAGAACATACTTAATCTCATTTGCTATTTTTGTTTACAGGTCAAATACTATTGATTTTGAGTATGCTACTATAAGCTTCTAATATGTTCAAACTAATGATGATAACAATGGAATTTCTTTCTGTAAAGTTTCAGCAAAAGAGTAATAATTTTCAAGTTAGTCTGATATGAAAAATGCTTTTCTTTTGCTTTAGAAAATTACATTCAAATAACTGAAAAATTATTGCAGCAAGAATATTGAACTTGGCTCATTTTGTGAATATCCTAAAGAAAATAGTGCTCAGATTCAAAAGATTAATCCACATATTTTCAAGTCATCATCAGAAACACGTAATGTGGCCTATTTCCCACACGTACAGTAAAGACCTTTAATAATGGTTTCTAGTTTGAGGAGCAACTGAGGATTTCGGAGTTTAGCATTGGAAAATTTTGAACTTTACCAACTTTCTTCTCACTTTTGGGTGGTCATTAAATGAGGAAATACTGTTGTAGAAGAAACTAACCTCTTCTTTTGACAAACCATTTTCTCAGTTCTCTTCAATCATAGAAAAAGACAGGTTGAAAGGGATCTCTGAAAATCGTCTGATCCAAACCTCTGTCCAGATCAGGGCTAAATCAGAGGAGGCTGTACATGGCCTTGGGCAGTCAATTTAGAGTATCTTCAAAGAAGGGAATTACGCAGTCTCACCAGACAAGCTGCTACAGGCTTTGACAAACTTCACCGTGAAGAATTTTTCCTAACCGAAAATCTGTTTTGGTAGGTTTTGTCATCGGGTTTCGTACTTTCATAGTATACATCCATGAAGGGACTGATTAGTGTGGGCCCAGAGGAGGGCCATGAAAATGATCAGAGGAACACCTATTCTATAAGAGAAGGCTCAGAAAGTTGAGATCGTTCAGACTGGAGAGGAGAAGGCTCCAGGGAGACCTCATTGTGGCCTTTCAGTACTTGAAAGGGCCTTATAAGAAACATGGAGGAAGACGTCTGCCAGGGCCTACAGTGACAGGACAAGGAGCAATGGATTTAAACTAAAAGAGGTTTTTATTTGGATATACGGAAGAAATCTATTATGATAATACTGGTGAGACACTGGAACAGGCTGCCCAGAGAAGTCCTGAATGCCCCTTAATCTTTAGAAATGTTCAAAGTCAGGTTGGATGAGGCCTTGAGAAACATAATCTAGGGAAGTTGTACCTGCCCACAGCAGGGGAAGTTGGACTGGGTGATATCTAAAGGTTCGCTCTACCCAAACCATTCCATGGCTCTATAATATGTCCAGTAAAGCCAGCATTAGATAGCTGTCTTCAGTAATATCCCACCTCGGCTGCCTTCTTAAGGTTAAGAACAAAGCCTGTTGTCTCCAGTCTTTTTGAAGATTTTGAGTTTCTGGGGTATTTCACACTGTCCTTTCTTGTGGCTTCCCTATTTCTAAGACATCCCTTTGAGAGTAAATGATCAGAACTTTTTAGGGCATGCTCTGAAGCACTTCATCATCATTTGAAGCATCATTTGAACCGTATAGTATTTTCTATAATTTGCATTATGTGTGATCTATATTATTTTTATTTAATATTTGAAACATTGTAAGTGTTTCCACCTTAGATCATTTTGTTCTGGTGAGTATTTTAAAGAACTTGATTATTAAATTGTGCCTTTTCACTTTGTCAGTCCCTATATTTTATTTTCTGGATATTGAATCTGAAGAATCATTTTTCTATTTCCTTGCACAGTTACTATTTCATTATCTTCTCTAATGTTGTCTATTCCCACTTCGAGGCATATTTACTTCCTTCTTTCAGTTAATTTTTCTTGGACAGTTTCCTCCTTTCTGCCATTCTGATGAGAAAATAAAGGTCTGCATTACCAAAACCGTAATGATTCTAGATTTGCATAGCATGAGAGAGCAGAATCTGTCATCCTTTATCATAATAATCACGGATGTATAATAATTATCATCTGATCTTACAGCATGTTTCAGTCTGATTCATCTTGACTTCTTCCTTATTAGTAACATCTTATCCAATAGTGGTGCCCATTACAAATTCAGCTAATATAATCATTCACCTTTGAAAATGCCGATAAGAGCTGAAAATGTTGCACACCACATGACACATTTGAAAATTTGCAACCTTCCTAGTATTTGATTTATGTTATTTTACAGTCCTCGAATTTTAACTTTAACGTATTACTTTCAGATTGAGACCAATGGAAAATTATATCCTTTTACACTTTGAATAATGCATTATCTTTATATGCAAATTTTAAAGATGCTAACTGGTATTTCAAGGATTGTTTAGAGACAATAATTCTAATACTGCAAGGTAATTGTTCCTAAAAATCTTTGTGTGGATAATGTCACAATTGTTAATGTTGTATATTTTATAAATCAACCCAATAGCTATCCATGATAGCAGCACCTTTCATTTGGACTTTGATTGACTAGGTGACTGAGACTAATTTAAGCTGCTTATGTTTCTCTCACTGAAATTCTAGAAATTAAACCACTTTCTCTATAGATGATTAGTAGTTTTAGTTATTTTTTCAGAACTAACAGTGGAAAACTAAAATTTTCTACTATAGGAATGAGGTTTGAGATAGGAAATTCTTCTGTTCATTGAGACATATGATGATAAACATGAATACATTTCAAGAGAATTTTCAAAGAAAATTCTTCGGTTTTTGTCATTGCATTTTCTTGTCTGCATTTCAGTCTCTGCTCATTTTATTTGCATTCATCATCCCTACTGTGAATTTTCTCTCCTCTGTAGACTTGTTTATTATATTACTTTCATTACACCTGCTCTTTTAAAATATCTGTTAACAAAGAAAGACGTCACATGTCAAGTTTAGCAAGTCTAGCCTTGTTCTACTATTAAGTATGAAATGAATTCATAAGAAAACACAGAAGTCTTCTCTACAATAAACATGCTCCCACCACCCAGAATGATTTTGAAAAAAACTGGGAGACCTTTTCAATCAATTCAAACAATAAAAACCCTATTAACCTCTAGTATTTGTCCTTCATGTAGCTAGCTTTTGTTAATCAGAAATATTTTTGTTGAGCCATTCCTCCTCATTATTTTTGCAGAGATTTAATCAAAAGAAATATGCATAGTTAAGACTGGACAAATACAAGTAATGTGAATCACAGTCAGTAATGAGTGATTCGTGTATTTCCAATAATAATTAGAAATGTTGGTAGGACAAAGCACATGTGCTTGATGGTGCACAAGTAGAAGCTAATAGTGGAAAGTAGATATTTTTTAATAAATATATACTATATATATATAGTATATATTTTTATATATATATGAATTTGAATTTGGAAGAAGAGCTATCTTTAAGTCTACTGCAAACACTGAGTGGCAGATGAAACTCCTCCCATCCTTCTCACATTCTTGTGCACATCAAAAGCATGACTGAATAAATTGTCTGAGTGGATATTAACCACTTGGAAAGATGAGATAGAAAAGAAGGGAAACAGGACAACACTTGTTGCAGATGTGAGGGCAATAACCTGATAATATCAACAGGCAGCAACTACTCACCGTGCATTTTTAGGGAAAAGACATGTTCAAATTGGTCTAGATGGATATGTAAGACTTTAGAAGAGTGAAGTCATGGGCAAAACAAAGGATAATTTATTCCTGGTGCCATAGTTAGCAAAGACGACATGGCTAATGAATCTCAAACAGGGCGTGGGACCTCACCTTGGCAGCTTTTGGCAGTGACAAAAGAAGGCAGCTACAGCATTCCCTCATTTATCTTTGTGGGTTGAGATAGTATTATCTAGTTGATGCACATAAATCTAACTGGAACTGAATGTTTCTCAAGTGGACTTTGCAAACTGAATCATCATGAACATTGGCAACATCACAGAAAAGAAAATGCAGACAAAAAAAATTAAACTTGGTAAATCATATTTTCCAGTCTTTCTTCCAATGGAACATCATATTGCAGCAATTGACTAGAAATCCCCTTCTTCCACAGAGCACTTGCAGTTGTTAAGGAAACCAAGAGAATTTAAACATACATGCACTTGCTCTTAGTGTACAAAGATTGATGTACTGCAAGTCTTTTATTACACCAAAATAGAAAGTGTCAGGAAAGGATAAAAATCTAAAGCGAGAAATCATTACTGGGAGGGAAAAAAACAGGAAAAAAAAAAAAGAAAAAAAGAAAAAGAAAAGGAAAAAAAAAACGAAAAAGGAAGACGAGGTTTTAAAATTCTGTAATATTTTAAACAGGATTAAAAAAAAAGAAATAATTTTCACGGAACCATCTGTAAAGGTTCTTTTACTCTTGTGCCCCCCAGATTCTAGTTTAATTCTACAACACAAGTTGAATCCTTCAGAAAACCCCCTGCTAATTCACACAGACCTTTCCAGGTGCCATTTGAAGTGCAAGGCAGATTCAAAAATATAATATACATGTTCCAAAAAGACAGTTTCCTCTAAACTTTTCTCCTGATGGGGCCTTGAGATCGGCAGAGAACTATTCCGTAGGTTCCACCTGAACTTACAATGATGTGATTTTTTTCCTGGGAGGTATGATGTGTCAGGGGGCTTTCAAGGCTACAGAAAAAAAGAATTGACCTTCAACATAAGGGGAGTGGAATGTGCGTGTAACTTCAGCTGATTCTTGTTCAAGTTTCTCACTACAAATACATCAGGAAAATTTTTCTTCTGAAACAGTGATCATTTCTACTTTGGACTAATTGCATAATACACCTTTGCCTGGAATACTGATTATCTCCCATTCCTTGCACATTGTATTTGCCACTTCATCTGTAAAAGAACTTGTTTTTTTTTTCCCCAAATTCAGTTACTCTTAGCAAATATACCAACACATAACGATGCTACTATATCTTTTTAAGGCTTATAAAATGATACATATAAGAATGTGCAAATATAATTATAGCTAGAAAGTACTCCTTCTGAAAAATAGAAATGAGAGGAAAAAAGTGAGATATATTTCATAATCTTTTTTATAATTGAATTTTCACTTTTTCTTTGCTTTGTCATTAATACTATTGTCATTGTCACAGAACAGAAAAACATGCACTCAGAGTAACAAAACCCATATCATGAACTGCATTATACATTGTTTTCTGTTCTTCATTCCTTGGAGAAATTGTTGTAAGGGTTGTATACTCCTGTCAAATTGTAAAAACAAAGGCTTTGGTGTTGACAGTGATATGTATTTCTTTCAGCTTACTTCTGGCTTGATGAAAGAAAAACTGTTTGAGGAATATTTCTCATTCAATATTCAGAAACCACCTTTTCAAAACATGAATATTGTACCTGTGAAAAGCAAAGTGAAAATTGTAATCTGTGATGGCTGTAATTGCTTACAGCAAACGCATCCTCAGAAGTGGCAGGGCAACTTAAAACCTCCAGTGTAAGTGCTGCCTTACTCAATTATTGACCTACTTTGGAGCTGAGGAAGACAGAAAGACCTCCTTGGCTAAAACACTACATCGCAGGAATTCTCCAGTCCCTGCAATGAAGCACAAGCAGGGTTGGAGAATGTAACATCCATGAAATAAATAATCATTCTATAATAGAAATCCTCCAAAGGAAATTTGATTTGGCATCCACCACCCAGCTTTAACTTAAAAGTTACAGTATTGTAATATATTTTTATTGGTTATTAGCACTTGGCTAAACACAGAATCTAAATACTAATTTAAGGCGGGGGGGAGAGTTCAGGTAACTGTAAAAATCTGGATATTTTGTACAAAGGCACTAGAAAAGTGACAATTCTTCTGAGTACTACAATATCATGGGTCACCTTTTATATCATCCTGTAGTTTATGTCTTTGCAATTTCAGGAAAAATGTCTGTTTGTAGAGGTGCCACTATTAAAGAATAATTTTCTTCTATTTCGTAACAGCCTCTAACAGAGTACAGTCAAATTCTATTCAGTAACTGCTGGGAGTATGTTGACTTCTTTGATTTTTAAGAATATATTTAACAAAACCATGAAAACTGAAGAACAAGGAGGACTTTGGATAATCCAGTATTTCTTTATACCGACTGGCAAATCTATATATTAAAAGTAGTCAGGCTTTTTTTCAGTCCTTTTATTTTGAAAGATTATTTTTAAATGCCACTGGTTAGAAATCTCTTTTCCTTATTTTCTGCCTAAAGGTACTCTTGCTGGTTGGCATGCGTTTTTGTCTGTGCAATATAGTCCTTACTACTTGCCTGGATATCACAAACCCGTGATGAAATTCACTTATTTATTAAAAGATTTATTACACAGCAAGGAGACCGGTCAGGTGACCCAACTGACTTTATTAGCATAGCACTAATAATTCAGTGATTTCTGTAGAAATAGTGGAATATTTTTAAATATAAGGTACAAATTCCATTTTCTCACCAATCTTCTTGACTTCTCTTATGGTATCACTGAACAGAGTTCAGCAGATCTGTCTCTTACCAAATAAATGTTTTCAAAGCAGCTTTATTTAGAGACTGCTTCATTGAACTTCTTTTTTTTTTTTTTTTTCCCAGGGGATGAGACTACAGTTTTGCTTTTCTGCTTTTTGATTTGGAGTTACTTTGAACAAATATTTACTGGTCTAGACACTGCTGAAGATAATAGATCCAGTCTTTCTATCAAGGCTAGCATTTCAAAGCCCTGTGCAATTATCTTAATCAAAGTTCAATCAAATTTCATTAGACTGTGGCACTCTTGTTCCTGCATCAAGGACAGAGCAACAGATATACTTGGAAAAAGTCTGATCAAGAGGTTTGACTTTAAATATATCGGTGTGCCCCATGTAATTTCATGAAATTTGATATGTTAAAAAGAGTCTTTCGTAAAAAATGAGATAGTCATAGTCTCTCATCAGTAAATGAATATTTGATTTCTTTCACAAATGTACATCCATGATGTATTTTCTTAGCTCTGTACCTTTGTCAAACATTCACAGAGAAGTCAGAGAAGCAAAATATGATACATGTAATTCAAATTGTTAAAATTTTTTGGTACATAAATTAAGGAGACTGGTTCTTCCAAAAAGACCAAGTGAACTAGTCCCAGGAAAATCTTTCCATCAAACTTTCTAGCTCCTTGAGAATCTGTTTCAGCTCCTGAAGTTAGCTTGTAGGTCTGATCAGTTTTACCACTACTCTCTTTAAAATATTTTCTATATGTGCACAAAACAGATGTAGGAAATTATCTATCAGGCCTGGAGTTTTCCTTCACGCTTGGAAACCTTCCATCTTTATGGAAGTTGGGTGAGGGAGACAATTCTCAGTGATTCTGACCTGCTTGATCTGAGCTAACTCCTCCAAACCAGGATAATGAGTGAAAGCCACATCAAGCAGACTGGAAGAATTCAAGCTCTAAATCTGAATTTGAGTTCCTTCTCACAAAAATCTATGGATAGAAGTGAGGGCATATTCACTCAACTTTTTATGAAATGTATTCCATGGATAGTAATGTACAGGATTGTTCACATGGTGATTTGGAAATACAGATTTTGAGCCTTAAATATAAAATTGCAGAGATGAAGAAAGGAATTGAAGAAATTGGCAATGCACTCAGATGTATGTTCTCTGACTCCATAATTCACAGTTCTGATAGACTAATAGATACTATTACAAATAAATCAATAGAAAATGATATAAAACTAAAGAAGACACTGAATTTCAGGTTTGATTCTGGTTTAGCTTATGCTTTCTGTTACATATTTCTTATTTCCATTAAGCTTGTTCCTACTAGTCACTACTTAATCACAACCAGGTTGTGCTGATTTAACTGAGATCTGTATCTGCACGGGAAAATGTGATGCACTTTGGTATTCAGTCTCAAATCTTCCCCCAACTGCTTTATTGGCTTTTTATCATTTCTGTCCAGATGTTAATTAGTCACAATTTTTTTGTATAACATTACAATAATTTCTGGCAAATATTTTCATGTCAAATTCATTAGGCAATTTTTTTTTCCAATAAAAATGCTTAGAATATATTGAAAATGAACAATATTTATGGCTTTATGAGAATATCCACAATAGTCATATATTTCTTCTTGTGGCAGAGTATGTGTAAGTAACCTTACTGACCTTTCAAAAAGAAAGACTTATTTGATGTCGTTAAAAGATTTAACAAGAGTTTTTTTTCCCCGATGAGACAGAACAAAGAACTTTCAGGTGAAAATTCAGCAGAGATATGCCAAGAAGTATTACTCGCTCTCCAGTTCCTATTTTACATCTAAAAGTTAGTGTCTGACATGGCTACTTCTTGCAGCTTTATTTTTTTTAACTTTTTATTTTTTTTAAACTCTAATATCGGAGTTAAAAGATTTGTTTTTATCAATTGAACTATAATGAACTACATATTTACAGTGGTTTATTTATAACATCTGAGTTATTAATCCTCTTTTATTGTCTGCAAAATATTTAAATTAAAAAAACCTGATCTCCATTTCTACTCATTCTCTGATTTATAGTACTATGGAGTTAGACAGTTTGGTGGCCTCTTGTGGGGAAAATGTTAGTCCAATATTTACCACACCAAGTAAGAAAATTTGCAGCTAGGTGATTCTTTGGCACAAACTTCCACTGTAACCTAATAAGAACCTTCTCAAATATCTGAATAGAAAAGGATTCAAATCCTTGTTCATCTGACTTTCCTCTTTAATAATGCTCAAATACAAATCAGTCTTGCCAAAAATTCAGTGACTGAAGCAAAAATAGAGTTCTCGCTTCATGACTTCTCATTTTTCATATTTATCAGCACTTCATATGCCTCCCATTTTCCTGTTTATTCAACATTTCCATTGAAGTCAACACTGATAGAACTGACCTATGCATTATTATTATGGACTATTTATCAGCATTTCATATGCGTCCCATTTTCCTGTTTATTAAACATTTCCATTAAAGTCAACATTGATAGAACTGATGTACATATTATTGTTATGGAGTATTCTGACTGCTTAAAGTCTGTGGTTATTGAGAGTTCCAGATTTTAAAAAATGGCTAACTGTGTAAGGAATAACATTAATATCCCTGCTTTAACACAAGAGAGCAATCTATAATACTTCTAGCTTCAAAGGATACCAGCTGGTTTATAATAGATGTTTCATGGGTTTTATGTCATCCTGCCCAATGTGCTTCTCATCACTCCATCATCATAATTAGCTTTTCAATTAGCAGGTTTGTGTTTGTACAAGATTAGCAGCAGCTGAATCAAATTCAGTTTGCTCATGACAGCAACCTTTGCAGTGACTATTACTATTAAATAACACAAAAATAAACAACAGGGAAATAAGCTTTTGAAAACAAAATTTCTCCTTTCTCCACTCCCACTCAAGTTCAAGGTAATTTTGTTCATATTAAATCTATATATGTTGAACAAAAATGACCTTGGAAAAATCTTTATGCATCCTACCAAATTAATTTCTATGCTAATTAAAATTAGCAGACAAATAGAAATTTTTAAAAATAAATTAAAAACAATACAATATAAAATGGCCTGAATAAAAGTAAATAAATTATTTAATACAGAGATTTCTAGTATTATTAATAATATAGGCATTGTATCCTAAATGAAAGTCTTTGCGGAATAGTACTGAAGAAATTATTAAAAATATAAATAGTAAACTTATTGATAAAAGTAATTTTAATTAAACTTTACTTTCCTTTGTTATCTACCTGATAGAAGCAGACATATTATATCAGTCTTAGATGTTGCTGCCTAACAAATATAAATGAGATAATACAGGCTTCTTGTAATGAAGATCTTACTGTACATACAAGTTTTTCCTTGATGAACTTATTGGGAGTTCTGAAAAGATCTGAAATAGCTGACTCATGACCTTTGGTTGGTTAAATCTAAAAATAAGAGCTTAGGAAATAATCTATGCAGAATCATAAAATATGCTGAGTTGGAAGGGGCCCATCAGAATCATTGAGTCCAACTCCTGGCCCTGCACAGGATTCCCCAAGAACCATGGGCTAGAGATTACTCTCCAAACACTTCTTGAACTCAAGTAGTCTTGATGCTGTGACCACTTTTCTGGGAAGCCTGTTCCAGTGCTCAGCTACCAAAGGGTGGGCACCAAAGTGTTAAAAATCTTTTCCTGATAAGCAACCTAAACCTTCCCTGATTCTGCATCATGCCATTTCGAGTCCTGTCACTGGACTCAAGAGTGAAGAGATCGGTACCTGCCCCTCCTTGGGAGGATGTTGAAGGCTGCATTGAGATCTTCCCTCAGTCTCCCCTTCTCCAGGCTGAACAGACCAGGTGACCTCAGCTGTTCTTCACAGGACTTCCCTTCCTTCACCATCCTTGTTGCCCTCCTTTGGATGCTCTCTAATAACTTAATGTCTTCTATATTGTGCCACCCAAAACTGCACCCAGGACTTGAGGTGAGGCCGCCCCAGTGCAGAGCAGAGCAGGACAATCCCCTCCCTTGCCTGGCTGGCGATGCTGTGCCTGATGCCCCCCAGGACAGGGTTTGCCCTCCTGGCTGCCAGGGCACTGCTGACTGATGTTCAACTCACCACTGACCAGGACCCCCAGGTCCCTTTCCATGGCACTGCTCTCCAGCCTTTCATTCCCCAGGCTATACACACTACCAGGGTTGCCTCTTTCATGGTGCAGAATCCAGTGGATCTCCACCCTCTGGATCTTTTGTTTCCCATCTAATATATAATACACAAAAGTCAAAACAACTTTTGAATATCTGTTAATGTTTATTCAAGTTAATCTGAATATTGAATGAAAGTTGATTTATAACACCATGTGTGAAAAGGGAAGCTGTCATAACTGTGTATGTGAGTATTGCGCTGTTGATGAAAACTATTACAGAAAAAGAAACTATTCAAGTGAGTGTTAGCACCACTTTCCATGTGTGACTATATGGAAATGATTACTTATTTTTATTTGACAAGAATTTTAAATTCCTTCAAAAACTGAAACTGAAGACACATATCTTGTCTGCAATATGTATGTAGATTGCTGATTTTGTATAACCAGTGCTGAAAGTGTGTACTTCCAGATACTACCAGATATATCTCAATAGTTAGATCCTCTCTGTGAGTGATCTTGGACATCTTTGCAAGAAAAAAAGGTTTGTGTCTCTGGGTCCAGGACCTCAGTGTTATATTCATTTGGAATCTGCAGTGTATTATGCAGATGCTAGGGTTAAAGAAAAATCAATTAACATAGAATTTAAAAAAAAAAGTCCTATTTGGTTGTGCTATTCTTCTCAATTTTCACCTATTGCACTGATACATCCAGAGTAATTTTTATACCAATTTAATTTGTTTACAGTTATTTCAAGTATATTTAACTTAACATGCACAATTTCGCTTATACTAATCTCATTCAGTTAACACCTTTAATGAGTGTGTGGAACTGGTGCTGGAGACTGAAACTGGGAGGGAAATTTAGGAACTCACATCTGCCTGATAAAGTTCAGAGAAGGGGAAATATAAGAGACGGTTATCAAAGGTCTTCACGTACAATCCATCTGCAACCTCAGCATACTATCCTCTGTTTTCCTTTTTCCTGCTGATCCTTTGTATTCTCCATTCTGCCCGATTCACTCCTGAAAATGTTATTAGCTATATGTGCCTCTCTTGGTAAAAATCTAGCTTCCATTCTGATGTGGTAAAAGAGCAGATCACTGTGGTTACATTAAAAGATTATCTTACTCTTTTGAATATAGTATTCTGCACTGCAAATAGCTGTAAGCTATTGTCTGTGTCACATTTTGCTTATATGTGTCTTAGGTAGAGAACTGTATTTTTTAAATTGAAATATTGAATAGAGACTGTAAATGTTTTCAGGCTAGAAATCAAACACTCTCCTTGACTCATTTTCTCCACTTTCTTTTAGATTATTTCCATTCCCTTCTACATTTTGTCAAGTTCCTGAGAAAAATTCCTCATTTGCTTATTTTACTATCTTTTCAAGGAGAAGACTTTCCTAAGCATTGGATGGGACAGATTAATCAGAATGGTTTAGCATGGCATTTTGAAAACATATTTCTCAATTAAACTTCCAAGATCATTTTAATACCAAAAATGAATAAATTTGGAAAACATCAGATTGCAATCTCTTCTAATGATTTTTTTGTTTGGGAAAAGATCATTTTCCAGCACAGAGCTAATTCAAACTCTTGATAAACTGCATTTGTTAAGGCTCAAATCTTAGGTGATGCTTTGGTGACTTTTCTAATTTTGTACAACTCAACCTTTTAATTCCAAAAGGCATAATGTAACTAACAGAGTAAGAATACATTTAAATATGAGCTATCTGCTTCTATCTTCTCATTTTGCTCATAGAGAAGTCACTACTCTGCACATATTTCTGCCCTATTAACACGTGAATAATGCTCCCTTTTTATTGTACAGTAAAATGCTCATGGAAGTATATTCTCTATTAGTGGTGATCTTTACCTTATTAAATCAAAAAGATTTTTTGAACATTAAAAAATATCACATTGTTTACTTTAAAATCTCTTCGTTAACCAGCTTTGAACAGCTTTCAACATTGTTTGGTTAAAATTTCTGAAGCTGCATACTCTTGTATTGTTAAATGAAAAATCTTTTACACAGAAAACACTTGAGAAGCACTCACTGTTCATCTTCTAAATCTCTGGGGTTGTCAGTGAATCCTGTGCTCGAGAACTTAAAGATCCTCTTGGAGTTTTCTATCACTCCTCTTGCAAAATATTGCAAGGAGTTACACTGGCCTCTGACACTCATGTCAGGGGCAATTCAGTGAAAGTTTCAAACATGTTGACATAGATTTGTTTTCTGTTAATGAGGTAAAATAAAATCATGTTTCTGCAACTATAAAATAAGGTTGGTTGCCAATTCTCACCACATTCACTTGCTTAGTTCTGATCTGTTATAGTATTTCAAGAAATTTGGGGTTGAACACTCTTCCGATCATTTCAGATTACTTCAACAAGCTGACCATGTTTTGTGAATTTTAGACCTAGTCAGCAAAAGTTAGCCTGTCTGGGAGGAAATGGCCACACCGAAAAAACACAAGAAGTTTAGAGGACATGGACACATCCTTCACATTTCTCCATGCATCGTGAGAAAACTAAGGGTGGTGATGCACAAGGAATATTTCAGTCACTCTTTCTCAACCTGGATCTTTGAAGCAAGAAATAGAGTGTTATCACTTACAGGATTCTTAGTCATAGGATGAAAAATCAATTACTAAGTTAATTCTTAATGGATTTACCTTGAATTAAAATATTTCCGTTAGTCACTACTAATATCCTAAATATTCATTGACAATCAGTGCACTGCTTACATATAGCTGACAAACACTGGACAAAAACCAGAGAAAAGAAGAAGTAATTCCTAGTGCCTAGGGGTGTGTCTACAATTTGTTTAGATTATGAATGAAAAATAAATCTACTTATTGTTCACAGTCATTGGATTTCAGATTGTTTCACAGGGCAGGCTTGGAGCTCACAAACTAGATTCCTCTACATGAAACTAAACAAGATAATGCATCCCAGGAGAACACCTCATGTATTCTTGGCATTAATGAACATTCATCTTTTAGGACCAGACAACAGCTAATCTGAAGAAGCCATCTGAAAAGCCGATGTTGAATATTGGATCTTCAACACCATCTCTTTTGGTGTATAGATCTTTTACACAAGGGTCAAACTAAATCCTAATTATTGACATATCCTAAGGTTTTTGTTTTCTTCTCTCTCTGTTCCTTTTGCCCAGTCTTCTGACATCTCTTACCATCATTCCACATATTAGATAGAGAAACAGTCTCTATGTTAAATAACAGAGTATGCATGGATACAGTTTATAAGTTATTTCTGGGCCCACTAACGGCTAAGAGATTGTATGTGCTGTTCAGATGTTTAAGAGCTTGCATGCAGCTTGGACCTCTAAGCTAGTCCATCCGCCCATATATTCCTGCTGGTCATTCAACTGGATTTACATAAGTCTTTGGCTAACCAAACATCATCAAAATTCCTCCCAGCTGGTTGGATAATCAACATATTGAAACTATTTTGAGAAGAGGTAGCAGCAATAGAAAGCAGCATCTGTACTTTTTTTTCCAATTATAAACTTATGTCACTATTACTGTTTCCACAACTTTTTCCCTGTTTGTGGCAATGTAGAAAAAAGAAAGGGGTAAGATGCATTGCAGGAATTAGATGGGAAGCTGTCTCACAGAGTAAGCAACACTACTAGTAGTCCAGTTGCTTGTTTGGGTATGTATTAATTCCTAAATCTTTTTGTCATTTTGGACTCTTTTTGCATTTCTGTCATGCTTTTCTGTAGAGGTTTTTTTGTTTGGTTGTTTTTTATTTATGGTGGTTTTGTTGTTGTTGTCGTCGTTTGTATATGGGTATTTTTTTCCTGATGCAAAATGAAATTGCATTCCAAACCTTAACTTTTTGTATGAAATAAAGTTCTTGCTTTTGAGGAGATCTAGTTATAGGTAGTACAGAAATACTAAATAAAAATACCTATGGCTATGTAATAATAATAATAATAATAGTAATAATCCGTATTTAATAATAGAGATGATGATTTTGCCACCTACCTAAGAAATAATTGTTAAACAGTAAGCGTCCATCAAAACTTGACAATTGACTTATAGTTTCATTGAAGATTATGAGAAAGACAATGAAATATATTTACTTTAACAATTCACTGTAAAAAGCTACAATATTTGAATTCCTGTGCAGTGTAGGTGTAAAGATTTGTGACAGCCCCAGAGAGTTTGTCAGTTTGCCGTTCACTCCATATGATTAGACATAATGAAATGTTGCACCTCTTTTTTTAAGATACCAGAGAGTATTATTTAGCATATTGATTACTTCCTTTAATATCTCTATCAGCCTGGAAGAAAAAAAGGAGTAAAGATGTTTGAACTGAAGACATGAGAACAAAAGCAGAAGGGTTTTTTTAAGCATCACTCAGGAATTAGAACTGTATATACTACAAACTACACTGCTGTACATTGTAAACTACAGACAGACTCCATCCTGAACACAAAGACAGGATGCCATCTGGTTCCTGTTGGCCAATTTTAAACTCTGCTTAATCTGGGGTTAGCTAATATCTGTGCTTTCGTTTATGCAAAGTTATAAAAGCTTCTAATTGACCTTTGTATGAATATGCATGTAGAGTTTTGTGGCTTTTGTAGAAGAGCATTCCTGGTATGGTTGCTTCTCTGCTCTGTGGGTTGCTGGAGGTGATGCAGAAGGCTAAGGGTACTAGAAGACTTTTTGTCACATCTCTTCCCGGTCTTCCTGCATAGCCTATTATGAGTGAAAGGGCAAGGATAGGGGAAGATATGAACATAAAGACACCACAATGTTATTTGGCTGACAGAGGGATCTGCAGTTGTATGAGATCAATAAAAGAGGTAGGCACCAGATAAAAGACCTTTGGAGAATTTCATAGTTACGGAGTTTTTGTCTGACACCTTAAGGACAACAACATAGTCAGTACACTCTGTGAAAGTCAGCGTCGCTTTCTGTTATATTTTCATGTAAATTTGTGGTGTAGCTGTCTTCCTACTGATCATGGTCTTCTAGAATCTTTAGCAGACATTTGGCTCATAGTTTTCCAGCTTTCCGTGTTATCATAAAATAATTTGGGTTGGAAGAGACATTAAAAATCATCTAGTTCCAACCTTCCCGCCGTGGTCTCCATCATGCTGAGCGACCCCCCTTCCTTGTCTCACCTAGCTGTCCTTCCTAAAGAGCCTGTATCCTTCCATTCTGACACTCCAGTCATAGGAGTCATACCACCACATCTCCATGATTCCAATAAGATTATAGCCCTGCAGGTGTGTGTATGTCTCTAGCTCCTCCTGTTTATTCATGCTGTGTGTATTTGCATAGAGACATTTCAGTTGGGCCCCTATAGAAGCTCCCTTATTGTATGGAGGGGCTTGAATTCCTTTGTGTTGCGCTTTGGGTGCTCTCCTTCTGATTCGTAACCCTGCTCTAGGCTCTGGGCATCTCATTCTGTCACTGGCATCAAACTGACAGGAGTGGGATGGATTGAAGTTCCCTTTATCCACCAATTATTGCTTAAAGCCCTCTTGACCAGCTTGTCAAGTCTGTGACCAAAGACATTTTTCCTCTTCTCTGACAGATGGGCTCCATCTGCCCTCAGTAGAACAAGTTACTCAAAGCAAGCCCCATGGTCTAAGTACTTAACCCCTGGCTGTGCCGTCAGTCCTGTAACCATTGCTTATTCTTCAATTATGACTCTCCCTTTCAACCTCCTTTCCTTAAACCAGGAGCACTGATGAAAAAACTACCTGTGCTTCTGAGTCCCATATCACTCGTCACAGAACTCTGTAATCCTTGATACTCCTCATGCTGCTCCTGGCTGTATCATTGGCATTGACAGGAAACAGCAGTGGTCCTGGTAACAGCCCCGACAGAAGCCCCTGGTAAGGAGCTCACCTCTAAAGAAGAGCACAGCAGGCCAGCAGGTGGATGCCTCCGTCCTTCTCAAAAGAGCCACCTGCTGCTATTGCCCTGGCTTTACCTAGTTGCTATGGTTGCTATACAGGAAGCAGGTGGGGCTGCCTTACTCAGCTCCAGCATCTCTCCTGATGTGATGGGTCTTTCCTCTTTAGTCTGCAGAGTGGCAAAGTGATTATTCCTCTAGGTGAACTGCAGTGGAAAGCAACTGCATATTTTCTGTCTCAAACTAGGCATAACATGGTGTTTTGTGTCCCGATAAGCAGATAAAAAACTCTCTGCTCCATTTTCTCTATGCCATTTTGTATTCACATTTCTCCTGCACTACAAAAAGAGGACTTGGAAAAAAAACAACCAGCCAAACAAGCAAAATCTGTTGTGCTGCTGATTTTTCATTTTATCTTTAAAAATACTGGTATTCCACAAGGTTGAAATTTGCATCCAAATAGCGTAGAGGGATTTCCATTGGTAATAGTTCGATTAGTTCATTCATGCATTGATGGAATCCTGAAGCATCACAAAAATAACTGTATGTATTTGGAGACTAGAGTTTCCATTGTAAAGGAAGGTCTGAAAATTCAAATAGAAATTTAAATCAAAATATCTTTATAGATCCAGTTTCTGAAATGTCTACTGAATTGCCTAAGTTTGTTTAGCTTAATTGACTGGTTGAATAAAAAATGAAAAAGAAACAAATAGCTGGAGAAATACTACCTCTAAGCAAACATTTCAGAGCTGAGAATAGTCAAGGGCAAGAAAAGAAGAATTCCACAGAAAAGACATCAAAGGGACTATTGCAAAGGAAGAAGAAAGAATAAGTCTCTGGGAAGTTATATTTTACTAGATTATCACCAAAGTGTAGAAAACAGTTTTGTGCAGTGAACGAAAAACCTCCAATTTTAAAAGCCTTCCTCTTGAAACATTTTTTCCTTTTTTTTAGTTTAATTTCTGTACTAACTTTCTTAATACAGACTTACAAAGTGAATAACAACACTGTCAGAGCTCAGCTGGATCATCTGGGAATGGCTGAAGACTTAGACCTAGCCTACAGTGCCCTAGTGGTGTCAGAATTGTGAAATTTCCCCCTGTAGAGGTAACAGAGTGGAACTTAATTTTTGAAGGCTGCACACAGAAAGAAAGGCAGCTTCACACCTGTGTCTGAACATCAAGTAAGACCGTCATTGCTGGAGAATGGGACTTCTTGTGGAAATAATCTAGTGGATGGGAAGGAGAATAAATTAATGTTCACCAAAACTGGAGATAGAAAGAAGATGCAAAATACAGGGATCGATTTTGAAATATCAATCAATCTTTCTGCACTATTAGATGGTGTTGTTACATGTCCTACTGTGAGCGGATACTACTATTAAATACATGCTATTAGTGGACACTAATACTAATACATTCTCAATTTTCCCTTATCTTATGTTAAGGAGACAGTGTCACTCACCCATCATCAATTATTCAAAATTTCCTAAGGAGCTTCTCAGCACCCAGAAGTCCCCATGGCATAAATTATTTGACAACTTGACCCTAAAAATTTGGAGAGCCTCCAGGATGTGATTTTCTAGTAACTTAGCTTCACATGGCTAAAGCACAAGAAGACTACGGAGGATGTTTTGCTCCCCAAAAGCATATGGAGGACTTTTCCAGCCCTTTAACTTTCATTTGCTCTTCTTCACAATATAGAGCAGACTGAAGCATATTATCTGGTGTTCATGATAAAAAGTCTAGTTTGGAATTCACAGCACTTGCTTGAAATACGTGTGATGCTTTATTTGGGATAGAGGTGTCTAGAGATTAAATCTACATCTGGTGAAACATTTTTGAATATTGGGTGAGATCAAGTTATTAAGAACAGCTTGAAAGTAGAATTGAACCTCTGAAGTGTAAGGTTTTCTAACTGTGGAAATCTAACTTTTCATAGGAAACAAGTCAGGTAATAATTTAATTCCTAAGGCCTTCACCCAGCTCTGCATCAGTGTACTTCTGGAACTGCATGGGATTCCACTGGATTCATGTTGCTTGAGTTTAAATAATGGGAATTTTGGAGGTAAAGGACAATATTTAAAATATTTATTTAGTGTATCATCACTTAAATATTCTATTGGGTTTGTTTCTACCAGGATGTAGGATGTCTGTACAGGTAGACACAGATGAAAAGATAAACTAGTCTAGATGTTCCAGGAGAAGAATTTTTCCCTTAAATAATTGACTGCTTTGAGTTTCAGAATTTTTGCTTGCTTCTTTTTCACATGGAGACTTCTGTCAAGAAAAAAAAAAAGGCATCTTGGAACATCCTTCAAAAGTATGTTTTATTGTATTTTGATACTTATACATACAAAGTAAGGGAAAGCCAAACTTAGTATTAGTAAAAAATTTTCAGGCTTACACTTTAGGTTACCTGTCTTACATAATTAGATATTGACATTCTTTCCTTTGTCTTTAAGATCTCCTATAGAAAGCTGAAAATAAGATTAAAAAAGAACAAGTTAGATTATCTACCTTACAGGAAGCATTCACTACCTCTCATTTAAAAGAAAAAAAAAAGGGTCTAAAAAATGTTGTATTCAAATATAATGTCTAAATAATTCTTTGACATTCAACATAGACTATTGAAAGTGTAACGAATATGAATATATTCTCATTTGATGAAAATCTTGCTATTTTCTCTTTTATTGTGCTTTCATTAAACACTTGAGTTGCAACAGCCTTACAAAGTAATTTTTCATCTTTACCCAGAGTGCCATCTAATGGTACTGTTGTCTCAGATGAAAAAAAAACAACAGAGTGGGTCATATCGAAGATTTCATTTTAAGATACAAATGAATTACATCACCGTGTTGGAATGCAGCCATCAATTTGTTCAGCAAGTAGAGCAGGATAGAGAGGAAGTGATCCAATCTTTATATTGTTTTCTCATTGGATTAATTAATCATCACCTTAATTTCTGCGATTTTAGTGAAACAATAAGACTTCAATATGAAAATTAAATGAGAACAGTGGTAGGATGCTCTCATTGTCTTTTCCTTCATCATCCTTTTTTCTTCTCTTTTGCATTATATCCTTCTCTAAAATTCTGAATGTTACTTCACTACTCTAATGCGCATCATAAATTTCAGCTCCAAGGATTTATATAATTGAAGCCACAGAATAACCATAAAATTTAGACTTTCCTAACTTAATTTGTTCCGTGAAACACCTTGCATATATGTGATACCTCTAAAACCTAATATTAATGATGCCACAAAACTCCAGCTGGTGACTACAATAGATATTTAAAATTAATTACTTCAGTTTTGCACAGATCCTTTCGATTTGGCACCCTATTTCCCATTAGAGTTTGCATTTACTATAAATTTAGATGTAGTAATGCCTATGGTAACGTATCAGGCTCACTTGACAGTGAGACAAAATTTCGCTTGCAGAGGCTTGTACCGTATAACACTTCGGCCCATTATATTCCATTCACTTTTATTGCAGTCAGGGAGACCTAAATTCATCTCACAACGGATTCTGATTTCAAAGAAAAAATACACTGCTAATAATGCACTTTATGTTGCTCCCCAGATAATGGTTTAAAAACTGAATTGATTTTTTTATATCACATTCAATTTTACTCTTCTCAATATAAGAAATACATTGTTGAGATTGAAAGGGGGCAAACAAAATGATCCAGGTCTGAAAGTATGAATCACAAAGAAAGATTTGCCTGTATACTTTAGAAAATAGAAGTCCAAGTAAAGACCCTGTAGACGAGGAAATAAGATTCTGAAAGAAAGGAACACACTGACACTAGCATACATGAAATGTTTAATAAAAAAATGTAAATAGAGAATAACTGGGCTAAATGACAGAATATGGCAAAGAAATAATATAATCCACAAATTGTACCAAATGCTTACATCCAATCAATAGAATAAATCAATTTAGTGAGGAGATAGACATATAGAAAAAGCAAAATTGAAAAGATATCATGTTGATGGAGTAATAGAAAAATACGCCAAGGTGTTGCATACCAAGATGTCATGTAGACAACCTCCTAGGTACCAACAGGAGCTAGATGACAAATTGTGTATATGTGGAAAGTTTGACCAGCATACCTTTTATAGGTGCTTAGAAGGAAAAATAGAGGATGAGGACTTCAGGTGAGAATTATTAATTTAATTCTGAATGTGACTGTAAGTTTCTATTTGTCACCTCTCCGTATGTTCAAGCATATTTCATCCCTGAAGTGTTCACATCCATTTTATGGTCGGTATATTGAACTGGAACACCCTCACTCCCCACGTCTCATTTTTTAAATCGGTAATTCAGTCTAAGGCTTAATAAATTTCATTCTCTCTCTCTCTCTCTCTATTTTTAATATAAAGATAAAACCTATAAAATACACAAGAGCTTTGGGTCCTCTTTGCCTACATTTGCACTCACAAAATGGAAAGTGCTTTGAAATTCAACACAGAAATTTTAGGATAAAAGTCTTGACAGCTGTAAGATATGCTGCACCAGGAACAAAAATTTCTAGGCATTTCACAAGAGTAAAATACCCTAAGCTTTATTTTGGATTGTTCTTCAGATGTTCTCCTCTTTTCCTACAAGAAAAGAGAAATTTTACAGCTCTTGGACTGCATATCTAAAAATACAACTTATGACAGATAAGGCCATGATATGAAACTACTGGACGGATTATTAGTTTTACTGGGATTTTCTTAGTGGAAGAAAATAAAATCTGTTGTACAATATTAAATTAAAAATATGGAGTGTCAAATATTACTTTTCATTCATTAAGGCTTTACAAAGGAAAAACAAGATAAGAAATAGATGCAATGAATTTACAAGTGGGTAATTATGTGATATAGTGATCTTATCATACTGTTTCATATAGACTGATAGGTATTATTCCTGCACAATATTGTGGTATGATTTTTCAACTTTACCTTGAAGTGTGACTAGATCTTGAATAATGATCATACCTTATTCCAGAAATGTAGATATAATTTTCCTGGACTACTGCTTGTTATTTTACTGATCTTGAGTTTGAAATAGCTCCTAGAGAAGACTCTGACAATTACCTCACCTTCACATCTGCTGAATTTTTCATCTGTATTATCTTTCTAAAAGAATCATCACAAAGACCTGTGATATCACTAGCTGTTTGTATAAAGTTCGCTGCAAAAAATCTACTAATTCAGATGCACAGTTGATCATTACTTTTTCCTCATAAAAGGAATAAAAGAGAAGTACAGTTCTTTTTTCTAAAGATGATGTTAAACCTTTTACTTTAAGGATAATTGATGCTAATTTCACACTTTTTTAAAAAATCTGCTGTTCACTGTTTGCCATTGACTTTAACACTAGTTACTGCTTTGAGCACAGGTAGGAAGTGAAGCGGAAAATGTGTCAGCATCAGAAAAGTTTGTATAAGAATTTCCATGTCTGTGTTGTTTGTATGTGTATTGCATCAGTGTTCTCCTTTTTATATTTTTCACAGACTTGAATTGAACACTGTTTCACTCGTGGTCAGAATGCCTATTAAACAAAAAAAAAAAAAAAAAAAGCCGACAAACAAACAAAAGCTAATTTTTTGGGATCTTTTGAATACTATAATGGGAATTGAATTTCTCTGACAGGATGGTTGGTCACAGTCCAGAGGGTGATGGGAGTCTTTGTTGCAAGAGTCCTTGCAATAACATCCAGCTGGATTGAACAGAGCTCCTCAAACCACTGATCTGCTCTGTTCTTATGTCCATCTGGGCTGTGGTCCCACATGACCCCCTCAGCATGATTCATTTCTATTATTTGTATTAAACTTTGTGCAAAACATCTCTGAACTATCTCATCTATGTGAAGAGGATTGTCTTATGTGAACATTTTGCATCTGCAAGGACAATTTCTACGGGCTATTTACAAGAACCTTTTTTATATACAATTTCCATCGGTTTTATACCAGTAATGGCCCATGGCTGTCTCTGGCCACATCTCTCCATCCAGGGGGTTAATCAAGCACACAAATTGTGTCTTTCAGTCTGTGCAGATACAGTACAAGCTGCTAGGGGAGTCTGCATGACTGCCTGAATCCCAGGTTGTTGCAGATGAGTCCTTTGTCTCAGGCCAGTTTGTTGGCTCTTCTATGCAGACAAAGTGGGGAACTCCTAGTTCATCCTACAGGAAATAAATAACCAAGTGCAGTGGATGCAGACATAGGCATCCCAAAAACCTGCTATTCCACAGCTGTAACTTAAATTCTGTAGGTTTTGCCACAAGACTGTCCTAAGAGAAGGCTGTCTTCTTCAGTGTAAGTGGTTTGAAATTTGAGTCAATGGCTGTCTTGATTTCCACAAAAAAAAAAAAAATCCCCTATCTGTATGTCATAAATAGAACTACTTATAATTTTATACTATAACAGAGAATATTAATAGTAATGAGATGCATCTCTAGAAAACCTCTTCCACTACTAACATCTGTACATGAGTAAAAGGAAGGATTTATATGTGGATCCTCTTCTTGGAAGATATATAATTTGAGCAATCTGTCCTTTAACAGCAAGCGACGGAGATGCTTGTCTAAAAATCCTATTAATAATAAGCTTCAAAAAGCTTCAAATAAGCTTCAGACATACTAGTATGCACATGTATTTATTCATCTAAGGTTATGAAAATAGGTGTACACAAAAATAAATAAATTAACTACTAAATTGAAAAAGGATTCAAAGACTATAAATTACAATATCTTTTACGCTCACAGGCTGACTTACACTGATGTCATAAGCAGCTTTATTTCATATTTTGTAGCTCCTCTAAATCATGGTATGCTGTAAATGCATACTTAAGGGACTCAGAAGCAAAGTCTCAAAAGAACTCATCTTAAGTACATTGAAATAAAAGCTGGAAATGTACCAGGTTCCCAAATTCCATTTGACTTCAGAAAGACAGCCATATAAAGTGCTCACAGCTTTGAGCTATGGAGGCAAGGTCCAAGGTGAAAATTGTGATCTCTGTGCAGCTGTGAACTCTGTTGTGGTGATTGGCTCAGAATAAGTGTATGAAGTTGTTTGTAAACACCAGCATAAGGCTTATTTCTACATGCTACACTTGAAAGCTGGTAACATTTTTTGTCAATGATTTCCATTGTATGAATTCTCTACACTTTTACAATGTAAATTTAAGAACACGTTAAATAAGAAAAATACAAATATGCTCTTCTGGCTGAATGAGCAACAGAAAGTTTCCTCATAAATTATTTTGGTTATTGAATGCAGTGGGTCTAATATTTCTGTGGAGTAATAATTTTGGTGTGGTACAATATTACACCAACCATACGCTTTGTCATATGTGCTTGTCTAGTCATCAGTTCAGTATTATTTCATTTTACATCTTGTCGTAGATGTTAAGTTGAAGACAAACCCAAGTGTTCACAGATTAATAAAGTTATAGTGAACTAAAAACAAAAATATGAACATCATTCTCAACTTCACAGTGCTAGAGCTGCAAGGGACTGGGGGTTAATATTTTCACCGATGAAATATGACCTCAGTAGAACATTCTGCCATTTATTGAAGAAAATATTTGATAAATATTTGAGTACCTAAAAACTGAAAATCATGACAATGAGTGTTAACATAATTTACATTTGCAGATGGATCTCAAAACAACTTATGATCTTTTTTCTTAAAATGCAGTTGGATATCTGTGCTTAATGCCAAGAACATTTATTTTGTTGCAATTATCTCTGTAAAACTGATATTCATTTTATAATTACTAATTAATGAATGGGTGAAATCTTTCACTGTTCATTAATATAATTATCCTATCAAAATTAGTGTTCTCATACCTGTTTTACATTAACATAGCCCAAGTGATTTAATGTTAAATTAGCAAGTTATGTCTAATGAGACTGCTATCACAGTAGAGGAGGCATATGTAGTGCCATGCCACATCACTAAAAAGCCTATGAAAAGGTGATGATTACTATAGTGAGAGACGTAAGTATAATTTCTGAGAAAAACTTGCAGGTTTCAGGTTGAGATTAGAAAAATAATCATACTATCTAAATCGGACACAAGCCTTCAAAGCCTTCAAAAATCTATCATATGATAGATTTTAGTTCTGCATAAAGTTTGCGTTGGCCTCCTTCAGAGGGATATATGCCATAATCTGTCCTCACAAATGCAAAATTACCATTGAGTTCATTGGGAATTTGAGTTGATGAAGAGCTTTAGAGTATTGTTTATTGAATGCTGATGTTTATTATAGTAGTTTAAATTGCAAGATAATGACAAAACAAATTTTTATTTCTGTCATAGAAATTCTAGGGTTGTTTTGTAAAGCTGTAATGAGGTGGTCAATGTCCTTTCCCCGTGAGATTCTCCTTTTTCTTCCTCCTCCCAAACAAGGGAACAAAACCGCAAACCCAAATCACCCGGCTCAGCCCATCTCCTTCCCAGAACCCAAACAAAAAGTTCATTATATCTTCTGGATTTGACTGGCTTATGTGCTCTTTTGTAAAATGTACTGCTGACAGTCTTAATTTTCAACTCATTATCAGTTTTACACAGCCCAGCATGTTGAAAAATACTAAGTATGTTAGAAAAAAATCCTCTTTCTTCTTAAGGAGGAATCATAATTATACATTCTTACAATGTAAAAGGTTCTGTAACCACTCCATTCCTGGTGTAGCATTGATAGAGTATGTTTAATAAATCAGGTTTATAGCTCATTCAGAAATGACAATACTTGGGCTGTGTTATATTTTCAGCTGTATCTGTATCATGCAGAGTTCTGTTCTGTACCTCGGTGTTTGCCAGTTGTAAGATATAAATAAAGGTTAGATAACAATGGCACTTAAACTGTGCACTTTAAAATGTGTCGACATCACAGCATTTAAATCACCGGTCTCTGGCAAGATGCCTCACAGCAGTGTGTTGTCTTCTGCTGTCTTAAGTAGGATTAATAATTCTGCAATAAACTGCTCACAGTTATGTATAGTGCTACAAAGCAGGCTGAGATAAAGGGCAAGTGTGTTACTTACCTTTCGTTACCCCAAAAACTACTTTGTAAACAAACATTTTGTGGCTGGGAATAATCCCAGAATTGCACTGCTAGCACGTATAGCAGTGAAAAAAAACCTGAGGCTCAATCTAGGGACCAAGCTGAAGTACAGATGTCCTTATTGTTGTGACCTGTCATTGGGCTCTAAGCTAAAGACTAAGAGCAGCATGAAATCTGTGAACATTTGTAGGGCACACTATGAGAGAGACTGCCCACTGCCCCTCATTCATGGGCACCTTATGCTTGTCCTCTCTGCTAAACTGACTCACTAGGGACTGAGAAATGAACTGTACCAAGTAAAACAACAACAAAAAAAGATTTCTTGCTTTGTGTAACAGATCTGGGGGTTTTACCTTCTCTTGGAGAAACACATCACACTGTGTAGTCATTTATTAACTAGTAATTCGGATACCAAATTTTAGGCATCTAAGGCTGAATTTAATTATTTGCTTGAAATCGTATATATACACAAAGTTTCAAACCGCAGACTGCACTTCATTCTCATTCTGCACAAAACCCAAAATAGGCAGTATTAAACCATTGGTAAACATACAAACTGCCACTGTTCATGAGGCCAATCTGATGATGAGTATGTCATGGAAGCTGAAGTGGCGTCTGCTCTAAAAGGGATATCAGCACTACTGTGCTTTCCGCACTGCTGTGCCAGTATGTCTCAATCCTGACATTGCTCAGTGGTGGAGCACTGAAACTGCTCTCACTCACAACTGAGTTTGAATCAATTCTGATTAGAGAGACGGTGGGAATTTAGCAAGGTTTTACATTGTTACAAACTTTTACTGCTCATAGTTCATCGACCACACATAGGCTGCCAAGCACTAGCTGTGTTCAGTGTTGCCCTGATAAATTTTTTAATAAAACATGTTTATTATCATAAGCAGAAACCAGGGTTTACAGAAGGTAGAATGCAAGTGCCAGGTATTAACACAGTGCTTTGTCACCTCACAATAAAATGTCATCAAGAGTATTTTTTCATGAGTCTCTTTTCATTCTCAACGCGAAAGCATCTTCAACGCGAAGACTCTTGGTGATGCTCAGTAAGGACTTTCAGATTGTGCACATTATTTAGACACTTTTTTGGTCCCTGCAATTATCTGGTTTGAGATGGTAGGTGGTTTTGTGCGTTCTCTTCCCTCCCTATTCCTTTTCAATTTATTTCCCCAGAGAGTATAGGTTAGGAACAGCAGCTGGCTGTCACTGTGACTTGCTTTTTACTCAGCTGTGCAGCTGAGCTGAATAAGGAACAAGGAGAAAAAGTTGGCAAAGTTTTCCAAAGTCAGTCACTGCCACAGCTGAAACGGAAATGTGGAATCATCTTGACTCCCAGCCTAAATGCTGCAGGACCTGCCTGCTGTTAATTAATTACTGTACATTTTGGAAACACTCTTGCTATTCTGTTACATTTTACTTATATAATTCCATGGGAAAAAAGCGTTGGTAGTCATGAAGAAACAAAAAATAGTTGCCCCATACTGTGACCTAGATATTTTGAGCTATTCTATACAAAAATTTCTATATTTTTTTATACGTGACTCTGCTTATTGTTTCAAGATTTGTGAATTCACTGGAAAACAGTAAAATGGATCTAACATAGGAATGAAGCTATAGAACAGGGAACAGAATGGAGTATATTTTAAAATGCTTCTCTCATTGAATAGTGATGTATTTTAATATATCTTAATTCATGTGATTTAAAGAATATTATTTTTAAAAATCCCAACCATACTTCTAATGAAAGACAAGTAGAGTCATTTTCATTGGCTCCAAGTGAAATGCTGATATTTCTTTACTATGAGTGAAAGTGTATGGTTATTTTATTTCTTGCTTTACTTTTCTAAAACTATCTATACTATCTACTGTGGTTTAGATGTTATTTGCATGGTTTACATGCTCCTTAAGGGTTTTTTTGTTTTGTTTGTTTTTATATAAAACCTGTTTAGTTTTAGAAATGTAGGCAATATTTGCTCCAAGTAGCATAGAAACTATTCAGATATCTTTAAATTAGTTGTATATGAACTGGTTCCATAACCATATATGCTACAGCTGAGTCAGTGCAGTGCTTTACATCAACTGAGTAATCAATAATCTTGCTGAGAAACCAGGCTGGGGAGAAGTGGTAATCTGGAATGGTTCTTCCACAGCTGCTATGTTACTCCATGTAACATAACAGAATATTTGGAGCTAACTTATGTCTTGTAGATGTATCATGGAATCTCTTGTGAATGATGAGAAGCAGTGAAGTAGTGATAGCACTGGGACTACCAGGATCCACAGAAAGGAAAAGAATAATTTTAGAAGGTAGTGGGAAAAAAGGAACGAACACCTGCTAATAGAACTTAGAGATACAGCTGTGAACTAAACTTAAAGGTGTGATTGTGGGCAGTAACTGAAGTAGAATAGAGTCTCTAAAGATTGTGTGAAGGGGTTACATAGAAAGTCATTCAACTTGTAACGACAGCAGAACTGTACATATTTTTATAATTTTAATATTAAAATATAGTTGTGATAAAATCATTTCAATTCTTTTCATTTGTTGAAAATTGTTTCTTTAACTCAAACAATTGATACTACTGCAGCATTCTGTGCAGCTGTAGGCAAAAGAAAACCAGAGAAATGACAAAGACCATGAGCTCTCTTGTCCAGTGTAAAAATACATAAAACAGTCTGAGGAAAAGCAGTTCCAACATGCCTTGCTCTATGATTTTCACAGGGAGCAAATTATGACTGATCTGTAATTCCCCAGACTGTTCTTTTGGACTTTTTGGAAGATGGGTACAATATGCGCATTTCTCCTGTTATCGGGAGTACTCCTTCTATCTTCATGACCTGTTAAAGATGACAGCAGCCAGATCTCCCAGCCCCACTGGATACAGCCTTCTATTTCCCCATACTTGTAGAGGTTCAATCCTCTCAAGTAATCCCTGACTCAGCTCTTACTCACACCTGGCAGCTCTCAATCTTGAACCTTTTCATTGATCACAGGGGCCTTAGAGCCCCCAGTGGTGAAGACTTAGGCAAAGAAGGTATTTAGTGACCTGAGTCTCATCTGTGTCCGCTTTCACTTAGTCATCTCAGTCCAGGTGTTGGCTGAATAGAGATCCTTAGTGAGCACGTATTGCAAAAACCACTCAAATGCCACATCTGTAGCTAGGCTGTCGTATTGGTGGCTAATTCAGTTAGACCTCTAATCCAATCAATGCTGAAAACCAGCAGTATCAGTTTGAACCAAATGGTGGAAAAAATATTTGTGATACCTCATAATGACTCTAATAGTGAGGACAAATCTTGCAAATGTAAAATGTGCATTAAGAAGCACACACAAGAACCTCGTAGTCTGAGATATAGTTGCTGGGCAACAAAGCAATGCCATATATAGATATGACCAGAAGATAATTTGAAGCTATCCTCAGAATGGGGAAGGAAGGAAAACACTCATTAGGGATTGTAGATAAAATTATAGCAAAAAAGAAAGTATCAGCACACTGATACTTTCACACAGCAATGGTATATGCAAAATTAAGATTTTGTCATGCAAAAGGAATGAACTGAAAAACCTCTAAAAAACCAACCAAACAAATAAGACCCCACAAAACCTCTTCAATATCCCAGCTTCAATATCCCAACCACAACTGGCATAGATAAAAACATAAATTCAGTACCGTGAGAAAATGTTCAGATTAATTTGTACAAGACCTCCCAACAAAGCAAGGAAAAAGAATGACTAATCTTTGCCAGCTATTGAGGACACTCTAGATGATTTACCAGATTAAACTGCTGACTGTGTGTATTTTTACATGCAAAACATCAGTGTCATTGGAACAGCTTGGCAGTGTTTCACATGCCTCTTGACAAGTATTGTTGGGTACAAAGGGCTTTGGGTATGAACAGAGCCTGCAAGCCAATACTGACATAAAGTAAACTAGGCTTTGAAGAGAAGTACAAGGATTATAACAGATAATTATAACAGATGCTAGTCTTACTAAAAAAAGTTAAAGAAGAGGCAAGCCTTAACAATGGTGTGGGGATATAACTGCATTAAGCAACTTTTCAGAAAGCATTTTAGGTCAAACTGAAGCTGGAAAGACCTACTGCTGCCTTCTTCAGCTATCATTTGATTCTGAAAAACTCCCTTAAGGTACTGATGGCCATTAGAAATATATCCAGGCCATAGGAGAAAAGAGGAGGCCAGAAATTTGCTTTACAAAAAATCCATCAAAAGCCTGGGAATATTCAAGTAGCAGAAAAAGAGTAAAGTACAGAAATAACTGGAAATCAGGAACTAATATTTAATGAAGTAATGAAACGCATATGTGGGTCACTGATCCTGAAGTACTACAGGATCAGTGCAGTAGCCCACAATGTAATGAGACTGAGCTGGTTTTTAAGAACTTTGAGGTGCAGCATTCAGAAAAATAAATATGATAGCATTTTCTAGATAGAAACAAGTACAGATAACATTCAGGAAAGTAGCTTCTGGTTCCATTTTTCAAAATGGAATAATTCTACTTTCCTCAGCTTTGGGCACAGGATTTTGTGCAGGCAGATCCCAGGTCATTAAACAGCATCATGAAGCCTCCACAGCCAAGTGCACCCAAGTGTGTACAGCAGCTGTTACTGGGACTTGAGTGTTAGGATGTGAGAACAAGGTGCTACTCTGGGAAGCTATTCTGTATATTATACATGCTTTCCTGCATGTAGCAGAAATGACATGGCTCTGTCAAAAAGGGGATAAAGTCTGTCAACATGTGAAAAAAAAAGGTAAGCTAGGAAATACTAGGAATGGAAATGAAAACAAACCAGAAAATGTAATTAGGCCAATACATGAATCCATAGCGTTCCTTGAACATTATTGATCAAAATTCCTCAGGAAGATGAAGCAATAGTGGAAGTAGAAAATGTTCTAGGGTAGGCTGCAAGAGATCAGAAGCATAGAAGACCAAACAAGATTTAAACTTGGAAAAATGTGCTCCATATAAAATCATGAATGACATAGAGATGCAAGTAGGGAATTATCTTTTTCTCTTATGAAAAATTAAGGGAGTAAATTGAATTACCTAATATTAGTTTAAAAGAAAAAATAGGGTTTTTTCATATGGTGCACTGTAATGTTGTAGAATTTATTCCTGCATGTTTTGGCTAAAAAATAGATCAAGAAATTGAATAAGAAAAATAGCCTTTACTGAAAGTGAATTCCAAGTTACTGCATTCTGGAGCTTTTAGTCCAGGATTGATTCATTTTCATGCTTTTTCCATCGCTGATATTTTTCCCTTCAGCTGTTGCCATTAATCACATTCACCCACTTTGGATGCAGCCGCCTCTCCTTACCATACATACACTGACTGCAAGATTTAAGAATTTCAGAATAATCTGAACTTGGTACAACAGAAAGTGCATTTATTTATCTCTTAGGGTTGGCTAAAATGAAAGAAACAAATGCCATAGGAACTTATTATAATGGAAAAAGAATAAACTGTGCGTAAGAAGCACGAGTGGGACTTGAACTGGTCGGAAACTTGACCTGAAAACCACCCCTAAGTAAGCATACCAAAATACATCAGTTTTCTAATCCTTAACACTTGTACCAGAATATAAAAATCTAAGTTACTATGATGGAAATATTAAAAATGGAGAAAATTCCTATGTGCAGAGTAACATGAACTCCTTTTTTAAAGTATGCTCTACCAGAAAACACACTATTGTATAATTTTTTTTTTCCTCATTTATATCTTTACAGATACCAATTTACTCAAAAATTACTCTGAATGTAGCTTTTGAATATTTCTGAGACAGGGATGGCTACGTGAACAAGAAGAGGATGCAGAACCTCATTTTACATGACTATTGTTGCTAGGGAGAGTGCTCCGCTGGGATCCCTCACTAAGCTTGTTTGTCTCACTCTGCCTGGGATTTTCAAAGAGACAGTTCACTGACATAGTGGAAACTCAGAGGGATTCAGGTTTTTCTGTTCGTTTTTTCATCATCTTTAATTCTGTAACTATGGGATTTCTAAACAATAGGTCAAATCCTCAGAGGATAGTAAATAGTTTTACAGGATTTTTTGAAACATGCAGAGGTACAGCAATTCTACAGCCCAAGACTGGCAGCCTGTTAGTGCCTACAGAGAAGTAAAAAATCCCAGTGAACTCAGAACCAGTCAATTACCTGATTAAGGGTCTGACCCGATTCCTGTTATACTCGTTCTCATGTTTACAACTGACTTCAGGAAAATGAAAATCAGTCCCAAAAAGTGTTAATCATTGCTCTTTCTGATATTCTTACCCTTAATGTTTTATATCCTGCTTTTTTGTCCTTTTTTAACCCTCTCTCTTTCTTTCTTTCTATTTTTTTAAGTCCTCTTTTCTGTCTTCCATCTGGTTATACAATTAAAAGTATTTTAATGTTATCAAAACGCATGGAAAATGGTATAAAACAAGCCACATATTTTAAAACTAGATATGTTAGCCTGACAATTGTAAAGAGTATATATGTGTCTACATACTCTTATGACTTTTTCATTCCATTTGACAGGACCTCCAAGTCCAACACAGTTTTCATGGAAGATAACAATCACAGAGAGCACCCATAATGTTTCATGCTTAGTTTTGTTTGGTGCCTTACTTATTTTTTAATAACACTGATTTCTTCATATAGTTGAGTTGTAACTTGTATTGAAAAAATGCCTCAGCAGAAGTCTTGTGGACAAAGAAAAGCATGGAAAGAGAGAATAAAGTTCCTTGAGAAATCATAAGATAACTCAGGTCTCCAAAAGATTTTGATCCAACAGCCTTGCAGCATTTTGAGCTCTTTGATTACAGGTAAAAGCCTGATTTCCTAAAATATTTTCTGTATTTCTCAGAGTGTCTTAAGAAGAAGCACTCCCACACAGGTGCAAATTGTTCAAAATGTGCTCTTCTTGGCCTGTTTTTTAAATTCGGTTTCTTTCTCTGACTTTTTTCAGGTTTCTTCACTTAGATGTAGCTTGGTTGGCCAACCTTTATATTGACATTAGATTTCAATACTAATATGATATGCTCTGACACCCTTGAGAAGACATATTGATGCCTTGAGGGACTACCTAAAAACAGAGGCTAGACAAAATTAAGAGAACAAAAAGTGGTTATGCTTATTGAAGGGCCTTCAGGTACGTTCTGGGCAGACAAAGCCCCCCAGAGGCTACACCCAAAAATGGACGACGGGTCACCAGTTTTCATACTTTTATAAGTTTGGTCCATTTGCATATTGGGGGTTAATCCTCCAATTAAGGCTTCAGATAATGAAGTCATTTACTCCAGGTTTGCTCCCCCTCAACTCATTTTTGTTTATATTTCTCAGGGCCTGAGACAGTAAGGTGTCCTTGATTCAGGCCTGGAGAGGAATTGTTTTGTCTGACCAAAATGGGAGAACAGTGGCTAACACTGTGTATGGAGTTTTAGAGTTATACACTAAAGAATTGCAGAATTACAAATATATGAAAAATAGAAAAGCTAAAATCTTAAGGCATCCATATAAAGGTCTAACTTTTATGGGTTTTCTTATTCCTAAATGAACCTATGAGACCTATAAACTTAAAATACCCGGAAATGAGATGAGGTCCATGATATAAATTTTCCAAAATAATGTAACTGACCGCTGTATGAAAATAACCCAGAAACATTTGGAATTCTCTTTTTCAAATCAACTGCCAATTGACATTTGTTTATTAGGAATTTGCAAATATCAAGGGATTTTTCATCATACAAAATCCTTTCCCATTTGAATCAGGCCGTAAAAGGTTATTTGAACCCCTTAGAAGAAGTTTATAGCTGTACTACAAATATTTTCTTAAACCCTCATAAAGAGCTAATGGCTCTTTCTCTAAAAAAGATATATATTCACGATTTAATTATATCTGTAGAAAATCAAAGAAAATAGGTCATTTTACTTTTGACCATAGACTCAGTGTAATAAGTTCTTTATTTTTTTTTCCAAAAGATTTTGTTTGTGATACTCTTTTAGAGCCTGAATAGTATTAATATGTCAAACAAAGTTTCTTCAAGGATCAAAGAATGAATTCAGATGGATTAGGTGGGTAAAGGGCCCTCAGCTAATGGAAAGGTCTTTGTGTCAGTGAAAAGTGCAGATGTTCTAACATGAAGATGTACATTGACTCAATTCATATCACCACACCTCCATTATAAAAGATTTTTTTCAGATTCTTGTATTTCATTCTACAGCAGTGTGATCTTTCAGGCTTTTTCCCTCTAGAAACTGACATTAAATATGTTTTCTTGCTCTCAGAAATGAAACATAGCATATAAGAAATGTAGTGAACTTTTACATAAATGTAATTATACCAGTTGTAGGTGAAAGTTAACAAGTTTATTTAACTGATAATCTAATAAGAATGTCCTGTGTAATTGGAATAGAAGACAAAAAGAGAAAATAGTCTGAAATATTCAATTAAATAACAATAGATGAGTGCAAGATGTTATCTAAAGGCCATCAAACACCTCATATAACATGACACTTCCCATGCTTCAGCCTCAAAAACCTTGTCCCTTGTTAAGGAAGTCAAAAAGGAGATTTCCACCCCCCCACCTCGATTTTCTGACTTGCAGAAACAGAATCACAGAATGGATAAGATTGTAAGGGATCACTGGAGGTTATCTAGTCCAAACTCACTGATCAAGAGTTATACTCGGGATTGTATCCAGATGGTTTTTGAATATATCCAGAGAAGAAGACTCTACAGCCTCCGTGGGCAATCTGTTCCAGTGTGCAGTGAGGGTGTGAGGGCGCACAGTAAAGAAGTTCTTCCTCGTGTTCAGGTGGAACTTCTTGTGCATCAGTTTCTGCCTATCCCCTCTTGTAGTATTGTTTGGCACCATCAAGTAGAGCCTGGATCCATCCTCTTGACACCCTCCCTTCAGATACTTGTAGACAATGATTAAGGCCCCTCTCAGTTGTCCTTTCTCAAGGTTGAACAGGCCCAACTCCCTCAGCCTGTCCTTTTAAGAGAGATGCTCCAGTCCCTTAATCATCTTTGTCACCCTCCTCTGGACCTGCTCCAGGAGCTCCATGTCTCTCTTGTACTGAAGAGACCAGAACTGGACAAGCATTCCAGATGTGCCTCACCAGGGCTGAGTAGAGGGGCAGGATCACCTCCCACGACCTGCTGGCAATGCTTGTCCTAATGCACCCCAGGATAACATTGGCCTTCTTGGCCATAAGGGCACTGCTGGCTCATGGACAGTTTGTTGTCCACCAGGACCCCCAGGTCCTTCTCCACAGAGCTGTTTCCCAGCAGGTCAGCCTCCAGCCTGTACTGCTCCATAGGGTTATTCCTCTCCAGGCACAGAACCCTGCACTTGCCTTTGTTGAATTGCAGACAGTTCTTCTCTGCCCATCTCTCCAACCTGTCAAGGTCCTCCTGAAGGGCTCACAGCACTCTGGGGTATCGACCTTCAGGCTATGTGTAAATGTACTTCCCCATCAGGGGATTTATCACAGCTGGATTCACTTGTATAAAGACAAAGGGGCAGTGCCTGCCTCACAGGATTTGCCTTTTTCTTGTCTCAGTCAACACCCAGCTGTAGCCTGAGGTGGGGCTCACCCTCTGCACCTGGGTGAGTACTTTGCACATCAACAGCTTGTTCCCTGAATGTTTAGGCCATCAGCATTCCAGTCTCTTCCAGTATCACCTGTGGATACATTCTTCTCCCCAGACCTGGGATGATTGGACAATAGTATCCCCTTTATCTCATCTCAAGTTCCCATCACAGTCCAAATTCCAGTTAGACAGCCTACTTGGAGAGGGGTGGGCTTCAGTGGTCAGAGGTGAACAGCTGCTTCTTTGCAGTTTGCTATAGTGGGCAAAAGTCCTCCCATGATTTTAGCAATGTTTAAGCCATTAAGCATTTGTCTCTCACAGAAGGTGGTAAAGGAAACATAGTTACAGAACTGTGGTCTTTCTCCCAGATCCCATTATGTACAATTTAACAATATCTTATAAATCCAAGAGGTGAAGAAGATTTCTTTTGTATGAGAACTATCACTGGTGTGCTGTTGTTATGACTCAACAGGAGATTTTTTTTTTAGACTCTCTAGCAATTCTCAATGCCTCAGAAATATTTGTGATTTTTATTTAGTATGTTGGAAAGAACAAGAAGTGTTTTCTAGATGACTGAAATGTTAAAAGGAATTTAGGCAAGTCAGGATTATGTCAGTCTCATTGAAATGTTAATTTCAAATTCAGATTAATTACAATATTTTAGATTTTTGAGCTATTTTTTGTTTAGAGACAGTCTCTTCCCCTACAAGACTATCACCAAGGCAAATTTTCTTTGAAGATATGTTTGAAAGACTTTTTTTTCATAGCTTATAGCAGACAGATATGGGGGCTGGAGGAGAAAATAGGGACTATGTAGCCGTGACTGCAGCAGCAAGAAATTCTTATCAATGGAGAAAGCAGCATTTAGAGGGAAGCACACAGTTTATTTGTACAACACATACTCAAAATAATTTTGAGGAATGATATAGTATATAATTTCTTCTTCTTTAAATAACCTAAATAAACTTTTGGGGTTGGGTTTGTCAGGTTTTTTGGGTGGGTTCAATTTATTTTTATTTTTTTCCCTTGAGCAGGTAACCAATAGTCTGAGTTGTTTCCACTGTTAAGAGAAATTGCTAATGATACTTAGTTATTTAATGTTCAGTTCTGTTAATTTTCATGAGCAAGTCAAATGGCCTTATCAAGCCAGAGGAATCAATTTGCACATTCTCAGTTTTCTAACCAGCCCTTTCAGTTAGTACAAGCACTAGTCTACAGTTGGTTTGGTTCCTATCAATCTTTCATTTCTTCTGACTCCCTGTTGCCTTTGGCATCCTTTCACATACAAACACATACCATTACACCATTACAAGTGCTAGACCCCCCACAAATTTTACACAGCTCCAAGGAACTTATCCTGAATTTCTCAGGTGTTTTATTGAACTCTGGTTTGAGACAGTGACTTCAATTTTTTCAGCCACTATCCACCCGTATGTTGCTCTAAATGCTTCCTCCATTTAACCAGGCTGACAAGCAGATTCACTGATACCAGTGAGATAAGTCATTGCTCATTTAACAAAGGCAAGAGGACCTGCAGCTTTCACTTTCTCCACTATTACCGGTGTCGGTTTCTACTAGTATAAAACGTTGACATGTAGGCACCGGGGCTACGCTCATTAATACTGCTCAAGGAAGTACAGCATCTGTACTTGTCAGACAGAAGGATAGAGCCCTGGGCTCCTTACTCATCATTGCCACTTGGAGCAAGTGTCTTGTAGCTGTACACAGGAACTATCCCTCTTCAGTGAAACATGGTACAAACGTAATTGAAATGGGAAAAGCAGAGAAGTAGAAAGAGAATATTTGCTGTCCTCTAACATTCCTTCATGAACGAAGCAAATCTACCCCAGATTTTTGTATCTAAGAAGTTTGGAAGGACCTTTGTCTTTACTGTAGTTACAAATACTTGCACAAAAGATTGTGTTATTCTTCCACAGCTGAAAAGCACAATTAATATTGATAAATAACATTTAAATCACATATCCTGGAAGGTGTAGGTAGGTATCTTATTTGAAAAACAATATTTTAATTTCATAATATATCACAGTATGTTCCCAGTCTAAAGTTACCCTGCAGGTAAATGGACGAACCACAACCACAGATAGTGATACAAATTCTGTATCCAGAGCTCGGGGTTGTTTCTTTCTGGAGTCTGAGGTACTGTATCTATGCTGTTTTGCATTGGGTGTCCATGCTAATATTTTGGCAGTGAGTCACCTCACTCTGTGAGGTGGGGCCAAGGCTGACCATGTTGGATACAGCTGATTCCAGCCAATTCCAGCCATCCCTGCAGCAGACCCACCACAGGACAAAGCTGAACACATCAGCGAAAAAATATAGGGCAAAACAGTGTGAAGCAGTGTGAGAGGGAGAGGAAAAAGAATGAGAAACAGCCCTGCAGACACCAAGATGACAGTACAAGGAGAGGCAGTGGTACTCCAGGTGCCAGGGCAGAGATTCGCCTGCAGCTTGTGGAGGAGATCACAGCAGAGCAGGTATCTCCCTGTAGACAATGGAGACAACCATGCCAAAGTGGGCGGCTATTTCTGAAAAAATCAGTATGTCAAGAAGAGCCCATGCTGGATTGGGTTCTCCTGACAGGAACCGTTGCTAGTAGAAAGCACACTCTGGATCGGGTTTATCCTGGAGGACTGCAGCCTGTGGAGAGGACAGAGGCCAGAGCAGTTCTTAAAAGAAGCCCATGAGAAACAATCACATTGGAGCAGGGGAAAGGAGCATCAGGACATTTTAATGTACTCACTGCAATCTCCTATTTCCCATCCCCAATGGGTGAGGGGAGATAGATGAGTTAGGAATGAAGGAATGGTATCAAGTCTGGGAAAAAAGTGGAGTCAGAGGTATTTTGGTTTTTGTCTTCATTTCTCAATATCCAAAGCTATTTTGATTGACAGTGAATGAAACTAATTTTCCCCAAGTCAAGTCTGTTTTTCCTGTGATGGTAATTGATAAATGATCTCCTTCTCTTTATCTAGACCCACAAGCTCTTTCTTTTTTCTCCCCTGTGATGTTGAGAAAAGAAGTCGGATGGGCATCTGGCATGAAGACAAGGTCAACCCACCTTGCTGAAAGTGAAGTATCTGAGCTCTTGCTCCTCTCACTGGGCTTCACTTTGTAAACAGTGGATGGAAGCAGGCACTTTTAGAATGAAATGCATCTGACCTGTCTAAGAGTGAGCCGAAGCAAGTGTTACCTTGATTAGAAAGAGACCCGGGAGTGATTAGTTCAGTCTTAGATGCCAAGATTTTAGACATCTTATTTTTTATGTGTACTTCAGTTTTTAAGTTCTGGATATCAGCTTTGATGTGCTGTCAGAGAATATAAAGTCTTCAGATTTTGGACTTTACCAGCTTTGTTTCCTGTAATAATCATTAGCAAGAGAATAGTCGCTCTTCTTTCTTTTGCATTTAATTTTCACACACATTTTTTCTTTTTTTCTCTTTCCTTTTTTTTTTTTCCTTCCTTATTTTCCTTTTATGTCAGAACAAAGAGGACCAAAATTACAGTCAGAGATCTTTGGAAAAGTATTTATAAAATATTAAGGATTATACTGTGTTATGTTTATCTTTTGTCCATATGGGCATTTCTCCACTCTCCTTGATCCTAGTAACACCATCCTTCTCATCAGTATCCAAAGAAAAAAAAGTATTTTTGACTCCTTTTTTAGAAATTTTTTATTCTTTTTGGCTGTTTGTCAACACTATTATCATACAATAATTGACCAGTGACAAGAATCTCATTTCTCAGTGGTGTCTAATGTAATCTGTAAATTATATTACTGAACCTTACTCACTGCATCTGACATATTTTGAATTTTGACTGGTTGGTCATACAGTCTCTCTTTTGAGATTTAGATTGCCAAAAATGTAACAGAGAAATAGAATGGCTTCCTGCCAATCAAATTACAGAACACTGAAAAGGTCAGAGTTACACAGTATATTACTGTCTTTCAGAGATTATACTGGGTATTAAAATTCTCTGATGTTTCATTTCACTGACAAAGATTGTAACAAGAACAGGAAAAAGCACAGGATGGATCAGGCTTTGTGACCATAGTGTTTATGAGGGTGGTAAAGGAAAAACAAACAAACAAAACCCAAGAAAACCTGACCCCTTCTTATTATTTCTAATATAAGGGGTTCTTCTGGTTTGAAAATCAAAATAAAATTCCTTAGATCAGAATTGTCTGGGCAGCTCTGAGTTAGAACGTAGTAATTCTGTCTCAGAAGTAGAATGTGAAATGAATTGTGAGAGAAAATTAACAGATTGAAATGGTAAGTAAATTTGATCAGACAGTTTCCTCCTGCAATTTACTGTGTGTTCTGAAAAATTCAAAGTGGATGTTCCAGCTACCACTTCATGGCAGGGTGAAATCAAATCTCAAAATCCCTTCCACACTGGATGAGTAGCAAAGTACCCTGTCAGGAAAGTTGTCATTCCTGGCCTCAGGGACCCATATCGAAATCAATTTTTAAGTTCATTACTATTTTAATGTTTGGGACTTTTCCCAAACATACTGTAGTCTGTGCCTCAATCATCACACACAAATAGTACCACAGCTTGATATGTTAACTCAAGAGTGGTTTATTACCTTATTTCCCAACTGAAAATGGTTACATAAATGAATGGATAAGTTGCTTTTAATTTCTTTTGGATCATATGTTTATGATTGTGTTATGGAACAGTTTGTCTCCAGATTCTCCTCCTCATCTCAGAGAAGTGGAAGTAACAGAGAAAGTAACAGAGGTTTAGGTTGTCTTTTCATAAAGCCAACTTCTTCTACAGTAAAAAATTACTTAGCTGGAGCAGATCATCTAGGCTTAAAATATGACCACAACAGTTTAAAAGAAAATTTTAAAAAAGGAAAAAAAAAAGGTGGAAAGAAAGTAATAAAGAGGGGCCACATAGGAAAAAATGAGATGTCTACAAGAAATAAGAGTTAAATATCAAAACTTTCCTTCCAGAAAGTAGTTCTTCAGAGTAGGTGCCCTGTATCAGAAAATACATTTTTAAAAGGAAGTAGAAGTTATATTGAGGCTTTTTTGAAATTGATTTATTTGTTTACTTTCATTCTTGTAATCTGTCCCGCAGAAATACTGTTCCATAGTATCGTCCTTCATCCGGTGTCTCACTGCATTGTGAGTATATTTTAGAAATATCTTCATGTAAGCAAAAATGTACCAAATGTAGGAAGCAAAACAGAATTGTCCCTCAATCCACCAAAGTACAGTGAATGCCATAACAGACACAGGTAAACACACATAGCATCTAAAGCTGTATGGCAAAGTTTAGGAGAACTAGGCCAACTTTATATTTTATTTTCTAGAAATTTCATGTATTTGTGTGAAAATCAATTTCTAAGTGTAAAATGAAATGTTTTTTGGTAGCTCCTATTAGTACTGTGGTGGCAAGTGTACTCATGTTTTTTAATTCCACGGGTGTTACTGTGATGGTAGTCACAGGCTTGCCTATATTTGAAGCTTTTGATAATTGTCAAGAAAATCTGTTCTGCTTCCTGTAGTATGCATGTTAATTGTAGAGTCTGGGCTTTTTTCCCCTAATAATTTGATTAGAAATGCTACATCTTAAAATAGAAATTTTAATAAAAAATGGATTTATCCTTTCTTACACTTCCCTCCCCCAAATTTATGGCCTTCAAATCATTGGTAACATTGAAGTAGAATTTATAATTTCAGACAGATTAAAAAATAATAACCATTTTGGGAAGAGAATAACACAGCATTTGGCCAAATTTTACTTTTGGAACAAATTTCATTAAGTGACTGAGGTTTTGTTCAGGAGACCTGAGAATTCAGACTAAGTGCAAGACCAAGCTATGTACTTTGATAAACAATGTGATAACATTTTAAACTAAACAGACAAGTTCGAATAATGTGCAAATTTTACAATCTATTTTCATTATGCTAACATTCATTGCCAATAAAACTGACATCACTCCCATCCCTGAGTAGGAATAATTTTAAAATTAATTTTATTCCATTACAGATAAACTTTTCAATGTTTAGTATGGAAAGATTAATAGTAATGCATAGGCAAAGCATTGGCAATACAGAGTACTTTTTACTGAAAGTTAACATATCTTAAACTTTTCTGTCGCATTAATTCCTTTCCTCCCTGTGCCTTAGTTTTAGAAAAATTACTGAACATACTCAAATTACAGGAGCACCCATACATTTGGTTTTCAAGACACCTTGAGAAGGGAAGTATTATGTTCATTAAATATAAAAAAGGTAGTCAGTATTAGACAACATTTTCCTCTAAGAGTTTTCAGGTGTAAAAAGGAGATACAAAGCAAACTAAATTTCTGGTATGCAATTCCTTCTCTAAACTATGAACAAAGCCTGTACCACTATGGTCATAAAGTATCTGAGAGTCTGTGGAAGGTATTGTATACAACTGTTGTGATTTAACCCCAGCCAGCAACTAAGCCCCACACAGCCACTCACCCACTCTCCCCAGTGGGATCAGGGAAAGAATCAAAAGATTAAAGGTGAGAAAACTGACAGTCAGTCTGATAGCCTTTCTCAGTTTTCCTTCTTCAAAGCATCAATCACCAAAAACAGAAGTGCAAAAAAAGACTACCACCCAGATAAACAAAAAAAATGTAAGGAAAGAGTTGGTTTTTGTTGCCTAGATTTATTAATATAATAATTCCTTTCATGCTAGAAGCTTGCACAACTGATTGCTCATTTAATGACATTAAGTCTTGTCTCAGAACTGCACTAATGACTCTGATCTATGCTCAAAATTAAAATCGTGTTGTTGCAAATGCTGTGAATGAACACCTGGTGCATTGTTTGAAATAGACATTTGTAGTTTGCATGGGTCGTTCTTTATAAGGCAATAAGTCTGCATCTTAAAGTTAAAAGTGTAAATCTAATGCTTTTTAAAAATAAAACCAAAACAAAACAATCAACACCATTTTGCAAAGCAGGTTGTGATTGGGCATTAAAAAACTGTGCTGGGCTCTAAATTCTGCTGAGGCAAATCTGTGAGTCCTGTGATAAACTGATTATCATCGAGTAAAATGCCAAAAGGGATACCAAATAAGACCTACAGTAAAAGCTAGGATTAATACTCTCAAGTGATAATGTGAACTAGTGAAACAACCCATCTAATTTTTAATATTCTGTCTGATGCACAATTAGAACTCTCTATAAGCTAGTCTGGTGGTTAATTATCTCATAATTTAAATTTAAAAGTCCTATTACTGAGCAGAATGTGCTTAGCTTCAATTTTTAGACATTGTAAATTCTTAAACTTCTGTGGGCAGGGCATATTACTGAGTTTTATGTTTATAATGAGAGATTTAGACTGGGATTCATCTGAAAAGAGTTTAACAATGGTACTCAGTTGGAGGTGAAGAACCTTAAATTTATGTGTGAATATGTAAGCGTTTGTAAGTAAGGCAGATTTCAAAATACTGCTTATTTTAGGCAGTGAAGTCAACAGCATTTGGAGGTCTATTTCACTGGATGGACAATAGATTGAGCAAAATTGTTCTGCTGGCTCTTTTGACTGTACTCTCCAGGTCTCTACTGACAACAACCAGGTTTTAGACATTCACTGCATAAGTACTCATCAGTTTTAAGTATCTTAATTTGTGCCTGAATGACAATTTTGCTGAATATCTTTTTTTCTACTGAATGCTGGTAACTCAAATAATTTTCTGAAATCTGAAAAAAATGATATGTCTATCCTCTGTTATTAAATGTGTCCAATAAGAACACGTAGATGTCCAAAAGATTCAAATCTCTCTTTAAGATTAAGCACTTCTCTGCTTCCTTTAAATTCTAAGAATGATAAAAGTTAAGCAGATGGTTAAGTTGTGTGCTGAACTGAGGTCATTGCCTCTACTTCAGAACATATGTGGGCTCATGATAAAATGGACTGACAATTAAATGACTGCAACTTAACTTCTGTGTATATGTTTTCTCCTGCTTTTGTTTAATCTGCCTTTGTACTTTTCAGATCTCAAGGGTTGCCCATAGCATCTGCTCTGCCGTCTGCATCTTGTATAGAAATCTGGAATACGCCTGCTAATAAGCTTCCACACATTAACTGATTAACACGTAGAAGTTCATGAACCTTTTAAAAGAGACACAGAATCACTGTGAAGTTCAAAACCAACACTGATGAATGACCTTAAGCTCTAATTATGTTACTTTCTCTGTCCTAAGTAGTTATATGAGAGTACTTTCTACTTCCCTGATTGAAGGAAGGAAGTGACAGTTGGAGAGACTACAAGGTCAGGAAGGAAAAGGAGAAAGATTTGTTTGTTTGCTGGTTTAATTAAGAAATGGATTTTATTTTTTTTTTCTGAAGGTTGTGGTGCAGTCGGGCTGCATTTATGAGAAGAGAGAACTGGTGCCAAGGTCCTGCTCTGTTGCAACCTGTATTATAAACATGGGTGAAAGCCAAATTATGCTTACACAAGAAAGGGTGCAAGGATAGAGGTAGAACTGATTCTCTTCTCCCTACTCGTTATTGAGATAGAGAAAACAAGTTACACATTTATTTCAATAATTGTCATATACCATACAGGAGACAAGAAACTCTTCATGTTGCTCTGACTATACAATAGATGGTCCAGATTTACATGGATGTAGATGATTTTATATTTCAACACTGATGAAGCAATGGGATTATGTACAAATTAAATATGCGTATACATATATAAAAAACCCTAAAACAATACAAAAATAATATGCTAGATTTGTTAAATTCTCAAAAATATTTATAAATAGGGAATTATCACTTACTGAATGTTATTCCTAGATGGATCCCAGAATTTCTTTTGATTCTAGCTATTTATTTCATATAAATATTAGAATCACTGGTAAAATATTCAGAGGGTCCAATGCCTGGGGATTAATAAACAGTAAACATGGCACCAATATGGTGCCAGACATAGATTTATAAATCAACAAATAATGCATATTTTACTGTAGGCACATATAATTCACTTATCTAAGTACAAACACTATGAGATATTTCAGAATGTGAAGATTTTTAAAGGATGTGGTGATAATGGTGGATAATCTGCTGGACATTGCCTTCTAAAACCTCTTCTTCAGCTAAAAAGACAGATAGCTTCCTAAGAGAATGAAAAGCAAAATCTTACAGGATTGGGAACAGCAACAAATCCAAGAAGAGGTAGGGTCCAGATAGTGATGGTCTCATGTTCAGCCTTAAATACTCCTTGGCCTTCCTGGGCCCTTCTCCCAGGTGGGACTTCTGGTCATTTGGCCACTCAGGAACTGGGTTAGGGGAGTATGGAGCACCGCCTCCGGTGTGCCATGATTGGCAGCTCTGCCGGGTTGGGATACAGGCTCTAGGGATGGGGTTGTGGGGCAGGGCACTGCCTCACAAGGGCAAGGCCTGACCTGCCCCTTCCCGCACACACATGCATCTCAAAATGTCTCAAGACATCAATCTTTCCAGTCTCTCACACTAGTGAACCAGAATTTTTTGGGCTACAAAAGACACTACTGCTTTTTTTTTTTTTTTCCCTGGGAGAGACAGAGTATCTTTCACTATTCTATCGCCATCAATGTTCTGTCAATGGCAATATCCACTTTTATCTGCTAAAGATATGGAGGGTTTTTAGTTGGAGAACAGAGGATAGGTCTTCTAGCATTGAACAGCTGAGTCCATCAGAGAGCTCTGAAGATCTCGTAGTCCAGCCCATATTTGACCAAAGATCAGGTTTCAATGGGCTACAAATTAAGTCTTGCAGAAAGATCAGTTGAGTCAGTTCCTCCTTGGAGCATTGGGCCCGCAGTTGAGGACCCTCCCCACGGTTCAGGTCACCTAAGGTATTACCTAAGGTAATTCCTTGAGGTTGAAAACCCTTGTCTTGTTGGGTGAGTGGATTCTTGAGAACCTAAAACCTGTAGAATTTATAAGTCAGTTGGGTAGTGTTAACTCTATCTGAGATCACAAATCTATATTCAAATGTTGTCAGAGCTTTAATTGATCTACTTGATTTATCTGGTTTAATTATTTGTAAAATAAATCTCATTTTAATACATTCTTTTTCTCAGTTTTATGAGGACCAGAGCCTGCAAATATAGGACTACTTCTAACCATCTGTAGCAGTCTACCAGAAACAAAAGCTGATGGGGATTTTCAAATGTCCTAAGTTTCAGGCACTTGTTGTGTGCTTTTGACTTTCAAATTCTGCCTTGAATTAATTTAAATGTATTTACAATGAATTCTAGCTTAATGAAGAGTTTCTGACCAGGATGGGGAAAAGATTAAAAAACCATCATTAGTTTGAAAATTATGGCTGTCAACAAAGACAAATTTTTAATGTTCATATTTAACATTGCACTGAGCCTGATTACTTCTGCCTGGGTTTATTCATCTCATTTACATCAATGAGTGCAGATGCATATTTGAATGAATTTAATAAAATTCCTGTTGCATTACTGCATCGCTTTTCTGTTACACTCCTGTGCTGAGAAATGTCAGTAAGTAATTGGAGCATGTACTGGGGAATATATACCAGGAATGTATTTCGGGTCCGTATCATGAAATGCGATTTCTCTTGCACACCGGAGGTACTCACAAAGCAGGAACAAGAAATATGTAATACTGTGTCAGAGCTTCAGAACAAAGTATTACTATTAGCATACTTCATTTTCCAGTGTGTTTATTCTTCCCAAGGTTTTATCACTACTGCATTCTATCCATATGTGCCTTCAGTACTAAAACCAAAATCTCTTCTTTGCCTTTTTTTCTTATAGTCACCTTTTATTATCCACTAAGATGATCTTAAACCTTATTTAAGAAATACCACCCTTGATACTGATCAAGGAAAAGCTCTTGTGGAGTTGTTTGTGTATTTCAACCACTGTTTCCTTTTAATTTATTGTGAACTACTAGATAATGTAAATTTTATGCTAAACTGGGATTCACAGACAATATTTTTATATAACATTATCCTCTTGTAATGAAATTATCATAATCAATAATTTTTGGAAATATATCTCAGGCAGAGAGCTCTTTCAGTCAATTATTGTATTTTTTCAGCTGCTGAAAGTTATATAATGTCTTTCACTCATTCAAAAAGGGAAAAGAGGAAACTAGCAACCGTCTTCTGTGTCTTCCTGTACTAGAAGTCCTAGTCCATACTCAGAGGCAGCTTTTCTTTTTTAATGTATCTAACAGAACTTTTTTTTCTTGAAAAAAAAAAAAAGAAAAAAAGAAAATAACTGAATATTCTATTTCACTAAAAATTAAATCTCTTTTGCTGGGTTTGTGTTAACCTAGTTATAGAAATCATATGTTTCCACCATTGGTTTTAGAAGGTTTCAATTTGAGGTTTTCACTGGGGCAAGTGCTAAGAGCTGGTTTTTGAAATGTTTAGAGAGATTAATTCTGCCTGAATTAAGGTGCAAATGATACCACATGCCAAAATCAATAGTATGAATGTTATGTACCAGGAAATGAGAGAGGGAGAGTGTGGCAGATTAAGTAGAAAATATCACCACACTGTGGATCCCAAGGGCGTCCTGTTGACCCTCTCCATCTGGTCTTCCTGGGCCAGGTGGGAACGTCCAGATACTCCCCCTGGGAGTGGAGGGGAAGTTTGACACTGTCTCTTGCAGACAAGAGTCTAACAGACTCTGGATCTGTTGCATCACTTTGCATCATGTACAATGCTTTGCTGCAAAACCTCAGGAATGAGTCTGGGGAGCACTTTGAGGGTCTTTGATGGTTTATGACACCCCCTAAGCTGCCTCTCACATGAATGTGCCATGGATGTGGCCTTCCTGGGGTGGGGGGTTTTATAACTGAGCCAGTTTGTGTGAGGGAGGATGGATGTTCTCCCCCTCTGACGAGAGGTTATGCCACACACCCCAAAACTCTCCTCCTTCCTCCTTGGTTGGGGAGTGTGTGCAAACCTGGC
>VZTA01009294.1:4831-31743 GCA_013398855.1 Mohoua ochrocephala | reverse complement strand
TTTTAACCCTATGTTATCAATAGCAAGAACCTGAAACACATTTCAGGGGAGTTTGTGTGCTCTTTCCTAACTTTTCTTTTTCTTTTGGGAACTATTTCTCCCGGGCTGTGGCTGGGATGCATGAAGTGGCTTTTCCAAATGTATTTCATTTTAGTTTCATCTAAAAGAAAGCCATTTTGAGCAAGCTGATGTCTACGTGCTATGAACCAAAGTGCAGTTAGTAGAGACAGTCTGGAGATCTGCTTCAAAAGCATACTCCTGATGAAAACTAAAAGCTCATGTAGGCACATTCACTGTTTCCCCAAAGGAATACTGAACCTGTCTTCTCTGATTTGCAAGGTCGCTTTAGGGAACACTGCTGAATTGATATGAGTCATGTATTTATAACCTCTGCTTTTGTATATATATTCCCTTTTAGGAAATGGTGTTTGTCTTTTGGGAGCTTATACATGGTATGAAATCTGCTAGAGTGTTTTTTTCTTCCATGAAATACCACTCCAGGTTCCTATCCTGCCTCCAAGTTTTCTTAAGTAATGGATCTATTCACTTCTTTCTGAAGCTTCTGCCTTAGGGCAAAATCAAGTTATTATGGGAAGCAAGTTTGGAGATTGTTGGACTCTTTCAGGTCTTTTCTACCTGTGCTGAGATTTCCTTGGAACACAGCACGCATACTGAAATCTTAGAATAAGTAGTATTTGATCATATATTTAAGGATTGTATTGCAAGACATAGGAATAAGGAATCCTTATTTACAGTCATTTTTCTGTAACATTTCAGCAGATTGCTTGTAATCTTAATGCTATTACGAAAGAACACGCTTGAAGCTATATTAATAAGGATAGATAAGGCTATATTCCAATTTCCCTTTGTTTTCTGTACAAACATATATATACTCGAAATATACTTTTCTAAAACAATTACTTTATTCAAGGAGTAAAAAACTATGTTTCAGAACTTCTACACACAGTGCAGACCTGATTTTATAATAACTCCTTTACTATTCTTCCATGGCTAGAATTCCTTCAATGGCTTTGAGTCTATGAATATGAAAATCCCTTATTGTCACCTCGGTTTATAGACTTTGAAAATAATTTGAGGCAATAAAAATGTCCAGGCTAATCCTTGTTTTGGGTGGCAGCACACTAAGGCTGGAGCTTGCACAGGATCATGGAGGAGCCTCTGGAGGAGATCAGCCCTTGGTATCCAGTCCGAGCACATCGCTCTGCACAAAATGCAAGGGACCTGGACTCCTTTGCCAGGAGAAGGTTTGCAGTAAAGGTTTTGGGTTGGCTTTAGCTGATGTGCAAAGAGAAAAAGTCAAAGGAAGTTGGAGTCACAGAACCTTCACTCTTCCCCTGGCTGGAAACAAAGTACAAACATTGCTCCCCTTCAAAACCTCATAGAGCAAATCTGTCTCAGAACACTGAGTTTCAACACTGCCCTTGAGCAGCCGCATGCACCTCATGCACCCTAGCCTTGTTGTTTTCACTGATTGAAGGGTCTAATGAGACTCATGAAATTGTAATACTGTATCTCATGTACTAATGCTTTAAATATTTTAAAACAAATTATGACAATAAAAATAGCTGGATGTATTTTGAAACTGTGATTGCAGAGAGAAATCAGTCTATCATGTGTCACTCTTTCCCATTTTAGATTTTAGTAATGAATATTGACAGTTTATGCAACATGATAAAATAATAAGTGTTTAGTAACGGTGAGGGAAAATGTAATTTAATAGGATAATTTACGATGTCTTCTTAAGAATTATTTAATAATATTTTAAAATATCACGAATGCCTTTTCAAATAGGACTTTTTCTCTGAAATAATTTTTCATACTAATCAAATACAAAATCATACTATTGTATTACTGTGAAGGAAACACCCACTGCATTTCTAGTGAAAACAAAGAAATACTCTGGCAGGAAAAAGACTGGAGGCATTTTTCGCCCCTCTAAGAAATTATTAGCTCCAGCCATTCTTTCATGAGGAAGTCATCAAGCTACATATTAAAATCGTGCTATAAACCTTTATGGCATAGGAAAGTTTTTTTTGTACCACAAATCTCATCTATTTTTCTAAGTACACCAATAGGCCTAACCAAAAAGGACTCTTCTCCCAAAACTCATCCTTGTACAAAACATATTTGTTTAAAAACTTAGTAACCCAGTCTTTGTTTCTTGACAAATGTTTCACTCCTGTCAGTCAGCAAGATGTTTTTAAAATTTGAGTACATCAGTATACAAATAGTCTTTTTTTTTCTACTGGAAATGAGAAAATGATAACATTTTAAAGGTCCCATTTGAACCACTTTGACATGAATAACAGCTGTTAACACTTTGCCATGAGGACAAAACACTCAAGCACCATGATAATAAGTTTATTTCAAAAAAAGAAAGAATAAAAAAGCCTTTTCCTGACAACAGGGAAGGCATTTATGTCCCTAGGTAGCTCAGAAGGCCACATTCGGATGTAACGGTAGCCACCTGTGCAATATGCATATCACAAGACAAATATGAATATGCAAATAGTTGCTCCCAGTCAAAAATCTGCATGATATAATGAATGAAGTTTCTTCACATAAAACACTGTCAAAAAATTCCAAACAGCAAATGATTGAAAAAGTCATTTGCAAATAATTTGTGAATAAAATCGGAGTCTAAACTCATCAAAAAACTGTTGTGAAATTTGCTCGCTTAGGAGTGTAATCTAAACATTTATCACATTAGTGGTGTTCAAACTATGGCAGTTTCGTATAGAGTGATTTTGTTTACAAAACATTTCAACTTTTGTGCTCACTAAAACATAAGAAATGTATGTTCCCTTCACATTGGTGGTAATTTCTCTTCATTTACTGTTTCCTTTCCCCACCTACCAGTGAATTCAGAGATAACTGAAGTGGAGTATTCCAACCACATGAATATATTGTGCTAGCTTGAACTTTGAGTTCACTCCAAAAGCTTTTTTTCTCTCCAATTAGTGGAAAAAATTCTGTTTAAGCTTCCTAACTGCTTAGAAAATCTTCAAGAAAATATAAAGCTTCAGAACTGTCCAGAAAAGCTGCTGGTATGCTTAGACAAGGCTTTTGCAAAATTTAAAATTGCTACAGGCTCAATGTTTTTTGTTTTAGTTATCATTATAGTACTTTAGCAGAATTTAACATGCAGTTTTGTTCTTTCTTTTTTTTCTTAAGAATATTAGAGCTGCTGTTTTTGGAGAAAAACTCTATCCTCATCTCATGCTTGTGGACAGGCTTTCTCCTAGCAGATGTGCTTTGAATATATTGAATATACATTTGAAAATATTTTGAATATAGCTCTCCAGTCTGTATTTTGAATAAAGATTGCTATCCTTGTTTTTCATATTCTACTAGAGACATTTGTAGCTGATATTTATCAGCTCTAGCCAATGACACCTGATGAGAATCCCTTTCCAAGTTACAGATGTAGTTCTCTAAAAGGACTGTTCTATACGGTTATGTTCTGTTAAAGACACAACTGGCAAGATGGTCTTTTTTCTGCTGTTTCTTTCATTATTTTATCTGGGAGAATTTTGATTTATTAAGAAATACTTGGCCAAGTTCTTCTATAGTTAATACTCGCAAATAGTAAATGCTATCAGAATAATTTTGGCATAAACAGATGCAGAAGTGCTGAACCATCAGCACAACTTAAAGCCTGAGAAAAGCTATGATCTAGCTTCTGACCAGATGCAATGGTGGTTAATAGAGAAGTTTATAGGTGCTTAAAAAAAAGGAGCCGAATAGACAAAGCAAAAAGTACATTTTAGATTGAAAATAATTGGACTAGGATTTTTTTCTAGATTATAACCATTTTTATCCTTTTTTTATACTTTCTATAAACTAACAAACTCAATAGCCTTCAACTTCTCTAGACTTCTACTCCTCTAGAAATTCAACCACACATCTTCTCGACACATTTATAAATAGACTACTGAGTTAGAAAAATTATTATTGTACATGAAGACGTGTTCAGATGCTAGCTGGATTACAGCAGACTGATGAAACTGCTGCCTGAACAGGAGAGAGAAGGGAATAGTCATGGTGAGCTGCCTGTAAGGGAAAAGATGATGTCCCCATGAGCACTGAGCACCCGCAGGTGTCACCTCTGTGGTAGCCCAGGGCCATAGGGAGCCGCTGGCTCAGCAGCTCCTGTTCCCTCAGGGATCCTGTGTTTGCACCTGGTTATGATGACATCCCTGCCGCTGCATCATTTCCTGGGCAGGTTTTCTCCCTTCTATGCTAGAATTTACCCCCTTATATTTCTATTTCAAGCTTTACGTACATGTCTCTGTCAGACTAAAAGGCCTATATCTGTTAACAGCATATTAAAAATTTCTTTCCTGCTGCAAAAATACTTCAGATGAACCCGAAAAACACAGCAAAATAAAACTCTTGTTAATGAAACATTGCCTAAAAGCACAAAAGTGACCAGCCAGTACCACAGCAACACACCACAAAGTATGCAGAACACCGTGAGGAATCTGGTGTCTCAAGTGAAATCAAGCAGGAGCCGTAAAAGTGTCCATACTTAATTATTTTCCTGAAGATTTGTTCCCCATTGCAAATTCTAGATCTGAAAATGTATTTTAAGTGTCCTTTCATCAGCCAAGTAAGGCTGGAAAAGGAAACTGTGAAAAGTTTCATCAGTCTAGAAGGATTTGACAGCAGTATCGTGCATGACATTCAGAAAAGGTGTATCATTAATTTAGCACATCCTCACAACAATGCTGTGTCTGCTTCTCAGTACTGCCTTGTTACTCTCTTTGTTACCGCCCTCATTAGACTTTCTTTCTGAGCAAGTGGTCAGTTCTGACTGCTTGGCATTCCAGCTCTAGTGCTCTTCTTGGCAGTTTTCCTGCCTGCGTGCAAGCTTCGGAAGATCACTCTTACCACTCGCAATTAGAGTTAAGAGCTGTTGCTAGGACCGGTGACTGTGAAATTTTATTGTCGACATAACCCAAACAAGTATTTAAACCCAGAGACAACTTTCAATTTCAGCCTTGTAATGGGTTAAAAACATCAGCAGTCGGTTTCAAGGCAAAGTAATAATCTGTGGCATGAAGACCAAGGAGGACCAAGCATGTCCTCATATCTCAGCTGTGTAATTTACTGCTGTTAAGATGGACCTTCCGTCTTGGACAAGAGGCAAAAATCAATATTAATCCACTCATACTTGTAATGGAAGGATGTGGTTGCATAAAGTATCACTGAGTAGTGCAGGACTGCAGCCTGAGTTTGAAGACAGATGTTATAGGTTTGCTATGGAAGCAATAGACCATAACAATGTATCTGATATGGAAAAATCAATCACACTGCTACTATCTGGAAACTGCTACTCTTTGAGGAAAGACTATAAGGTACTTCAACCAGTTGTTAAAGAGAAGAGGTTTCATAATTATTTAATCACTTTAGAGGTCAAACAAATTAAAATATCATTTGTCAGTATTTTCTCTGAGATTTGTTTTCAAGAGGGGGGAAGAGGAGATTAATATTTTCTCAATGTTCATTGTCTTTATTTAAATGGTGACATACGGAGGTAATAAAAAACACTGCCAGCCTAGATGCATTACGGGGTTTTTTCAGCTAGAAACTGTGTAGGGTTTCTATTTGGAAAATAAAAAAGACTTTTAAAAAAAAATGAAAATCTAACACATCAACATCTCTCTTTTCTTTGGGCTGAGAAAGGGTTATCTCTGAGAATATGTATTGCCAAATAACAAAGAGTAGCTGTGAAGTCTCATGGGTCCCAGTGTACAATGCCTTCTGATATCTGCAGTCTCTCTAGCTGCAATAGTCTTGTTACCATAGCTCCTATTGTTTAATGTCAATTACCATTTCTTCTATTAAAGAAAAATAAATAAACAAACAGCCCTTTTTACACAGCTGTGTAACCTAGTCATTTTAGTCATGGAAAGCCAAGCATCAGTGACAACATTTACATTGGATGCCTCTTCTGAGGGGGTGAAAATACCTCCAAAAAGAGCAAGAAAAGGACACTGCATTTAAAAGCACATTTAATCAACTATGTGAGATAACAGATCTTAGTCTATTTCTGAGCTATGCTTTCTGGATCATAGTACAAATAATACTATTATCAATAGTGATGGCAGTAATATGCAATTTAATGGACATCAACAGTCAGTGACACTATGCAAGATGATTTTCAGAAAGTTCTTCTGTAATAATACCTAGGCTGAATTACAAATTGTAAGAATTAACAGTAGCTACTTAAACTATAGCAGTCCTGGGAACAGATTGAAGGTCATAGAATCATAGAATCGTTAAGGTTGGAAAAGACCTCCAAGACCGTTGAGTCCAACCTTGGCCCAAACACCACTATATCAACCAAACCATAACACATAGTGCCATAACCATAACACATTTGTTTCTTGAACAGGGATAGTGGCTCTACCACCTCCCTGGGCAGTCTATTCCAATATTTAACCACCCTTTCTGTGAAGAAATTCTTCCCTCAATGTCCAAACAGAACCTCCCCTGCACAGCCTGAGGCTGTCATCTCATCCTGTCGCAAGATGCCTGGGAAAAGAGACTAATCCCCACCTGGCTACAACCTCCTTTCAGGGAGTTGTAGAGAGTGATAGAGTGAGCCTTCTTTTCTCCAGCATAAACTGCCCCAATCAGACTTGATCTGCTCCTCATCCGACTTGTTCTTGAGACCCTCCCCCAGATCTGCGGCCCCTCTTTGGACACATTCCAGCACCTCAATGTCTTTCTTGTAGCGAGGGGCCCAAAGCTGGACACAGCACTTGCAGCGTAGCTTCACCAGTGCCAAGTACAGGGGTGTGGTCACTGCCCTGGTCCTGCTGGCCACACTGTTGCTGATACAGGCCAGGATGACGTTGGCCTTCTTGGACACCTGGGCACAGCTGGCTCATGTTCAGCCACTGTCAACCAGCACCTCCAGGTCCTTTTCAGCCAAGGCAGCTTTCCAGGCACTCTGCCCCCAAGCCTGTAGCTCTGCATGAGGTTTTTGTGACCCAAGGGCAGGCCTCAGACCTTTGCCTTATTGAACCTCATCCAATTGGCCTTAGCCCATCAACTCAGCCCTCCAGATCCCTTTGCAAAATTTTCCTGCCCTCCAGCGGATCAATTCTTCCTCCCAACTTAGAGTCATCTGTGAAACTCAGTAAGGGTTGTTGATAAAGACATTAAACTGAGCCTTAGAGAACGCTCCTTGTGACTGGCCACCAGCTGGATGTAACTCCATTCACCACCGCTCTCCAGGCCCAGCCATCCAGGTTGTCCTCAACCCAGAGAAGCCCAAATTGTGGGCAGGCAGCTTTCCCAGGAGAATGCTGTGGGTGGCAGCACTGAAGGCCTAGCTGAAGTCCAGGCAGACTACACCCAACCCTTTTCCTCATCCACTAGGCAGGTCACCTGGTCATTAAAGGACACCAGGCTGGTCAAGCAGGTTGCCTGCAGATGTGTGAGGACTGACCAGCTCCTGTTTTCACTAGCACAAAAAATTGCAATACTCAAAATCCACAGCTGTTTTTGAATATATTTTGATACAAAATGATGTACAACATAAGATCTTCTTGTGTTAAAATATTTACATATACGAATCTGGTAACTAGTAAAAGCATGAGACAAAGTTACCATTCTTTCTGATTCCTGAAAATAGACTACATCATCCTAGTAATGATTATATGCTGAAAATCAATCTGAAAGATTAATTATTCATGGTTTACTATCTATTGTGTTCTTTCCACTTTGACTTTTTAGTCAAACAGTCAGGGAGGAGAACATGATCAGCTAATGTGGTGTGAGCAACCAAAAGAAACTAAGACTAGCAAGTAATCTCAGTGAACAGATCTTCACTGAAATCTTACTATCCAGGGCATGCCTGCAGTCAGCCGAGGGACTATATAGATTATTTGTGACTCACATGATGTTTTAGAAAGGGAGATGGAAGATAAAATACTTCAATGTCTTACATTTCTAACCAATTGCAAAAAAGGTTATCATTTTGGCATCATGACATGAAACATTCAAACATGTTACATATATGTGTACATGTCCCATTGAATAGATGTACATATCATCTCCTGTGTGCACTGAATTTTTGCCCAATAAGTTCACCGACATTTTTCCCACTCTCGCTTGTCTCAAATATTTTCATGAACGGTGTGATTGAGTGTTTGATCTCAGATTAGATTTTTTTCTCATTTTTTTGGCATTAATGTGCACTCCTGGTAAAGTGCACTCTGCAAACGCTGGAAACAATTAATGCAAATAAACAATCAGTCTCCAGTCCTCTTGTAAAGAGGGCTGAAGGGAAAATAGGGTGTGGTATAGAGTCCAACTTTGTAGCCTGAAGAAGGTGTCATTGCCACTGAAGTCAATGGGAGCTGTGCATGCTTTTCCAGGGACAGAGTCTGTGTACTCAAATAGCTAATGTGTCTGAAGGGCTCAGGCTGACATCTTTCAAGCGAAATGGGATAACCGCACTTTCTTTGAATAAGTCAGCTAAACAAATGAACATCAACATTTAGGGCCCAACTCTAAAGAAGAAAATAGGAACAGTACTTCCTTTTCATTTAATGACAACCTTTTTCCATGTCTCTGAGAAGGAGGAAGGGAAACACTGGCACTCCTCTATAAAGTTGTTCAAATATTATTGAATTATGCTCTTTATTATCTGGAGTTGACTGTGCAGCAGAAATAGATTAAAAAAGGCATGGGTTTTCCTGAGATGTTGTAAAGAATGGTCCTCCACCTTTTGGCATTAGTTGAATTTGGATCAGGCGCTGATACACATAAAGGTACCAGCTTTTCATTTATTTATTACATTTCTTTTTTTACTTATTTATATTTGCTTTCTACGCAGGTTTTTCCTCAAGCTCTTACAAGCTTTATTTATTATTCATTTTCATCCCAAGAACAGAAACTTGAAATATTTATCCACAGGATATTATTTTTTAAAAATACTTTCCACAAGTGCCAGATATGCTAAATGGCTAAATCCTTTCCGAAACAGCCAGCATGATTATCTGCTCCAAAATCTCACTTTAAAAAGGTTAATAATTAAAACATTTTACTCTAAGCCAGGCAAACAGTTAATAGGATGAAATAGTTACTCGGAGAGAAACTGTGAACTGAACTTCTTTCATTTCAGTAGGCTTTAGCTTTAATTTTGTTGGGTTTTATTCTAGGTCTAAGAAAATGAATCATTTCTGGGAAATGCTAACCACAGTGACAGACCTCGCCATGCTGAATGTTTTACAAGGAAGCTGTTTGGAGCCATAAGCTGCCACCACGAGCAAACAACTGACGGCCAGCAGTGTTTTTGTTAGACTCTGACAAGGGAATCAATAAAAAGACATGGAAAAGGTTCAATCAGAACAGACACCACTAATACGAATGGCCTTTTGGGACCCATGGAAGCGTGGAACTGCTTTTCCATGTTAATTTCTCCTAGCTACCCTTGGGGTTATCACCTTCTTTGGCCCCTGTTAATTAAAAACTGCCTCCTGTTAAAGTTCTTTGGCAGGCATTTGCCTTGTGTCAACTCATTTTGTTGGCTGCTGAGAGAGGAAATGAAGGGAAGGAGAATTCAGAAACTGCTGCATGAAATGCAGCCAAAATCCTTTCTTGCAACCGCCACTCGACACAAACCTGCAGATTGCTTTCTCCATCCCTTCAGATACTGAGGCAAACTTACACATGATATTTAAAAAGGCAGATTTTAAAGACTCATTAAGCAACTGTCTCTTTTTATGAGGATATGGATATAGTAGTAGCCCTGATTATGACTGGGCAAATAATTGATTTTTCAGATGGGTGGCCAAACAGTGGATCAAAAAAAAAGCATTTGATACATTAAAAAGAAACTATATACTATTTTTTCCTTGTTTTCTATCCTGCAAATCTGCTCCTCTGTTCGCACTTCTCCCATATGTCTTCATGCTCATATTATATTTTACCCTCAGGGAAACTTAGAATTTCTGGCCAGTTGGTAAGAAAACTAAGGACAATTTAATGACATAATTTCTAAGAATGGGAGGCAACTGTAGCAGCTCTGTTTTACTTAATAGTTCAGTGATTAGAGCTTTTGTCCTGGATGGATTCAATCTCGCCTCGGCCTGAAGGCATTTAGACCCCTCTGTTCTAAGAGACCATAAAGGTATTCAAAGGGGAGAAGCCTTTCAAGTCATGGTGTAGGTATTCTGTCCTTGTGTATAAAAAATTAAATACTCATTAGAATGAGGACCCAGCCACCATTGCTGAGATTCATTTCCTCTTTCTAGCTCAGTGACCATTTCTTTATTTTATGCAAAGGTGGAAAGTCTCCAGCCAAAGGGACAGAGGGAGCCCTAGCCCCATAAAAAACACAATTCAGGCACATCTACAAGAAAAGGGAATTGTAAGCTCAGATAGAGTTTTGAGGCAGAGAGGAGATGAAAGCTTCACTCTTGAAGCTTCCAAGGCTCTACTAGATAAGACCATGGCTGACTTGCTGAACCTTGCCTCATCTTTTCCAGCGATGAGTATCCGGCTGGGAAAGATGACCACCAGAAGTCCCTAGGATCCCTAGACCTCCTGTGTCCCTACATTTCCTTGGAAATGCCAAGCTGACCAACATTTTGGAAAGATTTCTCTGCTGGTATCTCAAATCTAGAACTTTCCTAGGTTATTTTGCCACCTTTCTGGGTTAAGAATTCAGTGAGTCTAAGCCCTTCTTTTCCATGGCAAAGCACCTTCATCACTTTTACTCAGTTAATATTTAACACATAGCTATCCTTTAAAGGTTTAACACACTATGTTTCTGATATCCATAAGACAAATATAATATATCCTCATTTGATATTTGATACATAAAAACAACATCAATGTCACATTTACACCATCTAAGAACCTGAGCTATTGCAATAAATGTTGTAGTTGACATCAGTTGTCCACGCTACCCACATCATTTTGCTGAGAGTGTCAAGAAGATAATGCTGGTAAACAATTATTCTCCTAAAATCTTTGGTTTTGCATAATCAGCATTCTTTAAGTAGGATTCATGATTTTATTTCAGAGGCAAACATGAAACAGTTTGTTGTTGGAAGAAGGAACTGTAATGTCAGAGGTGAGTCAGGTGGCCACAGCTCAGTGGCTGTTAGTCTTGCTGTCTATTTTAATGTAAATGACAATTTTTACTCATTATGCATGAATCAGATCAGTCAAAATAAGCACCTTCCTGAATCATGGCTAATTTTTAAAATCAAGTCTTTCTTTTTTTCTTTATTTTCTTAACTTCAGCAATTTTCACCTAAAGACACATCATTACCTCCCACCCAGAGATTTTTGATTAACTTATAGCACTGATTCCTCGATAAAGGTATGATCTAAACCCTTCCCACACAGTTTTAACATTGACTATTAAGTGACATTGTCAAAGATAACTGCACACATGCATTCTGTAAAACCTGCATGTAAGGGCAGAATCAGCAACTCTCCAAGTAGAATAAGTCCTGTGTCAATGTTAGTGCTTTCATTTAAAAACAAGCAGTTCGCATAGCTAAGTTTTTTCAGTTTCCCGGTTCCTCTTCTGTACACATATTTATGCCCATTTTTGATATGTTGTTTTGGGGAAAATCAAGTAAGGTGAAGAAAAAGTATAAATTGGTTTATAAATTAATGTGGGGGAAAAAAAAGCTGTCTGTGGTCTGCATTTTCCCAGGTATGGCTTCACATCACCCTTGGAGGGAGTAATGGATTCCACACAATTTTTTTTCTTATTTTCCTCTTTTTTTTTTTTTCCACTGGAAGTGAAAGACCTTCAGAGATGAAAGACGTTTGTTGTGCAGAATGAAGAACAATTCTTTTTTCAGTACCACTGTGTGTTGTACATCCGACGACTGCTGCTTCTTGATTAAAAATATGTTCAACCATGAAGCTGTGGCAAAATTTCATCTGGCTGAGTGAATTGTTCAAGTGGAACTAGCTGGATTTGGACAAAAGTCTCATGAGGGCTTTTTAAAAGTGATTATAGCGACCATGCATTACTTCAATCACACAGTATCTGTTCCAGAAGGGAAAAAAGGTCCAGTAATCAGTTGGCATTTTTCAAGATAAAACTGGGAGCCACATTTGCTTTGAAATCTCATGCAAATGAAAAAAATATTGTGGGAGTGACAAGCAAAAGGAAATAGCTTTGAGTAGAGGATCCTCTTCATCCATCAGTAAAAGACAAATGACGGACTCTAGCTAAGTTGTTGAAGACTTGTCAAAATAGCAGAAATAAGTGTTACAATTCTGTCATGATATGTTTATGAAAAGGTTGGGAGGATGGTAAGGAAGAGGATATGCATTTCCTGAAACACCCGCCCTTGCAAACATCTACAGATGCAAAGCAGAAAGACAGAACTCTGTGGCTCTTCTGGTTGCAAGGCTAGGTTTGCAGAAGCACTTCCACATTGTCCAAAACTGGTTCTGGCCCAAAGAGCAGAGCACAGTACCATCCCAATACTCAAAGCATGATCATCTTCCTTGTCCCGTTTTATCCTGAGGCTGAAGAGAAAAGGTTCAAACATGTCAAAATACTCTGGCTCTAAATACCACGAGATTTAACTCCCTGCAAAACCCTCTAACTCCAGACTATCAGTACTGAAACAAAACAATAGCAACAGAAATGAGCCATATATTTGTTGATAACTCAATAAGCTTTGGATTTAGTTTGAGCAGAGCTAAAAAGCTGATGCAGTGTTTATTTAAACTGAATTGCTGCAGACTCTTGAGACATTATAATCAGCCCATATATTTGTACAGTAGAGACCACCGGGGGTTTTTTTGCATCTTAAAACAACCGTGTGTTATTAAACTGCATTACAAAAGCATACACTTTGAAGAAATACGTAGGTCTAAAAATTACCTCTATGAAGCCAGAAAAATGCCTGAAAAAGCAGATGGTGAGATTTGACCATGATAATATTCTCCATTTCCTAAATTCTAATACCACAATATCTGCAGCATGAACCACACAGCACAGCAACAAGAACTATTTATCGTTTTAAATATGTGTCTGCAGGCTGCTGTGCATTTTAAATGAATATTCTTAACCACAGTTTGTAAAAGCAAGTAACACATATCATCAGCAATCACACATCAAACCAAGTTAAATGTTTGACATTGCATTCACTACAAGGTAAGTAAATCATTCTGACGTTAATAAACACACCAAAAGCTTTCCCTATTCAGAAAGGTAAATTAGGTTAATATATGGCAATAATGTATAGGATGAATCCTGTTTTACTTTTTTTCTTTAGAAGTTTAATATTTTATTATAGTAGAAGGGCGCACAGCAGCTAACTCACCCCCTTCTGACAACCAGTTTCTTTGTCTAATTTCCATTCGTTTCTTTGGCAGCTAAAACACCTTGAAATTACCTTCTGCAGCATGGAAGAATGATTTTTTTTCCCCCTAGCTCTGGCTGTCAGAGTGATTAGAATTTTAATTAGTAAAGCAGTGAGGAGGGAGGAAAATCAGGGAGAAAAGCACATGAAAGATTCACCAGAGCAGGGAAGACAAAGAGGCGTCAGAGGCAGCCTCACAGCTTGCTTGTTACAGCAGCAATTGCAGGGCCAAGCTCAGGTCTATAACACTAACACAGCACCATCCTTTAGACCTCTGACAATGTCAGGCTTCTGGGGCATGAGAAAACATTTTTATCAGTTGTCACTCAGAGCAAGACAAGGTTTTTAAAGCACTCCAACTAGGAGCCTCTCCACCACTGGGCTCATTTTGGCACTTTGATCTGCACTGCAGGACTCTAAGCTCAGAACTCAAGCCATGAAGACAGGATTGTCAGTGACACAGAATTTTACCATCCAGCCATTTCACCAATTAATACTGTGATTTTGTATCAGCATCTGGGCTTTTTTATAAAACAAAGGAAGCTTTTAAGTGCCAAAGGGCCGATGAAAGAAATAGCAGAAATCCTTCTGTGAACAATGCAGTTTATTTTAATTTGAAATTAAAATAAAGATCATTTTAATGGCAGAAACACCATGACTCATTGCTCAGCTGCCTGTGATCTGCATGGTCATTTTGTCTTGACATTGTGGCTCTGATGCCCCAGCTCGGTACAGGAGATAAGCACGGACAAGGAGCACAAGCCTGTTCAAGGTGAAGGAGCTGAACACCGAATTTGCATGTGGCTGCATCACACCTAGGCCCCGGGGAGACAACGATGCTCACCTTGGGAGCCTTCACAGGCTACTTCCACCCTCTCCTCGTTCACCTCTGACATTGCTGCCCATCTCTTGCTGGTACAGAACAAAGGGCAACCTGCTAGAGGGGACCCCTGCCTCTCGGGGCTCTGCTCCTCATGAGGTCTGTCAGCCCTATTTTCCCCTATTACTGCTATCAGTGTTGTCACTTGTATTATATCAACACATTCAGCTGACAAGATCAGCACACACTGTGCATGGCAAGGTACATGCACGTACTAAATGCAGGGATGAATGTGTGCTATTATCTATTCAACAGCAGGAGAGCTCAGGAACTGAGGTGCTGAGTGGCAGAATGAGAAATTGAATCCCCTTCCAGTGCCTGAACAACAAATTTATTCTTTCTAAACTCATATCTTCTCAACCTAGTCCTTGTACTCAAAGGTATTTTAACCAGCTGAGAGCAAAATAATTTTCTGTCTCTACATGGTCTGATCCTGAATTCCTCACCCACATGACTGATTTCCGTCCAATGAATCCAAGCTTTCAGCAGATAACAACAGAGTAATAACCAGAGCAGATTTTAAATGTTTTAAAAGAGGATTATCAATCTGTGTCACTGATCTCTCAAAACAATTGCATGTGTGCTCCTATTTTACCACTTATTGCAAAGGTTAGTCGTTCACAGCATGTCCACTAGGACCTGCTAGAAAACTTTGAATGATTTTTTTGACTGGGTTTTTAGTTCTGTTCCACAATCAGCCAAAGTATTATTCTACCTAGAAGAGAAGACAAGATTTACAACGGCCAAGCCAGATTTTTGCAGAGGGTCATTGTACAATCTCTAGCAAATTCTCTAGTAGGGGAAAAAAATTGGCTTGCTGACCTTTTGTCTGGTAAAATAACACATGACATATTTGTATTTTATGGAAATCAATCCATGGAGAATTTTTGGGTTCAAGTAATTATATCTCAGTGCAAGATCTAAATAAAACTGATGAAAAGGTAATTAGGAAAGTAATATAACAATATAGATAAATGCCAAAAATTAGGTTCAAAGCACCAATCTTAACTATACAGCTGCAAATACTGGTAAGAAGCCAGTAATTACAGTTAAAGTCAATTGCCAGCTGTTTTAAAGCACATCATTTAAACGAGCATTGCAATTGCTACCTTCCAGTCTTGGCTGCTAAAATAGCAGACAAGAAACAGAAAATTAAAATCCAGACGTTTAAAAATAGCTCACCATTTTTTCCTTTAATTGCTTGCCTGCTCTGAAATCATTTACATTTTATAGTATGTTTAGTGACAAGGAAGATTTTGTGCAATGCTTTTGCCACTATGATGATCTCATCCTAAAATATCACTATGAAAACCATATGTGTTTACAGAAAATCCTGGGGGCTAATGGTCGAGACTTGCCTCCAGCACCCAGTGGACAAAAGAAGAAGAAAGAGATAATGGAAGTTGTAAGAAATCACATCTTTCTCTCATCACTTGGCAGATCAGAAAGTACACCAAATGATGGGGTGTTCCTGCGGAAGTGGATGTTCCAAGATGTGCAGGAGAATCAGAGATATATTTTCTACTATTTTCGATATTGAACTGAAGTCACCCTCTCTGAGTTGTCATCACATCACTAGTAGAAAAAAATCCCACTTTGGGAATTTAGCAGGCGAAGGAGTCTTACAGCAAAAGAAAGTACAACTTATTCCTGCAGAGGTGGACTCAATCTGTACTTTTACAATGGCAATGGTATTAAGAGCTCAAAAAATTAAAAGGCATTTGATTTACACATTTTCAGATGATCCATTACTGCAGTAATTTGAACTGTATGCTGCCTCAAAAGTTCATTCTGAGCTGTCTTGAATAAAGTCTCCAAATTGGGAAGTTCATCCTAAAAAATCCTGATTTAGTTCTTAAAGTGCAACACTGAACTGCAATACAAGGCACTCCAGTGACCCAACACCTGTTGGTAAGTAGTCATAATCATGCCTCTGTATACAGTCTGCATGTCGAGTGACTTAACAATCACACTAACTTAAATTCCAACCCTCCCCTGATTCCTCGGTCACACAGTTGCCTCACTGACAGGATATCATCACAGGGCAAATGAACATTAGCAAGGTAGAAGCCAGTCCCAGTTAATGCTGACAAACCAACAAATAGTACCAAAGCACCCTATTCAGAAACACCTTTTCGTATCACTGAGACAGACTAAGACGCGGAGACTCTAAGACATCCCAAGAAAGAAGGAATACATGAATGAAAAAGATGAAAACTATGGGTGATGTGCCAGGAATATCAGATTTTTAAAGTTGCCTTAGGAATATTTTCTGAAAAAAAATTGAATATCCTGCAGAGGGAAATCCCGAGCACGTATATCTTCTTCTGCACTAGCCTGCGCCTTCCCGAGCTTGATATTTTTTCATTTCAGGCATAGGATGAAGGCATTCAAAGAGGGTTAAAGTTCAGTAAATGGAAACAGAAGCTGTAACCCTAAAAGTCAAATATTGATTCTTACTAGGGTTATCTTCAAAGCCTTGACAAAGATGGGGAGTACACAAGGATAAGAAGTTGAGTGACAGCTTCTGGATACAGCTACAGCAATACAATGTGTTAAGGCAAATGGTGCTGTGTTGGTTCTGAGACTACACATGGTTGTCCCAGAAAGATTCTAATATCATCAAAATAAGAAGTACCTAATCATCAAAAAATTCCAGACTTTCGAGTCAGGGAAAGAAAGGAGAAGGAGAAAGAAAGAAATCAGGGGAGTAAAAAGCATAAACTAAGTCAAATAGAAGTGACATTTCCATGTCTGGATTTTTTCTTTCTTACATGATTTGAAGCTCACAAATCTGAACTCATCATTTCAGAGGTACAGAGTCACCTAATGAGAGAAAACAAAAAAATTAGAGGAAAATGTTAATGACCTACAAAATTCTCTTTTAATGGTATTCCAGATTGAGGATTTTTATTCAAAATGAGGAAATCTCCTCATTTTCCAGTGAAATGTCCATGGAGGTGTCTTCCCTGAGGCCCCTTTATTGTGGAGCTTTTCAAGACCATGTGTGCCCTCTACTTGTATCCCTAAGTTTTCTCTTCAATGCAGTGAATCATTTTGACATGTTAGGAAAAAACACTGATGTCGATGCATAGGGGAGGTCTCCCAAAGGCTAATTGAAAACAAGACCATTTAAAATGAAAATTACTCATTTCTCATACTTACTCCTCTCTGCACAGATACAGCCGGCATAAAATAGCTCAAGTTGAGATCATGAATTCTGCAATCCACTTTGTTGAAATACATCTTTACACAGCTTGTCAGAAGATAGGAGACAGATGTTCAATGTTTTCCACACTACTCTTCAAATAAAGCACATGAGTTTTATGAGTGTTTCTCAGTGGGAAAGAAAGTGGCCTAGCCAAACAGCCTGAAAACTACAGAGCAATTGGATTTTGGTTTGGAAGCTAAACATAGACTCTCCCTTTCTCCTATCAGTTGAAAAAACTTGTCTGGAGAGGATCTGTCAGAAAGAGCCTTTGCTTTGCTTTTCCACCACTGCTCTGTCTCACATGGGATCGCCTGAAAAAACAGTGCCTGAGGGATCTATATTCAGTTTTCTAAATCAAACATAACACAAGCAGAGTTCCTGGGCTACACATTTGGCTCCTGTAATATAAAATGTGAGAGAACATCCCCTAACGGCATTCAAATCACATTCTTACATTTTTCAAGTGGCAAGTGCTTTTCATTTTTATTCTTGGAAAAGAGATGTTCTCACAAAGACTTTGTGTGTTGAACAGCTATGCAAATTCTCTAACATGCCAGCATACAGTTACCTATGTCAGACAAATATCTTTTCTAGAGGGCAGTAAGAAATAATGTGTTCTTACTTTGTGGTTAGATACTGAAGTCCTTACTCAGGAAAAACGGTTACTTAATTAGTGCTCAAAATTTACAGAGATTGAGGCCAGAGGGATCACTAGAACTTCTTAAATTTCATCTACTTAGTTTTGAATTGAGCTCATTAACTTATGTTTGGTTAGAGCATAATTTATGTTCGCTCTAACTGTATTTCCTGGTAAGTTTTCACTGTGCGTGTGGTAACATGTTGACAGTTCATGAATGTTTCCAAGAGTTTAACAGCCTCACCTTTAAAAAAAGAAAACTAGATGTCACTTATTTAAAAATGTAACTGATCTGTCTTTGACTTCCAGCGTCTGATCCTTCTTGTTGTCTTCTCTACTAGATGAAACAACACTTAAAACTTCGTTTTCCCCTTCAGTGAGAGTACTTAAGCTGTATCATCAAGTCACCTCTCAATCTCCTTTTGGTGAATTATCACATGAATCTATATTCCTCAAAAATATTTTTGTTGCCTCTTATCACACCTTTTCAGTTTTTAAAGAACACTTCTAAAACATACATGCTAGAATTGGGCGCAGTATTCTAACAGCAGTTCCACTTGGAGTGTTCCTTGCAGATAAAAAGACATTTCTCCTCTCACTTGCTCCCAAGCACAAGAAGTGCTTTTGGCAGTAGTATTGCATTGAGACTCCTATCAGAGATACTTACAAAGAAAGGTACTATTGCTTTTTATAAAAATGTCCCATGATCTTTGCTTCTGCATGTGTGACTTCACAGTTGGCTGTTTTTCTAGCATTTGATCCCATATGAGAGTCTGATCTCCATGAGACACAATTTTCTTTCCCCATAGCTATCAGTAAACTTTTGAACCACACAGACTCCCCGGAAGAAGTATAAAACAGAGAATGTGACAGCTACTGCAGAGGACTGTTATGATCTGACAGTAATTCTGAGAGCAGTAGAAGAAATTAATGCCAGTTAATTGTTAAACATAGTGTTTTGAAAGTGATACTCTATGAAGACATGGAGAAGAAGGAAAGGGAACAACATAAATTCCTTCAAACCTCCCCTGAATTCTCCACAGAAACAGATATCATATTTAGACATATTTGTCTTTTGTCTTTTTTGCAACATGCAATATAATCGACTCCTATCAACATGGCTTATACCTTGAAGATGGCTCTGTGGAGTCAACCCAGCTGCACACAAATAGGCACCGAGTGCAATTTTGAGGGGCGTTTCCAAAGCAGTGACATCGCTAAGGGTTCATATGGGATATTTGTTCCTTTCTGGAGTGGCTGCAACAATCATAAAAAGAACATACATGTAATTTATAATGTGCTGTAGACTTTGGCTCTTCACAAACAGTACTGCACTTTATTCATAACCAGCAGAATTTTCATTGCTCCCATGTGAATCATGAAACACAGAATCAAAGCTAATGCTGTGTACCTGTGGTGAAAGAGAAGCTGAGGTTCATAAAGATTGGCCAGCAGGTAAGAGCAAAGGGCTAAATAAATGAGGGGAACCACCTAGGGTAAAAGAAACAGAAAATGGAAAAGTCCCATGGTCAGTCCCAATGGCATAATGGTATGACACATTGAAGGATGTATGAGTTTGGATGCAATATCTGACAACTGTCTTTGTACACACTTAAATAGCAGGATATTGCTAAGACAAATGAGCTGTATGAAGCTTCCCTGAAACATTCATGTTTTCCTAATAACAAAAGGAATGATGACTTTTCTTCTCTGAGATCAAGTCCTGTAGGCTACACGGCCAGCAGACTAGGGGTAGGAAGGATAGCATCTTGTTCACTTCGTGCTGCTTTGCAATAAAAGAGGACCACAGTGTCATGGGCAGAATGGGAGTTTCAGCCAAACTTTATCAGAAAAGTCCTTCTCCTGAGACACAAGGTGCAGAAAGGACTCCCTTGCTTTCTAAACTCCTCCTCAGAGAGCAGCCTAGGTGCAACCGGATCCAATCTTAGCCCCAGACTGTCAATGGCTTAAGTTTAAGGAATTCCAGAGATGTGTTTGAAACTTTCTACAACTTTCTCACACGGGATTAAGGATGACAAACCAGATACATTTATATAAATATTTATTATGATAGCTATTTGACAAAAAGAACTTTCAGAATAAATAATCAGAATTATTTACTACAGAGTATAGGAGCTATATCTACTAGTACAGTATAATGCACGATTTTGAAGCAATATTGAAGCAATTATATTAAAGCAATTTTAGTAAAGCTAGAAAAACAATTAAGTAGAGTTTGATGTTATTTACATACTGATGACTGTGGACAAGTCACAAGAAGTAATCTTGAGGGACATCCCCACTCAAGGAAAGAATCTGCACATACATTCCAGGGTGTAGGTTAGAAAATGCTTCTTTTAAAAGGTGGGATTGGGCTTTTATAGTATAAAGTGATTGACTATCAGACAGATGTCTCCAGGCCAGCTGTGTCAGCTCAGCACCTTTAGATAAGTTATTAGTAGTGTCTCTTATTTCTTCCTTGGTCTGTGTACTTTATCTGCCACATCTTCATCTCACTATCAGGATGTTTAACTTTGAGATTGATGAGTCAGATTGGTTTCAGCATTATCTGACTTCAAAAGCAGCATGATGTCCCCTTCTACATTCACCCTTGGTAGCCTTGCAAATAGGGCATTGTTCAAGTTGTTTTACCCTATTCTAGGCAGAGCATCTTGCTGCTTGAAGAGTCCTATTTTGTACTTGAGGAATTTTTTTTTTTGTAACACAGTGAGCTACATCCTCCTTAGGGAGAACAAAAGGGTTTGCAGAGCACTGTAAAGCAGCAGGCAGCAGCACTGTATGAACCCTGCAGCAAGCAGAAACCACTCTGGACCTTCTATTTAACTTTTATTTGTCTTGAAGTTCTGGCAGCAGCTCAGTTCCTTCTAAATAGGGACCACAGTAAGTAATTGAATTTCAGTCTTATACCCTCATCCCAGAAGTACCAGTCTCCTGCTGATCCAGGATGAAGACAAGTGAACGAAAAATGTAATGTGCTTTTGGAGCATTTCAGAAATGCTAGTCTTAACTGCTAGAGAAAAGCCATCAAACTTCCATTTGAAAATGTGCTAAAAGAGTCTGTGCTGCATAACATGTGAGCAATAACTGGGTCCCTTGATCTGTTTTGATGGGTCATCTCTGAGTTTTCTGTAATGAAAAACATATGAAAAGAAACTGAAAGAGAACAGTTGAGTTCTTCAAATCATTCCTGGTGAGGGCATAGAATACCTCAGAGACATTTCATTAAAAACTAAACCCATTTATCCAGAAATAATTGCAAGGAACAAATTTGCAAATATTCATAAAGATGGCAGTGAAACAAAACAAAGTATGGCTCTTTATGAAATAATCATGCATGTCTCAGTCTCTGGCACTGTTTGGGAAATTATAAATGTATCATCACAGTGACAGCAAATGACTCATTGTTTTTGAGACCTATATTAAAAAAACAGGGGCCAGATGCTTGCCAAGAGGGTTCAGAATGCCACATTTTTATGCAGCTCAAATATAAGTCACTTGCAATTATATACTTATGTTTTCCATTTGATAGTGCCAACATACTGAGAGAGGGCCAAAGCAGAGTTGGTAGGCACCAACACACAGCACATTCTCTACAGAAGAGCAGTGGAAGATTTAGGTTTCATTCACTGAACACAGTTGTTAAAGCTTTTTGTTTCTGACTGAGTAATCAATTTGATATGACAAAATACAGAGATACTGTAGCACTCCCACAGCACTGTACATTCAACAGGATACATGAAAGGGTCAATTGAACTGAATAAAGCAGTATTTTTATATTGGCACAACACTGTTAAGACATGTATGGGTGATATTTAGCTTTTTCTCATGCACCGAGAAAAAACTGTGAGAAACTCTTCCATTAATGTAGCACATTGCAGACCGTTTTTCCTCTCTCCTTCTGTGGCTAACATGCTTATTCTGAAGAAATGAAGGTGTGTGCAGCTGCCTCCACAATTGCAGTCATCAACAAATGAAAAGGGCGAGTTGGACAAGCAGTTCAACTTGACTGAGTAGGTGGGCTATGAGCAATTCCAATTTATCAAAGCTGCTCGCCCTTCTTTTCTTCAGCTCACTCCTCCATCTGCTTTACTAGTGAAATCAACCTTCCCCCACATCTCTTCCTTCTTTCCACCTTCTCCAAATCTGCAGCTGCAACAATCCCCTTCTCATGTTTTCCTTCTTACCAGCCACCCAATTCTGTGATCCAGCTCATCTAATCTCTAGTACCTCATTTTTTTCTCGGTTTTAGGACTGAAGAACGAAAATACTACTCAACCCAGCAGCTAAGTTAGGGGGTCAGGCAAGCCTTGGGTGCCCTCTTTGGCTATCCAGACACCTCAGCAGCAGTGATAAGTTGCATTTTAGCTACTGGTGCACCAAACCCCCAGGTTGCTGGTGGCAGACTTCCACCAGGGTGTTGTCCAGGGCTGAAGCTGGTAGAGGGTCTGACCTACCCTTGTAAAGGTACACAATGATCTGCCAAGACACAGGAATGACTTATGCAAAAAGTGTTGGAACCTTCACTTCCTTATTGTAGAAAAATCTTGCTCTGGGGCTCCAATGTGCATTTTATAGCAAGAAGAGGAAAAGAAGACAGATCCAAACAAAGTGGTCAATTGTATCGGCTACAAGGACAGATAATTCAGTTTCCAAAAGAACGGCAGGTAGCAGAAAGAGCTATAAAACAGTCACTGATGGTAGTTATTATTCAAACTATAATCCTGGTCTTTACCAACCCTCAGAGCAGTATTCACAGGACAGCATATTTTAAACCTTAAACTGCACCTATCTTGCACCTCTGAATCTGGCACCAAATAACCAACTCTCAGTAAGAAATGAAAAAATAAAGCCAACAGCAAGCTGCCAAACTGAATTCTTGGGACAATGAAGTGTGAACAGGTGTGATGATGTGTTAAACAGCATGTGGCAAAAATGCCTATGCTTGCTAATGAGATGACAGTTGCTTGTTATGCAAACTGTCCTAGTAAAATCATCTTTGCCTGCTACCTATGCCCTTGGGCTCACATCCAATCAACCTGAGAGCTGCAACATGTCATTCAAAATGACATTCATCAGTATAGACAACTATGTGAGACCTATATGCACAGAAATCCCCAATACTCACTACCATTAGGATAAATGGAGCATTTCATCAAAGTTTGGAATGTGCAAGCTTTCCTAGCCAAAAAAGACTGATGAGAATTGCAAGCTCCACTAGTGGGAAATATAGACTAATTAAAATGAAATCTCCATTCCGTGTATTTCTGTAGCTTGAAATAACACTGATCTTTTCAAATGAAGTGAGGACTAATAATTTTTTTTTTATTGAATTGTGATGAGCTAAAAGAGAAGTGGTACAATATGGGCTTGTCTGTGATTTTTCTCCCAGAATACAGTCTCTTTTTTTTTTTATTTATTGCAGGGAGAAAGAAAAGGAGGCAGGGATGGAAGAGTAATCATCCTATAATTATTCCTCCTGATTTTTTTTTCATGAAGTGTATTATGCCTTTTGCAGCTTACAGAAATGAGAAAGAAATTAAAATCTACTGCCAATATATATATTAACATATCAACAACTGAAAGGATTGAAATCAATAAAGGAGGATGATACATTAACCTTTAGACAACCGGAGTTCAAGATGAAGACTGATGGATGGAGTGCTACTGTGTTTGATCAGCTCGTTTAAGCCAATGTGCAATGTAAGTTAATTGGCTGTTTTAAAGTGGCGCACAGAGATTTTCATGGCTGAAAAATATTTCATCTTCGTTAGTATTATTATTATTATTGCAGCAAACTTAAATTTTCCTTATATTGTTTCCATGTCCTCTTCCTGTGAGTAACAATACAGAAGGTACATTGTGCTACAACATATGCTTTAAATCACAACCCCTTTTTAGGCTCATTTTCCATCTCTTTTTTTTACTCATGTGTGAAATTTACCTGCTTTTGTAAAAAGGAAAGGAATGAGGAGAACACACACACATTAAAGAGATCACAACATACAACCACATAAGTCCTAGCATACGTGAACACTGGATAATTCAAGAAAAAGAAATTTCTTACAAAATGCTTCCTGCAAACGTTGTTTTCCCTAGCAAGGGAGGAAGGCAATTTATATTCAGTGTTAATGACAATAATATGCAAAAATATGATGTCTCCTGAATTGAAAATAATTCCTCTTAGCTTTTAGCCAAAAGGAGGATATTCTTGGCATGTTTTGAAAGAAATTGAATATATTCAAATTAATTATGAAAAAGATTGAAGATGATATGCAGAAAAAGACACTTTTTCCTGAGTCTTTTGAAAATATTTCAGTTCTTTACAACAAATTTGTACCACTTCAGCAAAGACTTACTAATGCTAATGACTCATAACAGGAAATACATATAAATAGATACCAAAGAATTATGGTAAAATATATTTCCCATTCATATTTAAGAATAAATACTGTCACCGAAACAATGTAGTTAGCTTAACATTATACTCATTGCTTTCTGTGACAGCTGTTGTTTTCTAGATTATAGGGTGAAATAACTCATAGATTAGCAATTATTTACAGTGTTGTACAACTATGATTATTTTTAAAGGGAGGGAAGCACTTAAACACATGCTTGCACTCAGAACAAAATATAATCCGATCTTTTTGAACTAAAGTTGACCTATATGGGTGTGCTGACACAAAATAATTATGACAAACAACCTCGTTATACAATAAGAAAAGCTTCCTGTGCCTGTGCTGTTTTAGCAAATATCTGTACAATATCAATTGGGCAAATACCCTCCACAATGGAAAAAAAAAGTTATAATAATATTTCATTAGGATCAATAACTGGTTTATTATTCATAATGCATGAAGTGCTAAGATTACCCAGTTGTGTAGTAAATTTAGTGCTCTGTCACTTAATACAATATGATTTTACAATATAGCTAATGTGCACAAAACATTGAAATATAGAATATTGGCACATATGAGATTTATGATAAATTTAAGATAGGAATGAGTGTAGGCTAAGTCTTCATGTTGCTCAGCTGAGGTCAAGAAAATCAATACTGTTCATAAAGTGTCTGTGACACAGAAGCTTAAATGAGAAACTTCTGAATAAAAAGATGCACTTCTCCACTTACCCTTAGCTTTTTTTTTCCTTAACAGACATATCTTTTGAAATCTAAGGTATCTGAGAAAAATGACTAAGACATGTTAAATCTTTCTATGGATGCTATTAAGATCAATAAAAAAATGCTGTAACTTCTTGAAAACCATCTCATTTTCAATTTAGTTCAAATTCGCTATTTGACTTCTAGATCTAACCCTAAAATACCAGAAGAAATACAGATCTGAAATAAATACAAATTTGTATCCCCAAAAAACAAGTTGAAAGCAAAACTTGGACGGCTGTGCTTCATTTTTTTCTTCTGTAGAACAATCTTACCTTTCCCATAGGTGTCAAACAGATTAAAAAATTGGAAAGAATGTAGGTGGTGAGATTAGGTTGCAAGGCTATATAGCACTAACATAACCTCTATCCAGTGTGACAAGTTTTCAAAATAAATTTCTTTTGTAACACCCTATGACTTCGTAGCTCCACTAGGACCCTAGATCTGTTGCTGTTAATACAATCAAACTGGAATTTTCCTAATAATCTCTCAGAAGATAATGAAGTTATGAAAAACTTGAAGTTTTTATGAGAAAAATTCTGATTTAACATCTTACAGGGTCTAAAAAAAGAGGTAAAAGAACAGGATTTATTAGGAAAACATCAGAAATTCTGGATTTCATTCAGCTTCACAAAATATATAAAATCTGGAAGATAAATAACTTCAGAAGTATTCTGGCATACGCTGAAATATCAGCAGGAACAACCATTAGTCCCACATCTGTAAGAAATATCATCAAAACTAACAACTTAACTGGGAATAACCAGTGTAAATAGCCTGTCAATGCTCCTATAGTTTTATAGGCTGTACCTCCAATTCAAGCCACATATTTTCTGAGAGTCTCCATAAATTCAAGACTGCTAAACTTTTTCTCTTCAAAATGATCCTAAAAATCAAGTCCACATGAAATCCTTTAAAGAGAAAAAAAGACCACAAAAAGTGGTCACTACCATACCATATCATTCTGGAAGGTCTGTGATATTTCCTCTTACTTTTCTTTATGTTATTTTTTTTTTTTTTATGTCTGTGCCTTGTTTCCATTTAGAATACAGTATCCTTAGGACAGAGACTAGGTTATTTTATTTGTCTACTGTGGAGTCATATTGGTTACCAATAACACTTTTAATGTAGGAACAGAAGCTCATTTTACTAATGTAAAATATTCATGAACAGTCAGGAACTTTTCAGTCAAGGGTAACATTATTTAACTTTCTTGCCCATTCTGGTAAATACATTAAAATCCTATAATTAAAGTCAGAGGCAAGGGTAACTTTTAACTTTATGTATTAAAAAATCTCTATATCTGCATGCAGTGTATGCCTCTGACAGGTAATTATAATTTAGGAAGTTAAGTAAAACTCTGCGTATCATTCGTTCTGCCAAAAGTATTCTGGTAAATCTTTGTTCCTGTGACCTGAAAGTCTTGTCTCAGTCCTGGGAAGTCTATAGTATGCTATTGGGTTGGAAGTATAGTGCAAACTCCCATCAGCTTTCACAACAACCTGAAATGTCTTGCTTGAGCTTTATTAGAAACATCTCTAAGTATACTGTACCACACAGTATCAAGTTTACAATTCGGGGTCATGCAGTAAAATCATAATAAAGTGATTGGTTTTGAAAGT
>VZTA01009293.1:0-22856 GCA_013398855.1 Mohoua ochrocephala | reverse complement strand
GAGACAACAAAAAGAGAGGGAGAAGAATTAAAGCACAGAAAAACAAGTGATGCACAGTACAATTGCTCCTGCTGACCAACGTCCAGCCTATCCCTCAGCTGTGAAAGGCAGCTCCCAGCCAGCTCCTCCCAGTTTATATACTGAGCATGATGTTCTATGGTATGGAATAACCCTTGGGCCAGTGTGTGCCAGCTGTCCTGGCCCTGCTTCCTCCTGGCCTCTTGTGCACCTACCCACTGGCAGAGTACAGGGAACTGAAAATTCTTGACTTAGGGTAAGCACTGCTCAGCAACAACTAAAGCATCAGTGTGTTATCCACATTGTACTGTAAGAGCTACTAGAAAGAAAGAAAAGAAAAACTCTATCCCACGAAACCAAGACACTAGGAATAATAAATAAAAGTGTTTAATTTCTCTTTTACACTCCTCTACACTCTAAGAACATCACATATAGGTATTTCTGAGATGATCACCTTGTTCTGAAGTAACAGAATGTGTTTAAATTTCTTCTTCTCTGTAGTAGTACTTTCTTGCAGTTTGTATGTTTTTAATGAGAACTGAAACAAATGCTTACTTTCATCTGGATAGTATCTGAAGCAGTGTTTTGCAGATGTACATGTCCCTACTTAATTTAACTGACTTTAGCAACGTTTGAGGATGATTTAGGGTCCTCTGAGTCCTCTGCTGACTCAGTTAGGAAGCATGCTAGAAAAGCAGGGACTCATGTTCCTATTGTGTACCCTCCTGGGGTACCACCAGTGCTCTACTTGATGCTGCTTTTTTTGATTGATATATCTGAATATCTCAGTCCATTCAGAGGGATCTATGTACACTCTACTTAGCTGGAGGCTAAAGACACCTCCTAGGAGATGTGGTAGAAATATTTTAATGAGAATATTGTATTAAAAGAATCCTTGCAGTAAATAAACCAAGTTTGGTTTGTTTGTTGGGTGTTTTTTTTAAATGGATGCACTGATGTTTACAGAGATAATTATCTTGTACAGAATTGGCACCTTCAGCTACAGTAAAGGCTCTCAGAATACTTTCCATGCAGCCTCAGTAGAACTCCTCATTTGAAAAGATAATCAAAATTTAATAGCAAAAATCTAAAGTTGATACTTATCCAAGCTGTTCTCATTTGGAGCTGGACAAGAAAACGAGAGAAAATATCTCAGAATCTGAAAGGTATTGAAGGGAGACCACTTCAGATATTTTTGAGCATAAATCAACTCACTAGCTAAATTAAGGTGTACATGCTGTGCAACTTCAGCTCACTCAAAATGCAAAGCCTGGGGTTTTTTTGGTAGGCCTTCCAGCAAAAACAGTCCCAAAATAAAAATACATAAATCCATTCCAGTCTGAGCTGCCTGCAGGGATGTGAGAGAAATAAAACATCCCAACAAGATGTATTTATGACATCTGGAGCAGGCTCAGTACAATGAGGTTTGGACCAAAGATTGAATCACCATGTGCTAAGCTATCCACAGTGAGAGCGAGCCGAGAAGGAACATAGCAAACCATTTACCTAATAATTGAACAAATAGTCTAGATCTTTTTAAAAAAAAACTATTTTGAAAAATATTTCAGTATGAGCTAAAAAATGTGACTAATAAAACCCCTTAATTTTGTCCAGGAGCACTTGCAGTAAGTCACAAGGAATGCAGCTTCTATCCTCTCTGTATACCATTATCACCACAGAAATAAAGCAGGTAATTTACAAGATGCCCAAAAATTTGCTTGCCAGGACAGAACAGCATTATTTGTTGTTGTGCTTGGTTGAAGGATTTTTGTTATTTTCTTGAGGGGTGGGAACAAGAACAGCACTCTGCTGAACGTCAAAACAGTTTGACAATTTTTTTTTTTAGCAGCACTACAAACAAAGTCATGGTCTGCTTTCAGTGTTGACAAAATTAAAGACATTATGGCAAAGGTAAATATTCTATATTCCAGCCAATATTGGTTGAGTGAATTTGACTCACAAAATTTCTTGCACACCACTAAAAGCAGTGTCATGAATATTAATCTTGTCTCTAGGTTAAAGAAGGAGCAGAAATACTGCAAATTAGATTTATCAATATTAAATACAGAAGTAATTTAAATTCTAAACATGTTTTAATCTTGACAATATTTGATACAGGTGTCACATACCTGTCTCTTTATACAAAGAGAAAAAAAAAAGTGATTTCTTTTTTTGTATGTTTCCTCAAAAGTCTTTAACATCATCTGGATAAAAAAACCCAAATCCTCAAATAATTTTGCTGCTACCATTAAGCTGACAGCAGGAAGCATGAAGCTAAAGGATACCTGGGTTTTAATTGATATATCTGATATAAATCCTTTCCTTTTAGTATCTGGATTTGTTAAATCTTGTCCTCCAGTGCACAGGTCTTCTTTTCATGACTAGCTTTAAAAGTTCTTATTCTGTCAGAATATTTACAATCAAAATTCAAAGTAATAATTTTGTTTAAGCACAGAAACTGGTTCAAATCTAGCAACCTCTCGTTTAGAGAGAAGATCCATTGAGAGGAGAAGAGTAAACACAGAATGGAAGTTTGCAGAGAATCAGTAAACATTTAGGAAACTACTGGAGATGAGAATGTGTAAAATTGCTATCAAGCTTCCATGTTGGTGCACTCATACACGGTTCTTGGAAATGAGGAATTGTAGTGCAGTACTGTCTCCACTGAAGTCAGAGGACAAGGAGTTGGTTTTCTGACGTGGATCCAGGTAGATAAACAGAGGTTTATCATATCACTAAGAAATGGCTTGTCTGAAAAGTACAGAGAATATTCCACAAGAGCCTTGGTTTGCAATATGACCAGGAAAAACACTGTACCTCCTTTTGCCACTTAGTCCCATGAAAACTGAGTTACCTGTAGGAATTGCACTCATAACTAATGTTGGGTTTAAGGTATGCAGTACCTCCATTAATGTGCCATTAACTGTCCCTATGAAAGAGAGGAGAAAAGCAAGCTGGGCTTTATCTTGGACTCAGTTCTTTGAAAAGCGGTTTTCAAAGAAGCCAACACCAGCATTCCCACAGCCATAGATACAAATCCATGGAGCTCATGTCCTCCTCATTTACTTTTTCAGGCGCATGACCGGTTTCTAATCTCCTCAGAAGTTACTTTGTTGTGACAATGTTTAAAAAAGTCCTGAAGCTCCTCTGAAATTCTTTCTTCCCAAGAGCAAAAGGAACAGGTGAGAACCCAGAGGCCCACCTGCCTGGCCCTCTTTCTGCCGGTAAAACCTCTCTGCATGAGCAGACAGCCAGCAGACAGTGCCAGTAGAGGCCAGGAGCTCTGTGTGGACTGACTGGTGGGATGTGTCCAGCCCTGGCAAGGTGTACCATGACACCTTGGTGCCTCAGAATTCCTGATGGGGGATCGGTGTGCTTCTCACAGCAGAGGAACTGCTTGGCTGTGTGATTTCTGAGAGTCCCTGCTCTGGTTTTGCTTTGGCTGGCTGGAGTGTGGAGGGGGACAACACTAAGTGGAGAGTCTCCAACTCCCACCTTGCCAGCTGCTGGCCCTGGAAAGGTCTCGCTGCAGCAGGCAGCATCAGGGCCCCTTCTACACTGGCCCCATGGGTGTCCCTTAAGCACTGGGCATGATGCCAAGTGATGTTTCACAGCTGCAGGCTCATGTGAAGACGAAGCTGGGAAATCACCGGGTGAGCTCGCAAGATGTTCTCGTACATATTTGGAAAATTGCAGGCCATTAAGTTTGATTCAATATTGCCTGTTAATCCAGGACTGCTGTTCTTTCCTCCTCAGGTTGGTGCAAACATAAGGAAGAATGCAAGTCGACTCATGAGGAAAAGTTTTCAGGGGATTATTGTCTCAGGCATTAAACAGATCTCAAGAGTATTATCACACACATCAGGTCAAGGAGCTCTTCAAAGGCTCTTCTTGCTCTCATGTAGGACCTTGTTCCCTGTAGCTGCAGACTGACTGACCTCTGCACTTGTGTTTCCCCATCTCCAGATAACTGTTTTTCTGAGTATTTGAATTTACCTTTCAAGTTTCATCTTTTCATAGTGTTGCAACATATTTTCTCATCTAGACAGTATCAGCTTGGTTGGCTCCAAAGAACTGGACATGGATACATACAGTCTTTTTAATGAAATTTTCACTCCAAAATAACAAATTATTAAGCATTGTCTCTTTCATATTTCTCTTTACATTTTAGCCCATTTTATGTGGCCAGAGTTCAAGGTGGGCAGTTTCTGATAATCAAACACTAAATATAAAATTCTGTTTCATAAAGTATAATCATAGAATGTTTTGATTTGGAAGGGACCTTAAAGATCATGCAGTTCCAACCCCCTGCCATGGGCAGGGACACCTCAGGTTGCTCAGAGCTGCAGCCAACCTGGCCTTGAATACTTCCAGGGATGGGGCATCCACAGCTTCTCTGGACAACCCATTCCAATGTCTCACCACCCTCACAGTGAAGAATTTCTTCCTAATATCTAATTTAAATCTTCTCTCTTTCACTGTGAAGCCATTCCCCTTGTCCTGTCACTACAAGTCCTTGTAAATAGCCTTTCTTCATCTCTCTTGTAGGCTCCCTTCGGGTACTGAAAGGACACAAATAGGTGACCCCAAAGCCTTCTCTTTTCCAGGCTGGACAAACACAGTTCTCTCAGCCTTTCCTCACAGGAGAGGTGTTTCATCCCTCTGATCAACTTGGTGGCCTCCTCTGCACTGACATAATGCTGTAACTAACACAATCACATGGGAAAATGCAGAACAAGACCTATTTTTTCTCTCTTTAGTGTTGCAAACAGTTCAATGAGGAGCTACTGGAATTAGAGACTCTCATGGTTTTAAGTCCAGCTGGAGATGAAACACAGCACAGCCACTGACTCAGCCTCTCCTTTCTTTCCACCTCCACTTCAGTGGACTGGGGAGGAGCACTGAAGTAAATCTTCTATGTTAAGACCAGTTAAATAATGGAAAATGAAGTAAAATACAATAATAATGATAAATAATAATAACGATAATAGAAAGGAAAGAAACCAACAAGTATGGCCACCAATTGCTCACCACCTGCTGACAGATGCCAGAGCCCCCTTTCCAAACCCAGACTGGCCACCCTTTCAGGCCATTCCCCCAGTTTATATACTGGGCATGACCTTCTGTGGTGTGGAATATCCCTTTGGTTAGTTCGGGTCGCCTGTCCCAGCTATGCTTCCCCCCAGTTTGTTTTTTTGCCTACCTCCTCACTGGCAGAGCATGGGACAAGGAAGGAAATAGTCCTTGACTTAGGATAAACATGATTTACCAAAAAACGAAAACATCAGTGTGTTATCAACACCATTTGCATTCTGAATCCAAAACAGAGCACTGTGACAGATACTGAGAAGGCTTTAATTGTACCCCAGCTGAAACCAGGAGAGAGCTGCTCCAGGCAGGCACCATCCCCTCCAGGCGGGCTCTGCGCGGCCCCGATTTTGTTCCACGAGCTCGGACCGTCTTGTTCTCTCTCCTTCCTAGTTCTTTCCCGCTAGATGGAGCTGCGAGGTACGGCATGAGCCACAAAGGCAGCCTTTGATGTGAGGGAAAAACACGCATTTCTGAAGAAAACCCAAAATGACAGCGGCAGAAATGCTTGCAAATGTTCTGGAGTTCTCGTAGATGCCTTGTAAAAAGCATGTCCCATTTCCAGCGCATAAATTTTGTGGCATCTATACTTCACTGTAATTTTCTGAGGACTGTTTGGAAGGAAGGGCTACCATTCTCAAAAGAGTGCAGAATTTTATTTCCATAGCTGTCAGTTTGCTAAAAATCGAGAATGTGAACGTGCCTGCAGGTATTCTGCAGGAAAAATTAATTACACAGCTTGAACTTCTGATACTTTTTGCAGCTTCTTGAAAGAAGTAAATTTATTTACATCTGAGACTTTCATTTTTTTCACAACCAGATTTTCACAACCAGTGTTTCAGGTCAGGAAGATGAGCTTTAAAACACTTGCATATATCAAAAATATTGTTTAAGTTCCTTTTATTATGACCCTAGTTAATGTTACGCAACTTAGTGGGCTGTTTTTTAAAATACTGTTTTCCCATCCACTCTGAGAAAAAAGAGAGATTGCACAGCAGGAGATGTTAGCTGGTACACAGTTTTTTTCAATGTTATTGCAATGACAGCTTTGGGTTGGTGGTTGACATTAAAATGAAAGAAAAATATTTTCCAGCACAGCTAGTTAAAGAGCCAAGGCCATGACAAAGTTGTTTAGCAGTAAAAGAATTGACTTTTAGAGACTCTTTAGAAGAAGCCTGAAGCAACTTAGGGGCACAATGTCATATCAGACAGTAGCATTACTTTTTTAACTGGAAAAATAAAGCTATTTGAAGATGCCAGCTCAATAATTGTTTTGCATTAGCTAAACGCAATGATATCAGCATCTTGAGGATCTGTGACACTGGTTTCCTTTATGTTGCTATGATACGCTATGATACTCTGTTTTATGATTTGATATGATATGCTTTATCAGGAACCAGCATAGGAATAATGGTCAAGAGTAAAAATGAATAATTCAAATCAAGAAAATTCTCCCTTTTCAAAAAACACTGTTTATCACACAGTTTTCCTCTGAAAAGAGACCCTGTGAAACCGATATCCGTAGGTTTCATGTTTACTGTCTTTCAAGAGCTCCAGTATCAAATATGATTACTTTCCAAGCTGTTTGCTCTTCCTAACTGCTATTTCATCAAACTAATCTATGGTACAGACTGATTTCCTGGGCCTCTGAAATAAAATACTAAGGGTGATTTTCGCAGAAGATACTGAAGATGATTTTTGCAAGGGGTCCAGTTCGTACAGCCCATTGCCAAGCTGATGAGGGTAAATAGGTACACAGGAGGCAGCTGACCAAATCATTCTCATGGGAATGGGTAAAGCACAATAAACTCTGTCCATTTATCAAGGGTGAAAATAGAGGTGAATGCCGTTTTTCACTAACATTTAGAGAATCAAGCTCATTTTTTAACTGGAGGTGCACCTTTGGCTGATGTACCTTCATCCCTGGAGATCAAGGGGTCTACAAAATCCATCCAGGACCCAGGAGTCCCGAGTCCACCTGGCTGTGAGGAGAGGCAGAGCAGGATGCAGGGCAGCCCAGTCTGATAGAGTCATGCTCTTCCATGGAGCCAGGGCCACAGCAGCCCGGGCTTTATCCCACAGACCCTTGTGATGCATTCAGCTGTTCAGCAAAGTTTATCTACATTTAAGAAATTCAGTCATACTATTATAGGGCCATAAAGGTCTAGGGCACATGTGGTCAGTGAAGTAACGTTTGATGCTGTTTCGAAATGGAGCTTCTAACAGATTTGTAGTTCTCAGGAAAATTTGAATAGTTTTACTTGATCAGATGATTTACAGTGAAATCAAAATTTGAAATGTAATTTGTCACAAATTAGAAACCCTTCTTCTCTGCAGTGAAGACATCTTCTGCCACTAATACAAGAATGCAAGAATTTATATGCCAAGATATCATCAGGGTTAGAAGGGGTCGCTTTAAATTTACTTGACCCAGTAAAAGTGAAGTCAGGTTCGGACTGTTTAAGACAAAAGCAAAGAAACATCTAAAGGATAGAAGGAAAAAACTGTTATAATTCTCTGCTCTACATTTACATAATCTTATTTTATGCCGTATTTTGTGTTCTTGTCTTCTCCCACTCTGGTAATTACCTCTTTAACCATTTACCTTGGGAATAGACAATGGTTCTGAGTGAAATGGTTCTGCAGACACATGGTTCTGAGTGAAACAAATGGACACTGGTGTAGTCCCCTTGAAACACCACACCACGCCACACCAGGTACGAGGGCACACAACAGCACTTTAGGGTTTTAACAAAACAGAGCAAGAACTCATATTCCTTTATATTATATGTATTTCCTATGGCATACGTGCAAGAAATGAATAGCTATTTTTTCAACCAATCCACTCATACTATATTATTCTTTGTTAGCTTGTGTCCAGTGTGAAAATTTAAACATACATACGCTTATTATTTAGATATTTATGTGTTATAAATGATGTATTTTTGCATACTTAATTCACCTATGGACATGCTTTGCATGCTAATGCAAATTAAAGGTGACTGTTGCTGGTTTATGGCATGCAAAGTCCTCAACATTTGTTAAAAACAGTCAGACCAAAAGACCACAGAAATTACATGGTTGCCTTTTCCTGGAGAGAGAGAGTCTGTCTGTGGTAGCATGCAGTATCCTGAGGGGATAAATGAATTCGCTATAAATGAATCGGTTTGGCCAAAATCAGTACAATCCCTAATGGAACATCAGCCCAGACTGATCAGTTTTATCGGGCTTGTATTAGCATACAAAGTACGCCCATAGGTGAATTTAACAAAAATTCATTCTTGCACTGTAAGCTATCTTTACCCAGAGAATACCTTTACTCAGAGCACAGATCACTCACTTCAACATCAAAATAAAATCTCTTCTGCTTTGTGACAGGATAATAAAGATTGATTCAGCCCATTTGGTACCTGCTAATTTAGAAAACAAGAGGAACTCTATCCATTTCAAATGTCTTTCACAAACAGCACAGATATTCCTTTTCTCGAGAACAGAGATTTACGGCTGCATCTGCAGTATATTTTTAAAAACACCTGAGATGTGTAAAGTGCCCTGGATCCCTAATAGAAAAAACACAGAGCTAGGAGGGCCCTGAAACAGTTAGACAGATTTGCTGCCATTGAGTATTTAGGCATTGGCAAGAATTAAAAGAACCTTCTTAAGCAAGCAATTCACTTAGTGCCAATTTTGACATTACTTTGCATTTCCTTTAAATGTCTGCAAAACTCCCACAGCCACCACAACTGTGTATTTCTACAGGTACCAGCAGGACTTCACGTAATTTTTTATCTAATGTAGACCTGAATATGGTGGGGCTGTGGGATGTTCAGTGTGATTTGTTGTATGAGCAAATGAAACTGGGGGTGACTGTATGTACCCAAAGACCCATTCACCATGGTGGCGTATGAATTGGTTAGTGCGTGAGCTAGTTTTAGTTTCAAAGCCATAACCTGGGCTAGTGAAATTAGAATTCATAGCTTTCAAATTATGTTCAAATATGCTCTGTCAACATCAGCTGCCATTCTTATTGACAAGAAACCAGAATCTCTTGATGGTCAAATCTGAACTTAGCTTGATCAACCAATATTTGTTCTTCACCTCTGAACTCTGGACCTGCAGGCTGAAGAGAAGTACAGTGGAAGACAGGCATGGATGGGCCACATTTTATCCCCTTCTTCCCCTCCTCTCCTTACAGTTAGCTACTACTATTTTGTCTGCAGCTACTTAATTCTTTATTCTGTTTCTAATATCTCTACTTTCTGAGGCTCTTCCAGTTTAGCACTGAGATATCTTGGAGCCCAGATTTACTTCCAGACCCTTCAAGATTCGTTTGTTCAACTTACAATCTCAATAAGGAAAAAAATCCTTTCAGCCAGAGGAAGACAGAGATGTCAGCTTCTCATCTCTGTATAAATGGTATCCTGCTGGACAAGATCCCTGCCTTACAGGTTAACCTATGGACAAGGCTCAGGTGTGGCAGTGTTACCAGTCTGTAAGTACGTATCTGGTGCACCTGTTCTATTACTCGCTTGATGTTCTGCCCTTTTGCAGGGCTTCTGGGAGTACCAGGCATCACTAGAAACAAGTCTCGTTTACACCAGGTCACTGGCTCCTAGATGTTCAGGATAATATTGGATTGTTTGCTCCTCCACTTGTTTCAGAAAGTGTCGCAGTGATCTGGCAGCAGCAGTGTTTGTCTTAGCTGTATGATGCCTCCCTAGCAAATGCAAGGGCAGAAAAGGAAGGTAACTCCTCTTTCAGGAGAACATTTTTCTTTTACTTGAAGAACCCAACCATGTGAGCAGGGTTGACAACAGGGATGTCTCAAACCATATCATTAGTAGAAAACAGGATTACTGAACTGCCAAGGTACGATCTTAAGTTAAACCTTACCCTAACCTTGTCAAGGTCACAGAGGTGTGATGTTATCTTCATCTCTATAGGAGATCTCCTATTTCTGATGGTTTTCCCTGTTTGTTTTAGATTTTCAGCCCTGAAAATAATACACAGCATATGCAGCTGGGGACAGCTGAAGCTGTTGTTAATGTCTTGTTAAATGGATACTGGTAAATATTGTAAGTACTTTCCAGGAAAAATTTTATAGAAAAGTTTTGCTCTCATATTGCCATGCTGTCACTAAAGGGAGCATATGCCAAAGAATTCATTGCTTGGTCCCCACTGTTAAACATTCACTGCTGAAAAAATATATAAATAATGTAAAAGTTGACCGTCATATGGGAATGTTCCTTGACTCATTGAAGTATTTATCATGCCTGCCTTACTTTTTGTGCAAGACATTTGAATTAGATGTCCACTGTTGAAAATATTTCTACAAGTCTCTTGTGAAATCAGTTGCTGTTTGTGGAGGGAGAGGCTTAGTATGCATTGCCATAGGCAAAGTATGAAGACAGACCTTGTGCAGTACCAAACTAAATAATCACAGTAAATGAAGTCATTTATTAAGTCAATCCTCAAAACTTAAAATATAAATATTCCTGCTGAACCAGAAACCCCGTGTCATTTGTGTCACCACATACAGAGGCTTTTAAACTAGAGAAAGTGCACTACTGGAGAGAAGAATTTGATAATAAAAAGCAGTGATTCTATTTTCAGAAAGGTAGCATATACACTTTTTCCTGAAAAAAACAAGTATTTATTACAGTAAGCTCTCCAAAAAATGGCACAGGCTGCACAAAGCTGCCCTCAGCTCAACCAGCAGCATTGTGATTCCTGTAACACATTCCAATGGCTTCTGCACTGGGCTTCTAACTGTGCTAAATTCCTCATGTTATAAATCCAGCTGAACTTCTAGAAGTAGTACTTCCAAGGATACACGGAGAAGAAAAGAAGACTACTAAGTAAGATAATAGCAGTTTGTAGGTGGAAGGTACAAATATGAAGGAATGGTTATAAGGCAAGTAAGAAAGTATTTGAAAGTGTCAAAACTCTTTAAAGGCTGCCTCTAATGCAGCCTCTGTTGTTTCTATCCTGTCAAGTATTCGTATTGATAAATCATGTCTGGCTAGAATTAGAACCCTGGCCCAGGGGGAATTGCTCTCTAGGAACATTCAGCTGCCTCCCACAGCCAGTGGCACAGTTCACTTAATGTTTTATGCAGTTCTGCGTTTGAGAAGATGTAGCCCTGTTCACTCCTTGCAGTAAAAGCAAGTTACAGCACACAAAGAATCTCTCTTACTGGAGGGTTTTGATTTTTTTTTCTCAATTTTTAAAAAATTTCTCATACTCTGCAAAAATAACATTTGCCGTGGAAAACTATAATGTGAGGGATCCCAGAATAACCTATATCAAGAGCTCAGTGTACATCATGTATATGACATTCTATATAGCAATGCACATAATGTCTATGACAATGTTATGTAAATTGGCAAGGAATAATAATAATAATAATAATAATAATAATAATGGTGTCTCTTACAGGTATATTGGCCAGAAAAATAAACCGATACATATAGAAGTCCTCTAAAAAGCTCTAAGTGTGGTAAACAAATGCTTTCTGACTTTTTATTTTTAATTTAGTAAAAAAAACCCATGAGTCCCATCTGAGCTACTTGTCTCAGTATCAGCTACAGAAAACACAGAAATGGGCAACTCTAGAGTGCTGTTCATTAAACCCTGCAACAGTACTCAAAAATGGATCAGATAATTTGTACCTTCTCTCCACCACCTACAAAGAGAAGACAGATTAGTCATTTAAAAAATGTCTGTAAATAGATAAAGATGAATCCTACCCCCAATTTTCTATTAAGTCTGTCCTCCCTAACTAAAACATTGTCATTTTCTGTGTCCTACAATTTCTGTGTGTTGGCTAGATAAATGATAGGGGGGTTTTAAGAATGGTTACGTTTATGCTTGCCACCTAGTAAAATTGGGTACAGCTCTCTCAGCAATACTGTAATATAAATAATGCATGCGTTTGCCAAAAAGCTTAAAAATTGCTAAGTATCAATTGCAGTATCTAAAACAGTAGCTTTATTAGGTAATAGGCAGTTGCATATGAAATCCTGCTTACAAAATCAAAAATTCAAATGTAGGGGAAAAGCAGCTATCTCATTAAAACTCTTTGTATCTGTAACACAGCGTTTCCAAACTTTTGCGTGGAGCACTCTTGGATAGACTACTAGCAAATATGCATTTTAATAGACCTCTTCTTACTTATATTCCTAACATAATGACCTGGAAATCTATTTTGACTTCTCCTGCTTCATGTTTCTTTCTTCTGGAGCTTCTCTCTCTTCTGTGGGATCTTTATACTCTTTGTCATTCACTCTTCTTTGTCCTTTTTCTTGAGCCTTCCCTCCTCATATTGTCCCCGGAAATTTGGATTAACACCTTCATGTCACAAAGCCACTGTCAAAGATTCCATGGTGACTTCATCTAAGTTTCTTCACTGATTTCCACAGATGCTTCCCCATTATAGCAACAAAAGAGCAAGGTGATAATGAAACCAGCTTTTATACTGCAATTCATAGTCAGGTCAGTTCTCCAGGCAAGAAGGTTCAGTCTTGCAGTAAAAAAATACCCAGCATTTTTTGTGAAGTTGCTTGACAAAAGGCTTTCCAAGCTTCCCCTCTAGAGGTAAGGCAAAATGTGCAATAAAATCTTCAAATTAATTCAAATTAATGGGTACAGATATGCTGAAAATCTTCACATTTATAACATGTAAAACAAATCTTTATTCTATATATGGAGAAGTATTAAGGAATGTATTATTTCCTATAGGCGAACTCAAGGCTCTGATTAGGCAAAGCCATCTCTTTCTAAGCCATTACCTTGCCTCTGGTGCAATTTTCATTTTGAAGAAACATTGTATAAGATATCCTTGCATGCAGTGAATTTGTTTGGATTCAGTAAGGTTAGTGCTTGAATTCCATGTGGAATAAGGAACACGTGTCAGCTCTGTTTGCCTTCAGGCCAACGAAAAGGAATCTGTCCATGGAAATTAGATAATTTCTTAGCAATGTAATTTAAACATTCCTCTCTTCTCCCCATATTATGAAAGATAGTGTTTAGCACTGCAAGATGAAAATCAGAGGCAGCTCAGACATTCCTTTTGGCTTGCTGACTTGGTATTATCTTCCCAATCCATGCAAATTACAAACAGACTAAACAGCATTCAAGATGCTCTTGACTTATTCATAAGAGATAAGAGATAGCAGATATGCACAAGCTCCCTTAGTTTCTGAAGGAACTGGAGTTCCTCAACAAATTATTTTCCCCAAAGATTTTGAGTCTTTGTCATTTCTCATTGGACTGCTAGTGAAGGTCGTATTTGAAAGGAACTGCTGATTTATCTGAGATTATAAAGTTAACTGTATTTTCTAGTTTTCTATCACAGTGCCCCAGCAAAAATATCACAAACATGAAACCTGCCAGATTCTGGATGAGTCTGAAATGACCTGATAAAACTCGCGGAGCTTTGCCTGAGCATATCAAGCCTCACACAACAAACAAACAAACAAACAAACAAACAACCCCCAAACCGCAACCAATTAAACGGAATAAAAAGTTCCGTGTCTTTCTGGGGCAATGCCCAAAATCAATTGGGAATTGGATTTGGGAATGCTCACCTCGAAAGATTTTTCCATCTCAGTTCACAACCATTTGAGGATGGATGACAACGAGTCATTATCAGCCAGTTCAAGGTCCTTCCAAGCTCGAGGGCTATTTATTCTTTTAGAAAAGTTTCAGTAATTTTGAGAAGCTGGTGTCTCAAACTCTGATTGAGCATATGCCTTATAATAATAACAGCAATCCAGAAATGATACAGGTAAATTTTAACAGCATGCCTTTGGAAGCCCTCACAGCTCTTAGTAATATTGCATTCCCAAGAGACAATCCCTTCTGGTATTTCCTGTGGAGTAGGTAACTCCCCTTCCTCCATCCTGCCCCCAGTCCAGGAAAATTTCTCGACTAGTTCCTTACATCTGGAAAAGCCCAAATAATCACCCTAGGGAATAATAATGATTAAATGGATATTTCTGATCCCTTCAGGAGAATGCACTCTAACTCTTCAACTCATAACTTACATTGTCCATATAAAGCATGTAAGTCTTGTAAAATAAATTACTAATGGTACTTTTTAAACCATACATTTTTCTCACTTAGAATATGCACAAAGACAGAGAGAGAGAGAGATGCACAAACCTTTGTATATTTAAAATATTTTTTAAAAAATTATAAAATAATGCTAAACTTTGCTTTTGGAGTACAGTGTGACATCCAATGCTCAATATGCTTAATAGATCTGTATATATAAGAGGGAAATTCAAAACTTTCCTTCCTTGGAATCTCTTTTACTTATGACAGATTTTCATATTTCATTTGATACTATCTACTGACCTGGTTTTCCATGCATGCCTTAACCATTTTAATTGATCTCCTCATTGTCCAAAGCATAGTATTGCAATTCTACAATCTGCTATTCACTTTGCATGAAAAAAATTCCTTAACTCCTCAGGGAGTTATTGAACAGCATACACGGCAGCCTAATCACAAAGTTGCTTTACATTTTTAATCCTTTGGTTGTAAAGCATTGTTCTTCCTTACCTCGGAAAAGAAATTTGATAATTTTGGAACTAAGACTTTATCATTGTTAACATTCTTTTGGGAGCCCTATAAAGAACTTTGGTGTAACAACACAAAAAGTAGTGCCTCATGGAAAATGCAGAGGATACAGTGAAAGTACCCAGGGAGTTCTAATGTTACAACTTAAAATCTCTGTGAATTAAATCTCACAACTATTTTCTTTTATAACAGTCTTGCAGCAGACTGACCTGATGGAAATGATAATACACTGGGGTTTCTGATTGTGACAGATTATTGACTTCCAGTGAGTGTGGGCTCCTTTTGATCTTTTTTGGTCAGAGTTCTGGGTACTCTGTGTGAGTTAAATGATAACGCAATTTGTTGTCTGTACAATAGTTATGTTTGCTTGGTTTTGCGTAGCACAGTGATGCACTCAGAAAACATCCTACTGCAAACTACTGAGGTAAGGTGAAAGATATGAACTGATTAATATGGAAAACTACACAAGTGAAGACTGAAAGAGGGGAGCATTACTAATTACTAATGACAGTATTGGTATGTTCAATATGGACACATTTCTTAATACTGATAAATCTTGAAGAAGATCAGCAGGCCAGGTCAAAACTGGTCATTTATCACAGCAGGACATGTTAAATTGTCACCAGCTCACTCAGGAAACATTATTCAAAGATAATACTGCTTTCTTATGACCTAGGACTTGAAAGACTTACTTTTCTTTTTTCATGTTTTGTATTAAAAATATTAACCATTCCAAATGATTTCTTCTTTCTGCCTGGAACTGATGTTGTACAGTTTTTGTCTGTGCTGCTTATGTCTCAATATTCAGAGGCTGGCAGTCTCAAAAATGTAAATGTACATTTCAATATGCCAGAAACCCTTAAAAAAGGCAACACAGAACAAGTTAATAACATTTCCATGTAAAATTTGTCAATGGTTCCTGTTTTCTATCTGGGCTGAAAAAAACCTGCTGGAATATCCAAACTACTGGGGCAGCTGAGACACATGGATGCCACGTGTCTCATCTTCAGAGCTGTATGGAGCTTGAGGAGGAAAGTGTGAATACTTTCTTGCTCCACTTGAGTCAATTTAGCCATTTCTATTCAAAGACCATGTTAATCTCTGATCTTTAACTACTGCCAGCAAGAAGTGTGAAACCAGAGTGTAGGTCAAGTGTGGGAAAGTGCTCATTCCCCTGGATGCCTGAGGCTTTCAGTTATAATACTTTAAAATTATGTTATTTTCCTCATGACTGATTTAGGTCTGTTTTTAATGACAGTAGTTTAAGATAAATTATTTTTATTTTAGTCACAGCTCAAGTCCAGGTTGAGCTTCAAAAGCTGAGCAATCCCTGTCAAGTGGCAAGAAACCGTGAAATATAATTAGAATTACTGGTACCCTGTACTCAAAAAAGACTTAAACCAGAATTATGTAATTATTTTTCTTTAGAAGAGCTTGTCTGCTGGATTTACTTTCCTATTAAATCCAAGAATAGAGTAAGTCTTCTAACACATTCTGTCAAATAGCAGCACAGAATTTAGTAAAAGAATTTCATTGACTTTAACTCTGCCTTGCTCTGGGTGTCTTTGTGCCTAGAGTGACCAGGGGTCTTTTGCATTTCTTTCTCTCCGAACAACTGGGTCTTCAGGATAGGAAGCTCCCTTAGACATTTTCTACACACTCATGGCAAAGCCTCTATTGTCCCCAATCACACAATAATCCTTAAATAATCTTCCCTCATGCCATTATTCCGACATCTTCCAATTGTTTTGCTGTTGTAGCTTGCATGAGAGCTGGAGGGAAGGCATTTCTTCTCGTGAAACTGCTCCTGCTCCTCGTTGCTGAGGGGCACGAATGCCTCACAGGCACCAACCAGCACAACACTTCTGTCAGGCACACCAGCCTCATCTCAGTTCACCAATGGAGCCAACTTGTAGAGATAAAGAGATTAAACACAGGTCATCATTTGTGCCTGGGTGGGTAACTGGACCCCAAAAATTCTGACCCTTAGTTGCTCACTTACCTGTGTCCAAGTGGATAACAGAGGGTCCATCAGTTAATACGTGAGTCTGTTCCAGTTGCAAATGCCAAACTCAGTTTTATGATGGGTCATTGCTAATTTATTTGAGCAGGTTTATCCCAAGTTAGTATGGCTCATTTTCTGTCTTCTTTTTTTTTCCTTTTAAATATGTCCGTTGCCCTTTCTGTGATAGAGATTTCTACCTTTCAAAGAAAAATAGCATGCAGTGAGTTTTTGAAGCTAGGAGGAATACTGATGCAGTATCTCAGTGTCTTGTAAAAAAATGCTGATTTCAGAGTCACAATGAGAATAATACATTCAGAACCTTTACCTTAATAGAAGGAGATAGGGAGTCATGGTTTTGAAGACACAAAATAAATTTTCCCTTACGTGCATAGGCAATTCACAACGTGATACAATACTCAACACGTCTTAGAATATTAAAGTCTATATTTTAATATTTTTCATATTGGGTTTATTGGTCTGGATTTCTGATTTTTCCATGTGAGTACTTGGAAATAGAACCTCATATCTGAGGCTTCTTGGAGGCCCAGTTAGAATAAATGAATCAAGTAAAAATTAGTGTTGTCAAATATTTCTTACAGGACTGGCACTATAGTAATTGCGATCTTACTTTTAATTATACTAATGTAAATGTGCTCAATTAACCAATACAATTTTTGTCTTCCCAGCCACCTTTGCTGGGAACCCACAAGCTAAAAAATCTTGGGTTCATGTTGCATTCCTGCCACCTTCTGTTTTCTTGCACGCAGTAAAAGTTTTTCAGTCTAGAGGAATCTTTCAGCAATTCAGATTGTGGCCTCAGTGAAAAACTGCACGAGTTCACCCAGACCGGCTGAAATTTATGTCATGACCAGGGTTAAGACCCAGCCTGTGAATGACGTGGCAATTGGGTGACCTCATTTCCCCTCCCCGTATCAGAAGGTCAGCATCCATTACGCATTTGCTCTTCAGAACTCACAGAAATTAGCATGAGTAGAAACAGTGCCATCAAATAAGGAAATAAAATTAATAATATCCAATATGTAAAAAAAGTAGGGTAGTGAGAAAACATCTTTTTGTAGCAGTTTTTGGAATAAAACCGTACATGCAGATAAGTAATATTCCTGAAGAACTTCTTTATCCGCTATGTGGCTGTAGAGCATTACAATTCAAGGAGTGATAAAATAGAAATTTCCTCACACTTACTCATTAATACATTTCAACTCAGCTTTGATATGGTTGAATTGATTCCTACTGCAGAATTCAAATAAATGTTCAGGAGTTCTCCTGAGATATTCAACCACATCACTACGTTGCAAATAAAAGCGTAACCAGAAATGGCCTCAAAAGTGCATTTTGCCTTCTAGCAAATCTTTTTAGAACTATAGGCAATTGACATTTGTTTCCCTTTCATTTTGTAGATAGCTAAACTGCTTATCAATATTTGCTCTTCCCATTTGACTGCTTGGATATTAGCTCTAGCTCTGCCTGCTGTTTGTATCACAAAATAGAAACAAAATATGCTCTCTCTTATATACATGAAGTTTCCCCCTTCAGTTCCTTCAACCTGAGCTAAAATTTGTTTCCTCATCATTACTTTGCCCTTTTTGAAAATTTTTATTCCCTTCTCCTAGATTTTTTTTTAAAAATGTGTTTTAAAAGGATTTTTTCTTGTTTAATGTCAACAAAATAGGATGCTTTGACATGGTGAAATGAAATGCTAATTTAATTTTTATATCAGTTCCATCAGCTTTTCTGCCTAAATTAATTAATAAATCCACTTTATAAACATGATTAGTGTTATTGTTCTATTTTTTTTTTAGGGCATTTACCATTTATTTTTAAAAAATCTTCAGAAATAAATAGATATTTTTAAAGAAATAATTTGGAGGACTTTAAGTTATAAAAGATGCAGAGGAAGGATTTTCTTTTCATAATGCATCATTTGCCTCTATTATGCCATTGAAGCAATGAATAATAATTACAAAATCTGTAAGAAATAAGAAAAAATGTTTTCTTCTTTTCTGAATATCATAATCTATTTAGCCTCCAGATATACTCAAGAAAACGGCATCTCATCAAGGGCAACTAATGTTATTAATCAAAGTGACATTTGAATGAATGGCTTTGACTTTATACTCAAGGACAGTAGAGACGATCTGCAGCTATCAGTTGTTTATCGCACTGAAGTATTTTGTTTAATGCCATTACCTTGCCACTGATTCACTGGATGCAACCTGCTTATCTTTTCAAGGCTTATTCTAGTGGCAAAATATGAAACGAGAACCTTATGAATATGCAGAGTCTTCCCCCATGGCACTAACTGAGGTCTATTTATGGCTGTGATTTATGAGGCTTATGAGCACAGCTAGAATTTTAGTTCAGCGTTAACATTCCCTCTATGCGTAACATGACAGTTTATAGTTCACATCATCTCTGCATTGCATTTACTGGTAAATGTAAATGATTTGGTTAAAAAAAATCCATTCATTTAAGATAAAAATCATCTCTCTAAACCTGTAAGCTTAGTTCTCATATACAGTTGGGTAAGGGAGAAGGAGAAGAAGAGATCGTGGGGAGAGAACTCACTGAAACCTATCCCTGGAAGACCTGCAGAGTCTTCTGACTCCCAGGCAATCAAAGAGTAGGTTCCTGTGCCCAGCTGCAATGTTCCCCACTAGCAGGAAGGAGTGAAAAGACAATAACTGAATTCAGGTAAAGCTGTCACATCTGCACCTTATGCTTGGTGCACCTCTCCAGGCCTCTCCCATGTGCAACCTTAGCACACGTAAGGAGGTTTGCATCTTGGCTGCAGTGACAACTTCCATGAATATCTGTGTCCCCCAGCATATGGACCTCCTATGACTGGATGACTACCACAGCCAACAGGAGAGTCAGTGTTTGCCCACAGCTACGGGGGAAGAAAATGGGGATGGAGGGTGAGAACAAGGGCAGGAAGCACTGAGCTGCAGCTTTGGGAGTGCCTGCACCAGAAAAGCAGAGAACTTTGATATCTGGTCAGACAAGGAAGCAGAAAAAACAGGCACAGCTTGGAGGAAGGAGTCTGTAGTTAAACAGCTTTGGGTGTGCTGGGGTAATCAAGAGAAAGGGGATTTTATGAAAGGAAGAGTGTTAATCGACAGTAACCATATGAGAAGGAGAATAAGGCAGGCTGTCACATGTAAACCCTGGAGTTTGATACCTTAACAGGGCTGCATTAGGCACTCAGTTTGGCCTTTTGGGTTGGGGCTTTCAATTCTTTAGTGTAGACAAGTATTGTCTACAGCTAGGAACAAGGTATAAGCAGGGAATAGAGAAGTTTCTGGGGGCATTCACATCTCAAGTATCAGGTTTGGTTATCCCACTCCTGCTCTCGTGTAAGTTTATAACAAAATATACCTTTAGGAGAAGAGAGTATTATTTTTTCCCTAGGTCACATTTGTAGAGCCACTGTTATTATTTTTAAGTTAAATTATACATTGATTTTTTTTTTTTTGAGAATTTTCTCCTCTTTATTAATATTGTCATTCCTCACTTTCTAAGAAACAGCTTTGCAGTTTGTCTTTCAGAATTGTTTCCTTTAAAAATTTTACTCCAGGGACCTCAGGCACTAAACTGTCTGCTTTTCCTACTTTCCTCTCAAGGCATAATGTCTAGCTTTCAGGCTTTATTACAGGTCTTTATTTTACTAAATATTAGTGGCAAAGGGCTTTTTGACTGTAGCATCTGAAGCACATCTTCCATAGCCCTTTCCAAACTTGTCATCACTGCAAGGCTGTTTGCAAGACCTGATGACTCAGCCTGGATACAGACAAATTGAGATTATTTCTGGGCCCCTGCCTTTGCTACTTCTCATCATCACAACAGAGATCTACAGAACAACAACCCGATTGTGCAAGCTGGGCAGGGGGCACTATGCATTTCAGTATGTCCTGGGTAAAATGGTCTTAGAAACCATATGCCCTGGGGGATATCCAGTATATCCCAGCCATAGGTAGGTCTAAATGCAAGGTACTTGTGGCCTTGAAAAAAGAGTTAGAGGCTGTGTCTGATCCATGTGTCTTGAGGACTCACTGCACCTCACAAAAGCCAAAAGCAGAAGTCAAAACGTTCATGAAGCTACCTCCTCGCTTGGTTCTCTTAAAAGTGTTACAAGGGATTTAAAATTAAGCACTAATCAGGTGGCCAAGTGAGTTCCTCATAGACACACAGCATCACAGCTGTCTGTTTATAACCACAGGAAGCATATGTGTTTCAGAGAAATGAAATTGTGACGTCCAGTTGAAATAGTTTGTTCTCTGTAAATAGAAGCAGAGGTAGAAGCTCCAGGTTTTTTTATACTGTGACAGTCAAAGACCTCAATAATTTGGGGCATCCAGACAGACTTCAGAGACTTCACTAAGCCATCATGAACTCCCCAGCTGCAGTGGATTTTTTGGGCTTTACTCATAGCACTCCAAAGCTGCTTGAAATTTTGCATAATTCAACTTTTCAGGGTGAATGAAGTTAAGAGGCATGAACTAAAGGAAACTTCAAAAACAGTTTGAATGGAAAATTCATGCTTATCTCTGGGAGAATACTGTCATTTTTCTACACTTATATTGATGTGCAACTAATGATATTTTATTCTTAAGGAATCATTACTCATCTTAGAAAATTAATAGGAAGTCTAGGTTGGAAGAGTGATTTGGAAAATAAAGTTGTATTGAGAGGTTAAAAAATCATTGATCATTGATTTCACGCTTGTACAACTGTAAAAATAGAAGCAATTTTATTGAACGTAATTTCATGAGTGTGCATAGCAGAAAGAAGCCTCCTGCTTAGTCTTAATGGCTTCTGAGTCATTACAAGTAAATAATAATTACAGTGAGTATTAAATGTTAGTTCAAAGAAGCTGAGATGAGGGCTTCTAATTGTGTCACTTTCCTGGCCTTTTTCCTTAAAATATCAAGTTCTTCCTTACTTACAGCCATGATGCTAAACTTTTTGTGGATTCATGCCACTGGAAGTCATGAATAGAGCCAGCAGATGATTTGCTCCTAACTCATATTTGTAATTGCACAGAAAATAATGTTTCATTCTTTCTAAAACATGTCACATTCATATTTTTTCTTTATTACTTTTCTTTTCTTTAAATATGGTTTTTAAATATGAAGGTCCCTGAAAAGGGATCTTTTGAAACACAGAATTTTCTATTCTTAGAAAATTAAAACCCCACAATCATAAATTGTACCTTATGATTGTGTAGTTCTGATCCCATCTGTTCTGTGAAAGGGAGAGGAATCTGACCTTCAATTCATTCTCTCTCCTTTCTTTTCCATTTCCCCTTCTTTTTTCCGTGCCTCTTTGGTTTGGCTGGTGCCTACGGGAGTGCTTGTCGAGAGCTGCCATCTGGTGCAACCCCTGCTGACACTGAGGTCTTCAAACATAATCAGCTAATGAGAGAAAGTGGCACAAGGAGAGGAGAGACGTGTTAACTCAGGGATTTTTTTACAGTGTTTGAGGAGACAAGAGAGTGTATATGGAGGACTAAGAAAAGCCTGGGTCTTCTGATGTCCTGGTGGCCCCTTTGCTGTTTTGCTCCTAGCACGATGGCCAAAGTGAGTCAGGTCATGAAGGCACAGTAGTAACGCTCACAGGCAAAACCAGCAAGCAATACTCATTAGACATTCCTCAATTAACAGTGTTAAAAGTAATTGATAATAATAGCTTTAGATAAAAGGAAAAAAACCATATGTAGCAATGTAAGTTCATATGATGAGTAGAAGTTGTCTCATATACTATTATGAGCCAGACAAGTTAGCATCCAAACAGGAGGACCCAAGGGCAGAGATATTCCAGGAGCATTTTTTTCCCCCTAAGGAGATAAAAAAAGGTCCTTTTCAACAACTACCATTAAATAAGCAATCAGCTGGGATACTGCTACATTGCAGAAGAGAGCTGCCCCATGCAACTCCCAGTTCTTGAAAGATGCAATAATGCAGCAATTTGTGACTAGCAACAGGGATCAAAGGTTCAGAAGCACATCTGAGAATATTTTTATCTTTCATGCTAATAGCTAAATGCTTTGGACAAGTGGAAAGTTAGACAATGTGCCAAGTCCAGTCTTGAAAGTGAATCACAGCAGTCCGCATCTGCTGTACAACAAAAAAAAAAAAAAAAA
>VZTA01009291.1:0-51172 GCA_013398855.1 Mohoua ochrocephala | reverse complement strand
CATTCACTGTGAATGAGAGTTTTTATCATAACTATTTGTCATTATTGTGGGAGGGGTTACTGATTATAGTAATATCTCATCATGTACCTGGAGCCCAAATGCTTAGGAACAGTAAAAATGAATGAGAATAACTTGGTCTTTATTCCATTCTGAGTTTAAAAATGAGTGTCTAGGGAGGTTTTGGCTGTAGCCTATGAGATTTTTTTCGGTGCTATGGTTAGTTTTCTTTGTTGAGTGAAAGTACCTCACAAAGCCTTAAAAAATTCATCATTAGCTCTAAAAGTTTTGTGCAAAGGAAATTGCACAAACCTGACAGAATTGCACGAACCCTACAGGATTCTAATCAAACAGTGACAACAGTGACCATTTACCTTAGAGAAATTATCGAGATATGTAATTTTTAGTATTTTGACTGTTAGCAGTCAAATTTTAATACCAAGATATCAAATTTCAAATTTTAATACCAAGACTCACTATTAACCATGTTAATATTTGACATGTTATTTGAAGTTTTGATATCTAAGAATTTTAAAACACAGCTAAAATGTGGAAGGCAAAAAATACCCACAACAGCTACCTCCCCACTGTTTATTCTACGTTGAACAGATCTGTAGAGTGTGAATGGTTTATCTTTTGAGCCATCTGGGACTGCAAAGACAATTGTCTTTCAGACATAATGTTTTAGAAGTGAAAAAATGAATTCAGTCTCCCATCTAGTTTAGATAAGTAGACATTTATTTCTACCACAAATGATAAAAATAGAAGAATAATGGTTGACATTATGCATTAAGGTTCTCTAGTATTGATAGGAAAATCAGATATACCATTAACATACCATACCTACATCTGTTTTATTATATTTTTTAGTCTAGACATTCCATTCAGTGGACAGAAGTGTGGTGTGTTTCAAATATTTTTTCAATATTGAAGTACATACCATTCATGAAGTATGTGCAGTGTGAGAATTACAGATCTCTGGCACAACTACATCTTTGCTATTTTTTAAATCTCACAGGAGCAAATCAGAAGGAACAAACTTCAAACATACCAGCAGAAATACCACTGCACCTCATGATCATAGCCTCTAAAAATGGAACAGTCAATTTGCTGTTTGCCCAAGGTGGCAAGAAGAGCTAGAGTGTTGCAGCAATTAAGCGACAGTTTTGGTATCAGAGCCTTTGAACTTGTACCGCTACATTTCAAAGATCTTGATTTTTTAAGTAAAGTTATTTTCTTAGCAGGAGCATAGTGCCATTAGAAGTCAAATTATTATAACATTTGTGAATTATATTTCACTTCGAAATTGTTTTTCCTTTGCTTTTAGGAGCGCTGCTTTATCTATGGCACAAAGAAACAAACATCACCTTTGTTTGCCTCTTTTACAATGAATACTAATTTTATATCACAGCCCTGTCTAGTATATGTATCCCCTAATACGTGATATTCAAGCCTTTTCTGAAAATGATCAGCTGCTTTTCTAACTGTAGATATTAATTGAATATAGTATTATTTATATGTACACATATATAAAAACCTGTATTTGTTTCCTTCAGTTACACAGGTTCGTAGTTTGTGCAGTCTCCATCCTTAGTAGAAAATGCCCTGAACAAACTGGTCTGATCTCAAGCTGACCCATCTTTGAGCAGGAAGCTCAACTAGAGACCTCTTGAGCTGCTTTTTCATCTGAATTATTCTGTGATTCTGTGATAAGTATTTCATGTTTATATACTTAGCAGCTTGAATGTGCAAATAGGAAAGGTAATAAAACACTTCATTTTTAGAGTCCAAGTGTATCTGTTTTCCCTCTGGGAATGTGAGAATAGATGTCACTTTCCAGTGCATGTGAGCTTCACAGTGCCTTCAGCTGCCCAGCTTTGAGCAGAATCCAGGCTCTGCCCTGGGCTCTGCGTGTCCAGGTGGGCTCTTGAGGCTCAAACAGATACTGCCTTCTAAAATATGACTTATAGTGCAACTTTTCTGCTTCTAAAAATTAATAGCAGATTTTATTACTCCATTTCAGAGTGTGCCAGAAATTTGAGTATTTGAGTTTATTGATTCATTGTTTATGCTTTCAGTAATATCTAATAATGGAGAAAGATTTGAAGGTTTGGGTTTGGATGGGGTTTTTTTCTCTCTCCTTAAATTTTCAACTCAAACATATACAGACTTAGGTGGAGCTTGTGGAGCTCAAGCTGACACGATTAAGTGTTACTAAGCTCTAGCAGTGATAAGGAGCTTCAAGAACTTTTTCCAATTCTTTTGTGCTTGAGTCCTGCTCTACTGACCACCAGTTCCGTATTTTTGAAAAGTCACTGACGTCTGGACTTTATCACAAACCATGCTAGCTTAAACTTGCAAGATGATACGTACATGGCAGTCTCCAAGTTAAACCTTGGGAGAGATTAATATTTCTGAGTTTATGACCAGTTTGCAAGAGAACAGGGTTAAAGGTTTATTTTTCTTCTATTGTTCCTTTCTTGTTTTACTTCCATCAAGGTAATTATTTTTCCATCTCTGTATTTTATCTCTCACCATAGATGGAACAACTGATTAATACCGAGTAAAACAACAACAAAAATATAAACTTATAGCAAAAAATAAAACTTCACCTTTAGATGATCATTTATTAGAGTTCATCCATGATGTACACAACATGTTAATAAAGACAAGGGTGTAGTATTTATGCAAGGAAAGCAGTGTGGCATAAGGGGGTAATCCTCCAGGGAAGCAGTAACTTTAGGAGCTCCTTCATCAGAAGCTTTTTGACATCCTTCCCTTGGGCCGGGTCAATTGAAACTAAAAGCATTGCAAATGTCACACATTGAGGGCTGTTGAAGGCAGAAGTGACATACATTTACAAGCCTTTGCTGGCTGGCTTATCATTGAAGCACTATTGATTACCTCATGAGGAAGAGGCTGTATATTCTTTCCCTTCTGCCAGAGTGAGGTAAGTTATGTGGGCGCAGGTAATAGAAGCAGTGAATTTCGGGGAAAAGTGATCTATGCTGAAGTAAAGTACAATGGACACTGATGTCAAGAAAGGTGCTGTGATAAAGAAAGAGGGGAATGATCAAACCAGGAACTCCAGTGAGTTATCCCATGTTAGTATGGCAAGCAACAAAGCCATTCGTATGACAAATTATTATACCAGCTGTCTTGTTTTGCCTTTCTAAATTGTTCTATGCCCATGTCCTTTGCAAAAAGCTGGTTTCCTATGTCTTTGTAAGTACATCACCATGGCAGAAGGATGTGGGTCATGTCTTCTTACAGGCTTCACTTAGGAAAGTTCTTTGTTTATTAATACAATTGTCTTTTGGGGGAAATGGAAGCTCGGGAAAAGTTTTAGTGTTCTGCTCCTGCAGAGATGGTAATGTACACTTCTTATAGTAAGAAAAACTGGATATTTCATGAGAGCCTATCCAATGAGAATTCCCTAAAAATAGTTTAGACATTTATGTCATAAAATGAAGTTGTACTATGATAGAACTCCAATCAAATTACAAATATTTTAATTTGGCATAAAAAGAAATTTCAAATTCTTGCTGTTTATCAACTTAAAATTGCTAGTTGAAGGAAATGGTTTGTATGTCCTTTAGAGGATATGCAAAGCACATTTGTATTGCCAAATCAGCATTTTCAAGATTTTTGCACAGTAGTGGCTGTTGAATGGCTACAGAATGATTCTTTTATATTTAAAAACTTCTGCTTCCACTTCTTTTCTTGTCTAAAACCTAATTTGACCTGTTGATTCAAGTTATATTTGTAGCAAAGCATATGAATAAGAAACCTGAAAACAATTTATTTTTGTATGCTACTTATACACAGTAAGCAAAGAGGTGCATAATCACTAAAGGCAGAACATACTCTATTAATGGTAAATTTACAGATTGTTACTATGCCTGTCCATAGGCACTCTATACAGTAATGGGACTGCTGTAATGAGAAACGAACATTGAGTTGTTTGTTGCATATAGCAAATGTCAATTTAAATTCCAAATAAATTTCACAAAGATGGGAGAACTTTGCTTGTTTGCAGTGTTGGGGAAACAGTGTCTGTTTCTTGATGTGATTCTGATTTTTTTTTAAAGTTTTCATCTATAAAATTACTTGGGCCTTCTATTTTGACATTAGACATTTCTTAATTTTGCAAGTCACTACACACAAAAGAATTTTCATTCCCATGTGAGAGAATTCAGCAGAGACTGATTTTAATAGCCTCAAGTAGTATAACAAAACATTTTGATTTCAATACTGCCTCTATTTATCCCAGCAGGAAAGCTCTTATTTCTGAATTCCCCATGGAACTAGCTCTTGTACTTGCTAATTGCTGTACCACTTCCCCGAAGCTTATCATCACTGAGGTCTAAGTTTCTCACAGAGAACTTGACTGGAAACAAACGCTCAAATAAAGGATATTTTCCATTAAAAACTAGTAAATCATAGCTCAGAGTCTCATAATGCCTGTTACCCTGTAAATACGTACACATGTACACAGAATGTAATCTCACCTGGAAGTGCAATAGGAATGCCAGTCTAGGGATGCCTTCTGACTTACCACTTGGATGTTTGTTTAGTAGCATAGCATGAAGAGCCACATTAGTGACATACACGAAGTCTGTGGTCAGGTTTTGATTACTGAATGATGAAAATGTGTGCTTGTATTTGAATCCATTCCAGGGTAATCTGGTTTTGAATTAATAACATATAAAAAAGCCGAGCAATTTTCCCACATTGATTAATGATTAATTTCTGCGGGTTTTTACAGAAGATCATGCATTTAGTACATAATAAAAAACTGTTTGCATAATGGAGACCTTGTATTAAATTAGATCACATTGAGACTGTGATTGTGCCTTACAGCCCAAGTTCTTTTCTGCTGAATAGCATCAAAATCACAGAATGTTGAATTTTTTGTTTCAGGGGGTAAGTATACCAGGAGATTATTTCAGGCAAGGAGAAACCAAACATGTTAAAAAAATACTGTATATGCAGATGAAGGATAGCAATGTGTTCTGCTTTCAGACTGGAGGCACTCTTTAAGTCAACATATCTGGAGTTATTACAAGATGTGGCTGGTTTAATTCAGAATTTAAATGACTACTACAGTAAGTAAAGGAAGGCTTTGATTACGAAGATTATTTTTTACAAAGAGGACAAGAGGGTGCAGGTTCCTATTGCAACAAAAAGAAATGTCGGATTCCATGCCAAAGGGTCTCGTAAATCAATAGATAGAATGAAAGGACTTAGTGAACTTGCTTTCATAATCTATCTGTCATCTAAAGACTCTCTTTCCAATACAGGAATGCTGTATCCAAGGAGTTGCAGCTGCTGAAGAGTCCTCTTGACATGACAAGGAACTACACCTTACCACACACTTCCTGTATCTTCTCAAAGGTTGGAAAGGCCAGTTGGTCTGCCCTTAATGATTGATAATAGGAGAAATCTGATGAGCTTTGTATCTGGAATAATACCACATTAAATAACCATATATCATGTTTGAATCATTATAAGAATTGTACTGGTAGGTAAAAAAAGTTATTTTCTGTTCATTGTTCAGTCTTAGCAATAAATTATTCCTTATTGAAAAATAAATAGAATTTTACTACTTTATTCCTCTTATTGGTAGAACATTGCCATCACCTTTTTGCATGTTTCACTGATCTTTAAATGACACATGCAATATTAATGACTTTAAGGGTTATTTTCAAGGAGAGTTTTTTTATGTACTGCCTATCTTTTGTTTAACAAGGAAGCATTTTCAGAGTTGAAGGCTGGACTTACTCTACCTCTTTTCTTTCAGCTCTTTTACTATGAAAGAGATCATAAAATTGTCGATGTGCAATTTCAAGGAACAGCTGTAGAAATCTTTTTCAAGTACGTTTCATTCTTTAGCTCTGGCCATTTTGATACAAACTGCTGAATTGTGAAGTTCTTTTTTGATGTGTGTTGAGCATGGATATCTTTCAGCATAGTCATATCAAATCCCTCCTCTTCTTCTGACTTTGCACTGACCCATGGTGATTTTTTTCATCCAGCCTTTGTAATTTTGAATGGGTTTGTCTGGTCCTGTTTAAGCTTGCTTATATCTTGGTTGTAGCAGTGATTCAGACTGGCTTTGAAGAACTGATCCTTATGTATCAAATAGATAAATGCTTTAATAAATGCCTAGAATGCGCTGTGCTTTCATCCTCAGTTATTTCCAGGGCTCCCCAGAGTTCCTGGTTTTGTTCTTAATTTGCTTTGTTCTTATGAGTCTTCATCAGACAGCATCTAATTCATGATACAAAACACTGTACCATGTGCTGATGGTTATATATAGATATGGATTGGTTCCTTTTCTTCCCTCGGGGAATAAGTTGTAAGATATTAACCCATTTTGAGGCACACTGTTAACATTAATTTGTTTTGCTTGGCATCTTTTTTATCCAGCTCCTGGACATGACTGTAGGTACAGATAAATTAAATTTCTCCCCACATATATACAACAAATTGCTCTATTATTCATACAGTAGGGGTGTTTAAGCATGTGCCTCATCTTACTTACATGCATTTAACATATTGAGTTTTCTTTGACAATTGAACCCTTAAAGAGGCTCCTGGCACCTTAGAAGGTGGCTGAGACCTGGCAGAAATATATTTAGGTGGTGCTTGAAGTGCTTGACCATTTGCAGGCTCCAAAGCCTTGGGGGATTTAAATACCAGGGTTAAATAGGCAGGTGGTTAACTTAATTGCATTTTAAAAAATTATATTAGTTTTTACATGGCATTGATTTTGCACATCATCCAAATTGTCTGAGGATTCCCAACTTAGCTGATCATTTGCACAGCCTTCCTAGGCTGAAGTCTTTTGAGATAACACACCCAGAAGTAAGGAGAGCTGTGTTTGCAAAGAGCGGCGGCGCTAGGGGGTGAGGGATTACTCTGAGTGGCACTGCCAAGATCATTTCAACAGCATGAAAACTGCTGATAAACGCTGTGGAAAAAACCTGAAGTCCCCAGTTCACGGAAGCCTGCTCGACCAGATAGGCTTGAATGGCTGCCAGTGTGTGAATCAGATGTCACTTGGGTTTGTGCTAGAGCAGACAATCGGTTTCAGCAGCACCGGAGCCTGAAAAGAGGGAATGAATCAATGGGAAGAGACTCCACACACAATGTCCTTTTCATGTTACCCGGGAAAACAGTTTTATGCCAAATTACTCTGGGATCAGGCTTGTGCCATTTACCTTATTGGAAAGCAATAGCTCCCCTTTATCAGTCAGTACAGTACTCATTTTCATTCCCATCTTTGCATTAAAGAAAGGGATAACATTTCTTTGAGAATAGCATTGAATTAGGTTTCATTCTGTGAGGCCATGCAACTGTTGATAAATAATTCTATTTGCCAACATTTAAATCACTTGTTTTCACGATAAGGAGAATTTAGATTTTCTTTTGAATTAGCTGAAATTTTATCGGTTGCAGGTTCTGTTCTACTCCTGGGACTCTGTCTGCCCCACTTAGAGAAAATGCCAAATTAGAGTGTAAAATAATTTTTTTTTTTTTTTTTTTTCAAGCTTTATTTCTCCCCCAGAAACACAAATATGCATGTGCACAGACACACACTCCATCATTTTGAATGCTGGTTTTGGTCATTGCAAATGGCTTGAATTATTTAAAACATATAAGGGAGGGACCTAGTAACTTTATATTTAGCAGTGGAGCCTAACTGTGTTCTCACCACGGCTCTAGTGGGCCATTTTTTCTGTTCAGATTTGGTTTAGATGGTTTTCAGGTCTCTTAAATATATAAATTAATTTTCTTACCTGACCTTTAAATAACTACCATTTTCTCTCAAGAATTTGAAAAGCATTTGCATTGGATGCAGACAGAAAAGAAGAACTTTGAGTGATCTGTCCTGCCGGTCACTGAAAAACCATTCCCAGGTTTAAGTTTCTGAAGGGAGAGATTATTGTTGAGTGATACATTTGTACCTGATATTAACCAAATAATGCATCTATGGCAGCAGCCAGGATGGCAAACAGTGGTTCCTGAACAGGGAGACATGACACAATTATAATTCATTGCCTCATTGCAGTGTTCATATCCTTTCCCCTTGCCCATCTTTCTAAAGAAACTTGTTGTTTTGCGTACCCTATTTATTAATCAGAAAAGCAGGAAAGTTGCTCTCAGGGCAGAAATGAATGATGTGTAGAAGAAAGAAAGGCTTAATTTAGATTTAGAATTAATCCTTTTGGATCCTTCGCAAAATACTTTTTTCTGTCACAGAGTGTGATTACATTTGTGGTGTCTTCATGTCTTGCCACTCTTTTAATAATTGTACCTCTTTCCATGAAGCACTTCTGAAATTATCACCAGTGTCCCTGGTGCTATCTTTTCCCATGCATATTTTGTGTCTGTTGCTGATTTAAGCCATAAATATCTCAAAAGCTCCAAGTTAAAAAAAAAAATCAATGATAACATATATGCAGCTTTCATAATATATTAAGACAGCATTCTGAATTGGCCATTTGAAAGTTCTGGAAAATTAATCATCATAATATTTATTGCAGAACTGTCTCCTTTATCAACATTATTATTATTGTTATTGATATTACTATAGGCATCCTACTATTGTAGCCTTGTGCTTATTAGATTTCACAGGTGAAGGCAAAGTTTCTACAGCTTCTTTTCCCAGGCATTTGAAATACTGAGATGTATTTGGGCTTAGCTGCACAGAGATGTTCCTGCACCATCCTAACAACTTTTTATCCACCAGCTCTACTTTCTCCATTGTTCAGAGGCAGATCTGCAGCATTGAACCATGGCTGCCTTCTGCTGCCCTGCACATTAAAGGTAGGACTTCAGCACCAAAGAGCTGGGCACAGTGACCCCTCCGCCCTCTAGCCCATAGGCACAAGTACGTGAAGCAATAGGAAGCATATGCTTCTCGTGGCCTCCAGCCCTGAAGTCTCTGAAACACATGGGCAATGTCCAGGAGATGGTGTCCAAGCAGAGCTGGGGTTGTAATTGTACACTGTCTGTGGCTGCAGGCCTTTGGTGTCATGCTTGTGACTCCAAATGCTACTGTGAATAATTGAATCCCACCTGGGGTTGCATCTCCCCTGTGCATCCAGTTTTAAACAATTATGAGTGTGGAACCTCTGGGTGAAGACATATTACAGGCATTTTAAAACCCCATATTCCTTTATAGCCTCAGCTTTCTGTTTGCCAATTTGTTTTTTAATTTTGTAAAGACTAAACTGCTGAGGCCTGTACAGGAGCTCAGAACTGAGTGGCTATCAGCTGTGTGCCTCCAAAGAGGCTCCATAGTTCTGATGGGCTTTCACAATGCTGATGCTCTGCTGGGCAAAATGCCCATTGCCCAGGCTGAAAGGGCAACTTCGCCACGACCAGCGCAGTCGGTTCTGTGAGCTCTGCCTTACCACCCCAGTGCTTCACACAAGCTGTAGCTCTACTTAGCTGGATAACCACAGTAATGATGATAACAATAGTAATGTGAATTTTATTTTCTGTTGGGGCGAAACCAGACTGGCTGCCAACACTACAAGTTTCATCTGGATTTCCTCCAGCATGCTTCTCAATGCCAGTGGCAAAGACTGTGCAGCTCTGATTATGCCTCATCCTGTTGCCTGCAGGTTTTGTCAGAGAGATGTTTGTATGGAGCTAATGGGGCTGTCGTGAGAACTGTGGCCCTGAGGGTCAGAGGCAGTTTAAGTCTCAGGAGTACCAGGAAAGTTTCTGAGTTTGACGCTTGCAGAAAATTAACAATGTATTTAGACTTGCTGACTAGAAATACTTATAATTCTAATCAAAGACTTACTGGGAATTTAAAGCCTCGTGAACTTTTTGTAGGTCAGTTTTGGAAGTTTACATAGAAAGAATTATCCAGTAAGAGAATTCCAACCCACAGACAGGTAAGTCCTGACGTGTTTGTGACTTTTTGTGTATGTCAATATGTTCAACAGTTTGCAGAGCTGACCAAACATGATTTTCTTTTCATAAAACAGTGAGATTGGGTAATTTGTTGTACTTTCTCAATTAGTTGTAATGAGAGACATTTGACTACATTATTGGAAAACTAATATAATTATCAGATGCTGTATTGGAAAATTCATAATGAGTTGGAGCTGCTGGGAACATTTAATGAGATTTCTTGTTTTGCTTTCATTCATTTGAGTATGTCCTTTAGCACTTAGATTGGTAAGGGTTGAGATATTTTGGTGTGAAAGAGTTTCTTAAATGCAGAATTCTTCTATAGTGGGGTCTGTTCATGTCCCAAACCTTATCTGAGCCTGATTAGAAGGGAGAACATTTTTTGGGGTTTTTTTTTTTTTTTGTCATTTTTTCCATGATGAAGTTTCTGTCATAAATTATGAGAAAACTAGACTTTTCCTAATATCAGATTGATACTTAATCTGCAAATTCAATACAAAGAAAAAAAAAAAAAGAATGCTTTATTGGAAGGCTTAAATACTCAGAATGTTCTTGAGCAAAAAGAAAAAAGGCAAAATGAAAAAAATAAAGAAGACACAACAATAATTGTGTGCACTCTTATTTTTAAATTCTAAATACAGCTTGTGGCTATTCAATGCTATAAGACAGACTTCATGACTACATTTAAATGTAATGGTAACCCAAAAAAAGTCATTTATCCTTCTGTATCAGAAAAATGACTTCTGAGGAATAAAAGTTGTCTGCAGTTTTAAGTAAGCTGTATCTTTGAGTGTAACTTTGAAGTAATTGTTTTTATGTTGTATAATGTGACCCAAATATTGTGGTTTTGTCAGCATGTCTAATAGGCTGCTCAATACCCTTGTTCTGCACAGGTCATTGAGCCCATTCATGTTCAATGATATACACTATGAATGCTCATGGGTAGTTTGATACATGTTTAATAGAAGGTGGAGGAAATGGCACAAGTTCTTTTTTTTGACCTTCTGGAAGTGCATTTCCAGATGAAGTGAGTTGCACTTTTAGCTTCATCAATGAAAAGAGAAAATCTGGGGTAGAAAATGTTTAATTACTGCAGACAAACTTCTGAGAGCTGGCGAGTCATTTCCTGTGATTGCCGTTATAATGCAAATTAAAGGAACATTTGTTTTAGATAAATTATTGTACAAAGTGAAAGGTCATCACAAGCATTTTCATCCCACTTCTGAGTTCTTGGGTTAGTTTATGCTACTTGAACAACCTCATCTCTGCCCTCAGTGCAAAATACTCTGAATAAGTAGCTCTGCTTAGGGCTTTTAGCTTGAGACTACATGAAAGAACTCTGAACACTTGATCATGAGTAATATATACTAAAAGTTGATGTCAGTGGACATTAAAAAAATTAAAAGTGGGCAACTTACTTCTTAGAAAGTAATTAATTGATATAAAAAATCATTATGATGATTATTATTATGACAAAAATTCTCTACTGTCAATAAAATGCAATGTTACATTGAACAGACAAATACGAAAAGAACCCTGAAAGCCTAGTCCTAGATGACCTTTAATAATGTAGAATTAAAATGGTTTGAGGTCATTCTGGCCCATTTACCACATTGCACAAAACCAAATTCATGAGACACAGGACAGGAAGTTCAGGCACGATCCCGGATAATTTTGGTGGAGTCCCAGCACCGAGATGGTAGAAGCTAGCAGTGGTTACCTGGAGTATGGAGATACTGTTACTGTCTGGCATGTCACTGAACTGATGGGTGTGAGAAATAATTAGAGCTCTGTGGTGGAGGGTGACTGTGAATTGAACAAACTGGGATAACCCTTCACCTCTTGATGGTGGTGCTGGGAGAGGAGTCTGACCCCGGGCAACGAAGAGACGTAGGTGCTTCTCCAACGTGCCTCTTCTCTGGCAGATCCCAGGCTGTGTCTTCTTGCTCCAAAAATTGCTGGCAGAGGAGTGGGGCAAGTGCTCAGTGACACATGGATAAGACTTTTGTAGTGTTTTGTATCAGAGTACACACAGCATAAAGGAGTTTTAAAACTTAGTGGAGGTACAATGTCACATATTCTGAAGGACTGCATGGAGGGTTCATGTGGTGAAGTCTGGTAGAATAATATGATGGGAAGAAGCATGAAGCATAAGCCTTTTAACATGGCATCTCTACGGTCTGTGGCAGAGAAGTCTCTTTCCCACTTGATGCCTGGTGTTCCTGCCTGACATAGCTGATGGATGGCAGATGACAGCAGTGCTTACAACTTGCACACGGTGTAAGGACTTAAAGATCCCAGTTGCCTGTCTCAAACACTGTTAAGGTCCCAGAAGGACTTTGCCATGAGGTGAGCATAGAATAGAGCCACAGGATGGCATCGACTCCAGACCTGGTGGAGGCGAGAGCTCGTCAGCACATCCTGGGTAATGCATCCAGACAAAAATTCCCACGATGACAAGCAGTGTAAGGAAGCAACTGCTCACACACTTATCAGCAGTCAAAGAAAGATCACCCCAAGTCATGGGGCAGATGGCACTGGAAATCACCAAAGACTGCCACAGCCCCCTCTGAATATGCCTCCACGCATACCTGGAACCTGGACTGTAAAATAAGCCCCCACAGCGGGAACTTGAGATAAGATAAAGGTAATACTATTGTCTGGGTGTTATCTCAGACCTAGGGGGAGGTTAACAAAGCTGGGGGAGAAGAACATATCACTGATAATGGACACAAAGAGTGCAGAATTTAGGGGCCACAAGGAAAGCTTGGTGGTAGGTTTAAAGCATCTATCACCTCTACTACTTGCTACGAGTAGTGACCCCAGTTTTTTTGCTTTATCTAGGACACTCCTGGAATGGCACGCTCACTCTTGCTTGTGAGTTTGGTGGAAAAAAAATCAGCTACTGACATTGTTGTGTTTCTCTCCCAGCTCCTGCTCTTAAGAGTCTTCAGGAAATGGGAGTGGGACTGTCNTGGACACAAAGAGTGCAGAATTTAGGGGCCACAAGGAAAGCTTGGTGGTAGGTTTAAAGCATCGATCACCACTACTATTTGCTATGAGTAGTGACCCCAGTTTTCTTGCTTTATCTAGGACACTCCTGGAATGGCACGCTCACTCTTGCTTGTGAGTTTGGTGGAAAAAAAATCAGCTACTGACATTGTTGTGTTTCTCTCCCAGCTCCTGCTCTTAAGAGTCTTCAGGAAATGGGAGTGGGACTGTCATTAGTGACAGGACTGACTCACACCTGGGTGGCATTCAACAAGGTGCAACATTGCCGAGTTTGTGAAAGTGTTTTACCATTGAGGAAAATGGCTAATGGGCAGCTCCGTGACATTGCTGGCAAATCATCAGTAATCGGTTTCCTTTTTATGGAGGAAGGAGGGTTATGAACGGGGAATAATATGCACTAGGAGCAAAAAAGCTGTGCTAAAATGCTAAACAGCACTTAAGAGACAGAATGAAAACATTTATAACAGGGTTTGTCTAATTAGAATTTCACTGAGGTTTAGAGATCAAGTAAGGTGCGAAGTTTCTCCTCACCTTATCTTTGTCATATTTGCGCTTGGAGACGTACTCCGCAGTTTCCAGCATATTACACAGCTTATTTCCAACCTAATTGGGAGGGAGTGGCCCTTCTTTAACTAGATATTTTGCTTTTTACCCCAGGCATACTTTATTAATTATGCCACAGTACATTGCAAACATTATAAATCTTACTGTACACATGCCAGTGTCCTCTAAATTGATCTTATGGGCATTTATGTTGATCTTTTGCCAACTCATTGGTCCAGTTTCAATTTCCAGAATGTTTTTTTTATCTAGTCTCAGTCCTACCCCTGGATTTATTGTTCCTTGTATAAGATTGATCTAAAAGTCTACTTATCATAGTACTGTTGAGTTTGATAGAGAAATTTAACTGCTTGAGGGTAAATAGATGACAAATTAATAATACTTCAAGAGCAACTTTCAGAATGAAGTTGTGACTTCATGTGTCTTATAATGACTCTTTGTGGTCATTATAAGACCAGGATTTTGCCTGAAATGGGACGATGCAGGAATGTCAATGCCTTTACTGTAAGAAGGAGTAAAAGAAGGGGCTAATTGCTTTGATCCACAGTTTTGGAGAGGGAATAGATTGCCAAAGTATGCTACAAGAGAAGTACAAAACCAGCTGTGAGAGGAGAGCTGCAGAGTGCTCTGCCACCAAGCAGGTACCTTGTGCAAGAGAGGAGCATTCAGAGATGAAGCTCACCAGCCCCATCAGAAAAGCTATAAATGAAACATAAAAGGGGTGCAGCTAGTTATGGCTTTCTGGCCCTGATTTTATAGTCAGTCTAAGGTCACATGGGTCCTTGCTGACACTGTGAGCACAGCTATGGCTGTATCTTACCTTTCCTACCCTCGCCCAGGCTCCAGCAGTCATGGATGCTGGCTTGTGAGCACACAAGATGAAACATCTTTCTGGGATCATGGTTCACAGGCCTGCTCTCATCTGATGTTTGGGGTGAGGAGACCATGAGACTGATATTAATTCCTTTGTCTTGGCTTTACCAGACTGGGTACTCATTTGAATCAAGACCTTTTCTTGGCCCTGAGGATTTTACATTTATGTAATTCCACAATCATTAAATAGATGTCAGAAATGTTTTCTCTCCCTGATTCCCTTGCTTTTTTTTCTGATCTTCTTTTTTGAAGCAGTTTTGGTTGGCTACATGCTGAGTTTCTCACTCATTGCAGCATTTAGCAAGAACAGTCTGGCAGATAGACTTGGCTTATGAATCCATTTTCATAATGTTCCAACATCCACATCATGGCTTTTTCCCTGACAAGTGGGAGATTTAAAAAAATAATAATAAAAAATAAGCACATTATAACCCAGCAGGAATGATTTTTGCAAAGTTACATCTTAATACGAGAACTACATAGTAGGAAGCTTTTTAGGTCAGCATAATAGAGCTCTAGAGTTGGTCTGGGTTTTTTTTCCTTCATGTTTGTTTTTTTAGTGCCTGCTATGGTTTGATGAACTATGCCATGTGTGCTGTTTCAGAGACATCACAAAGAATCAGCAGTCGCAGAAGGAGCACAACACCGTCAAACTGGAGCAACAGGAATTTCTGTATGTGCGTTTTGTTTCAGTGCATCAACCCTCCGGGAAAAGTGTCAGACTTTCAAAAAAATCCCTGTATAAGACCAGTTTTATAGATACACATTTGAAAAAGCTTGCTGCTGATATGTGTGGGAGATAAGAGCAATCATATTAGAAAAACCTGCAGTGCCCAGGCTGAAGAGATGTTGCAAGTTTACATGATGCCCAGGAGAAAAAGACCCTGTTATCCCCACAGGCAGTCTTCTAACATCTGTGAGCCTAATTTTTCTGTTAGGGAATTAAAGTTTTTCAGTTTTTAAAGAGATTTGCAAAGGATTTTACTGATTTATAGGCTCATTCTCCTACTCAGTAAGTCACCAGTGACTTCCCCTCAAGCCCACAAAACATGTGATGCTACCAGCCACTGCCATGCCGCCGGCTCTTCCTGCCACAGCCCGTGCGCTGCCGAGCCGTGTGTTTGTCCCAGTCAGAGGATGAAGTCCTCGCTTTTCAGCAAACTAACTGGAAGCTGATGGAAGCAACAGAAAACCTTTCTCCCCTTCAGTGCTGCTGGCAAGATAAGCAGCACAGGAACATGTTTGCCAGGGAGATCACCATGCTGTCAGAAGGCATTGAATGGGTCCAAGCAACTTCAGCGCCTGCTATGCAAGACAGGGCGTGCACACAAAGTCACCGCTCGTGTCTTGGTGAGCTCACACCGTAAGACACATTTTAGATGGAGCTGCTTACACAGTATTTTCTTGGTCTGTTAAAATCTCCTCCTCCTGAACTGGGCCTGTGCAAAACACACGCTGCTGAGCCTGAGCATGTGTTTTTAAATTATTCATCGTGTTATTCAAGTCAAACATTGCAGTGTGGCATGTACCATCAGAAAGTGTCAGGGTTTTTTCAAAGTTGTTTTTTCTGTGTTTATGGACTGCCTCACACAAGCAGCCATAACTAATGAGCTATAACTTCTTCTTTCACAGCTTGTTCAGGGGCTGCTTTGATGAAAATAGTAAGCAATGCATTTTAAGAGACAGATTGTTTTAAATATTTTCTGAAACAAGTGTTCTCGTGTTTGTTTTAATTGTGGTCAAGGGGTCTTAGATACAAGACACTCTAAAAAGTTCACTTAGTGGGATGGATGTTTCTCTAGCTTCTTATCAGGATAAATCCTGTTCTTCAGATCATGGAATAATCCCATAAATGTTGACAGAATAAAACACGTAGTGTGTTTCTGCAAAATGTTGGAAGATATAAGGGCCTGTAGATTACCTTTACTATAGATACAGTACTTGTTTGCTTAAGTTTTGTTAAATCAATAATTTAAAATTTTTAGAAGTGTTTTAATTTCCTCCTTACTCGTTCTCTAAAATATCAGAAATGAAATTAAAAATGGTCAAGACAGTTTTCTCTTAGCTGGTTCCAACAAACAGGCCTGTTCAGTCTGAGATTTGAAAGGCTTTCCGCCCATCTGTTTTCTTTTTTGGTCTTTGGCATTTTACCCACTGAGATTAAGTGATAGAAGGGGTAACATCTGTACTCTTTCCAAACCTGGATTACACTCTATGGGAAATAAACATAGAGAATTTGGTGGAATTAAACTTTTATAAAAGGTCTGTAACAAAGGAAATTCTATAAGTGTGTGTACACAGTAAATACAGGAAAGTCATCGCTTGTCCTCTGGGCTTCATGCTGGCATACAGTGAAAGGCTCAACAGAAAAAAGAGAGAGGGTGTTCTTGTTTATTCAAGATTATGCATTTTCTTAACAAAGAGCTGTTTCAGATGACCTATAATACTGATTTTCTGTTTTGTGGGCTAAAAACAAGAAAAGGAAATTAGAGACAATAAGGGAAATTCCATTTTATAAGTAGTATCTGGAAGGAGTGTCCCCATTTTTCCTTTTGTAGCAACAAAGATGGCACTCTTAAATAGCATAATAAGGCAGAGCTTTTATACACACAGGGCTTCATTTATGGCACTCCAGCTTCTGCTAAAATTAGTGACTCAGAAATAAGGCATGTAGCCTTCCTTTGAAACAAATTCCTATTGCATGAATATTTCATGAAACTTTCTAGACAGATGGAAGTAGAAAACAAAAACTTGCCTTAGCTACACAAAATGTACCTCGGAATGAGAGTCACTGGGCTGTTTTCTAGAACTATGACAAAGTTCTGGCTCATGTTGCTGGAGAAAAGGACGGAACCCCGAGCATTGAACATACTGCTCCAGTGACCAGAAGGAAATTGCCAATAGTTCTTATTAGTAATTATTGCTTGGAACAACCTGAAAACAGGAGTTCATGGGTTCCTACTGTGGGCTTTATTGTTTGATTCTGCTCCACAATAGCATGAAACTTTGCTTGTCTTTTCAGGTGATGGTAGAAGAAAGTCACTCCCTGTCCAGGACAGTTAATGGCAGCAGTGAATAATCTGAATAACCTCAATAAAACTCTGAATTGTGAAAAATTTACATCTATTCTCAGCTAACCCAGTGAAAAAAAAAAAAAAAAAGAAATCTATAAATAACCCAGACCTGCTTAATCTATAAGAAATCTGTAAGGTGAAAAAAACTTTTCTTACTTTGAGAGCATTCTCTACACAGTCTCGGGCAAAACCTGTGTATTTTTATTGAAAGTTTTGTCTAGGTGATTTGACCATTTCCTATCAGGTGAAGAAATTCCAAATCAAAACCTTAGAAGAAAATTATGTTAGTGTCCAGGAAATATCACTAGTCCAACATAGGGGGGGAAAAAAAACATGTGGTGGCACAAATCATACTTAAATAACTCATATGCTGCTCTGATGAGGTATGTGTTTTGTCCTGTGGCGGGATGTTATGGGAAGTGGAGAAATAGTATTGAAAAAAGTCAAATATTATAAGGGAAGCAGAGGCAAAAGAGAGGTTGTTTAATAGATTGAACTGTTGAAATTATTTAGATTGTTAAAATAATTCCCTCAGCATCTTGCAAGATCTAGAAATTGTCTCTTTAAGATTAATTAGTCACATCAAACTCTGCTTTGTGCTCACCCTCATCCAAGTGGAAAACATCTGGCTTTGAGCTATCAGAGATCATAACTGTGCTAATAGAAGATTCTGAGAGCAGTGAGAATTATTTAACATTTGTCTTTTTGAAGTACTTAAATTTTCTTAATGATGTTTCAGCTTCAAAAACTTGGAAAAAGAGAAAGTTCAAATACATAAGAGGCAAGAAAGTTCAGCACACACATGGAAGGGTATTCTTTGAAAGTCTTCAGATACCAAGGACCACTTTTGCCATTAAGCCATGAGCAAAAAGAAACTTTTTGCAGCTAAGGCTAAAAAACTTCTAAATGTTATAAACTGCTGAGGCCATCTCAGAGCAATAACAAAGATTTTGCATCATGCAGATCCAAGCTAGGACATAGTGAAATTGATCTCTGGAAGTCCGTGCACACTTCAAGGTTTCAGAAATCATTTTCTACTCACACTTTGCCTGTGGTCTTTAGAGACATTTTTTATCCATGCTTCAGCACAGTTCCTCTGTTATGATCCATCTTAGGACTAATACGAACTTACCTTTTGGTGCAAATGTTCTTTGTGTAATTTATGGAATGAAGAACAGAGAAGTTTTATATCTTTTTATTGCTTAATGCTTCATAATATGGAACAAAGATTTTACATTATATTTCAGAGATGCTGATATAAGGAAGAGGGGATAGGAAGGCAAATAAATGCATCTTTAATACCATGTTAATTTACAAAAGGACGAAGAATATCAGTGTTTGTTTCACTGACTTTCATAAACTAACAAGTCTGTGAAAATATTTAAAGTTTTCTGTCAAACATACTCTCATCTTCTTTTCTCCTATGTTGATACTGCATATTATGTGTTATAATAATTCTTTAGGTAAAAATTCATTATTTTATCATAACTTCAAAATATTTTATAATCTACCATCATTTCAAATGCTTTTGCAGTCATTTTCTAAACCTTAATCCTTGTTATTCTAGAACCATTCTGTGATTATAGGATAAGACATGGGATGTTTGTGGATTAACACGGCATTCATCGGAGATGGCTTGAGTAATGCATTTTAACATACTCCCACTGCTTATTGCAACAGTTTTAACAAAATGAAATTATTGCTATTTCAGTTTTTTAAATTTTAAAAATTAATAACTGGATGAAGAGAGGTTACATTTGCAAACCTGCCGGAACTGGTTTTGTGTGCTTCAATGATAAAATATAATGATAATTGTATGGTGTGATGAAAATATGTATTTACATATTGGTAAATCCACTCTTATAATACTATTTAATTAATTCCACACAGCTGTTACTAATAACATTTATCACTCAGTAGTGAACACAATTTAAAGGAAAGATACTTACGGCTGATTTTGCATGTTTTCTGCTAAGACTGAGTGTGTCCAGACAGAAATTATACCACTTTCTTGTATGGAAATGATTCACCAGTACACCTGATGTTGGAACTATGCCTCAAGTCATTACATCTATCCATGAGACAGAGGAAAAGGGTATCATTTTTTGGCAAAAATTCAAATGTTTTAATGTAGAGGCGCAGAGCCGCCTTACATTTTAGAATGTGGAAATCTGGGTGGTGCAGGGTGAAATATCTTCTCTGGAAGGGCAATTTCTGGTCCCAACATGGTCAGAATTTGAAGAATTAGAATTTCAAATTAGAATAAAATGTGAAGCTGCTTATAAACAAATCTCCTCCCAGAATAAACAAAAGCTCTTTATGGTAGAACCTCCGGTTTTGAAGCAGAAAAGGCGATCTGAAGTGAAAGTCAACCACAGACTGGAAAAGGGTGTGGAAAGATAAGCAGGAATGCTGAAAATAGAAGAAATGCTACAAGGGGGAAAAAAAAGCTACCTTTCTCTTCTTGTTTCTGTTGTTGAATGCATTGATTCCTGGATTCAACCTCCTCAGCAATGTCCAAACTGCTGATCATGTCTGCAGTGTTTTTATTTTCTGCTTCATCATTCACTCTTTCCAAAAGAGCTGGTCCTTTGGAGTCAGTAGCTGATGGGATTTGGGTGCGCACAAGGCTGAATGTTGCACTAGATTGAAACTGTCAGTTTGCTTCTTGTGACGTGTGGTCTAGGGCTAATGGAGCACTTCAAAATTGAATGCCTTCACCAAATAAATGAAACTGGGGTTTGGTCAGTTCTAGAGAGTTTGGTACCTAATCCCAATTCCATAGTGTCTTCTCAGGGTCAGTGGTGGGATTGAGACTGGAGCTGAGGAAAGGTAGTGTTTAATACAATGGAGGATGAAGACAAAACGGTGGCTCCAAGCGGTGTCAGATGGGACTGCTGTTCTAACTGAAGGGTGCTTTTGGAAGCTGCTCTCTGCTAACCTGGCTCTTAGCACACTGAGAGAAATTTAGCCTTGATGTGGGCTGGTATTTGTGTGCCATAGGAGCAGCTTCAGAAAGAAACTGAATCAAATGTGTAGGACACAGGGAGTCTATAGGGGACTATATACCATGGAAGATGCATAGGCAAGAGTTTAATAAGGATGTTAAGGGATGGTGGTGTGGTGTGCTTTATCTTTTCTATTTCTAACCATATGTACATCAGTAATGAATTAGCATTACACTGTGAATTAGCATTACACTGATATTTTCTTGTTATTCCTCCTGAACAGCCAGTTACAATATCTCTGATGATTGTTAGCACTCTATTGTAGAAATATTTTTAGCAAGATAGGGACTCAAACCCCTTCATCCTTCTTCCCTTGAAACATGTGGTACCAAAAACCACTAAAAATTAAAGTTTATTGTATCCATTTGAAGCTTCCACTCAAGGGAATTTTCTATCAGGCATCTTAAAGAAGTTCTATTTGTTCTGCCTACTTTAGCTTTTTTTCTACTTTGTGGATAAAATGAAAGATGTTTCCTTTAAAAGCAATTTTCTCAAATCCTCTACAAAAGTGGAAATCAGTGGGTTTAATAATTCCCTTGGCAACCAGCTCCTTAGGCAACAATGCAGCAATTATAAATAATATTAATAAGTTCATCTGATTGCTTCTGATAACAAGCCATTTCAGAATCCCTCTTCTCTTTTTATAGCACAGGGCACTGGTTGTTGAGAAAGAGGCAGAAATATTCATGTGAGTATGCATGTGTGAGAGAAAGAGAAGCAGAATTGATTTGCATACTGAGCTACAAAACATAACTGGAAAAAGAGCAGCAGGAATTCGTTTTTAGAGATTTACTTATAGGGGTGTTATGGCCATCCTCTCCAAAACAGAATAAAAGCAAAAACCTAAACCTAATGAAAATTGCTTGTTATTCAGTGAACAACCCATATGAAAAATGTAATTGACTTACTATGGTATAAAATGGAAGCATGCCATAATCAAGGATTTTAAGAAGTAATTTGAATACTTCCATTTTTATGGCAGCCAGTCTGGAGGGTTTTGTAAGGCCTTGATCATTCATTAAGGGGGCCAGTCACAGATTCCTGGCTGCTGTACCCAAAAATGAAACAAAAAGGAAAAAAAAAGAGAAGAAGAAGGATCCAGAGGAAGAAAGCCTGAAATTCATGTTCTTAAACCTGAAAATGTGTCGTTTATTGTTAGAAAAAAAGAAAAGGTGTAGATGGGCATGACAGAACCTGTACAGAGTATTGCTCTGTGAAACTCCTGTGCATTCAAGAGCTCCAATCTGAAGTAGAACTAACCTGCTTTCATTCTTGCAGTGTGATTCAGTGTTTTTCTGGAATTACAGAACTTAAAATACACAGAAATATCATTTGGAATAATGTTTCAATAATTACAGTTCACAGAATAAATATGTTTATGTAGAACAAACAGAATTTGTACTTCACAAACAGTGCTACCATTAGTAGAGATTGATGTATAGTATGTGGAAAAAAAATGCTGATAATGAAATGTTTGCCCACATATCCTCTTGAAGCTGTGTATACATAAGCATCTCCTTATAGAAATATATATAAATATTACTGTTTAGATTGGTAGGGACAATGTTCTGACTTAAAAAGAAACATTATTTTATTTTATTGGATGCAAAGGTCATATGAAGAGATTTCATCACTTTCCTAGAATTTTCATGGAGTCAAACAGTAGCTGACTGACTGAATCTGATATATCAGTAATGGTTGTTCATCTAAATGACCTTCACTGTTGTTTCCCATGTTTTTTCTCATCTTTGACCTCAATAAACAATGATTTCATATGTTTTCTAGTTAATTACCCAAAGTTATTTAGTTCTTTCTAGCCAAGAATGGGATGCAACTGAATAATTATTTCCAATTAGCAGTTAATTTATTATTCCAGTAAAAATTAGCTGTATTTTTCACTTCGTGTTTTACATAATTTATTTTGTAATTTGTAATATCAGGAAGTACCAAATCAGGTACCTGACAAAAGACCAAGAAAACTTGAAACAATGTAAGTCAATTTCCATAAAGAACTATTCAATAACACCCCCAAAGGCATATAGAACTGTGTTTTATGCAGGTGATTCAAAAGTGCAATAATTTATCTAAATCCTGCCCGACGCCCTGGATTTATTTCTGTTAACTTGAAACACAGATGATATTTTGTAACATCTTAAACATTCCAAACCAAGTTTCTTGAGCAGAAAATAATTAGAAGGAAAATAAATCTTGTACTGTTTTTTTATTTTCCTAGGCATTGCTGTGTTATTCGGACATTGGAAAGCAAACATGAAACTTCCATGGAGATAGAACTTCCAGACCTCTCTGAAGACGATATTTTCATTGCACTGCACATACAAGAACAAAGAGCACTCAAGATCTGATGAGTTAAATGAGTAAAGTGTCACAGCTTTTAGATTCTGTTTCACAGTAATACTTCTCACAGTGTTATTCCACAACCACTGGAGATGTTGAAGTCCGTAGAGTAATAGCTCTGTATGGCAGCCTACTGTCTGAAACATGAATCTCAATGATGATTGCCTTCATTATAAGAACAGATGCAGATGGATGGGTTTAATTTAATTTCCTAAAAAATGCCTTAAGTGGGATTATCCAAAATGGTAAAGGAGTGTTAAAAATGCAAAATCTACATTTTTTAATGTCAAAGAACAAAACAAGACAGATAAATGACAATTCAGGCTGAAATGGTACAGGAAAGCTCAGATTCAAAATTGACCAGTATAAAGGAGAAGTGTTTTATCGATGATTTTTATTGCATCTGATTTGAAAAACCCAAAGGATTAAAACCCAAGGTATTTCTTTAACTCTGCTACTGAATTTTCCTTTCTGTAACCGTTGTGCATGGAGAAAATCAGTGATGATGACATTTGTTTCGATGTTTGGAATTCAAGTACTGGATGGAATATTTATCTACTTAAGACCCATCAAATCTTTTCAATGCTCAAGGTGATGGGGAGGGAAGAGAAGCGATTTCATTGGTCTTGATGCCAGTGATAGGCACTGTAATTTCTCTGGCTAAATGACTAACTACGTTCTGCAAGAGCTTTGATGGTTGTTTTAGTACCAGGCAAAGGAAGATCTGAGACTTTTAAAAGTGTATGAGATAAACTGAGAAGTAATGTGTTCAGACCTTTTTTGTTTTTTTGCCAGTAGTTGTTCTCAGGAAATCATCTCCAACCTCTCCACCTCCTCTGTCTCCACATGCAAATGCTGGTTATAAGTAGCACTCACAGGTAGGTTTGCAGAGGATTTTGCTGTAGTTCACAACTGTCATACAGAGGGCAGGTTTCAGAAAGAGAGCCTAAGCAACAAGGAATACGAAAGGTTCAGAAAAAAAATCTATTCAGAGAAGAAAGAAGGAAAAAGGGATATGTGCAGAAGTTGGAGGATTTATGATCTATAAATTAAGGAAAATTGATCAACTGAGCTTAGAAAAGTAAGTAGTAGCATGGAAAATATGGAGATTCAGGGACAAATGTGCTTTTGGTAAGTATTTTGGGAAGCAACATCTGTGTCAAAGTGCATCCCACATGGCCATGACATCTTGGAGTTACATATGTGTGGAAAAGAGACAAAGGAACTCCTGAAGAAGCAGAAGGCGACAGAATTTTCAGATGGAGGCCGAGATCTGGCAGGATTTTGTTGCTCCGAGAAGAAAAACGGTATTTGGTAGCTTGTTACTGTCTATTCAAGGAATGTTAGAATTGTTCTTTCATAAAAATAAATGGAATTACGGAGAAGATAACTGATGGAATTACCAATTTGTCTTTCAACCTAAAACCATCTCCAGAGTGATTACACCTAATTTAAAAAATAAGTGGATTATTTTCCCATGCAAATTATTTAATTCTAATTTAAAGAGGAAGACAACAATTTGGAACATTTGCAACCTGGCAAGCCTGTCATCTTCGCGAGAAAACGTGTACATATTGCATGCATAGATAGTGGCACTAGTTACCTAGGCATAGACAGTTGTTTAAGTCCAAATTTAAAACACAGAGAAAATGTATTTGGTAGCTATAGTTCTGCCACAATTCATTCAGCGTTCCACTGCAGATAGACACGGGTAATATGGGCCTCATGAATACGTCGTGTCTAAAGAACGAATGAAAAATCCCATGAGTGCTTTACTCACACACCCTTAGTTAGGGTTGCTTTACTCAAAGAGATGAATTTGTTTCTGACACAAGTTTCCTCATCTTCTCAAAAGATAAGGAAAACCCAGACCTGTGCTGAGTGCCACCTTGTAAGACACGCAGTTAAAGTGGTTATAAATTCTTATTTGCGCACAATTGCCCATCTATCGAGGCTACTAACAACAGCTGTGGTGTGTCAGTAAACACCTGGATTAAATTTGACTACTTCGGTGGTGCTAAGCCAGGAACAGTGCTCTCAATAGTGGATGCTGAGCACACTGGAGCACCTTTACAAATTACATCATGCTGTCAGTCCCAGAAGAATGACAAATTTCTGTAGAAAAAATGTTTCTCGGTTTGGTAATCTAAAGGTTTTGTGTTGGCTTTGTTTTTCTTTTTAAGCTTGTTCCACCATGATTAGTATATTTGAACGCCACCGTTTTCCAGACAATTCCCTGATTGAACTGGGGACCATGTTAGTTCTCCCCATGACCTGTCAGAGATAAAGAATTTGTTTACTGTAAATTGCTCACCACTTACTCCTATGCACCATCTGCCACTCTTACCCACAAAGAGCTGCATTCCTAATAATAGCTCTTTTGACTTAAGGAAAGTAATACAAGATATTTCATGTACAAGCTTGGGATATAATTGCAATTTTAATCTCCTATCCTTACATATAAACCCTCGGTGTCAATAAATAAACTTATTTTAGATTTCACACTTTTATGTAACAGTTGAAGTTTTGCATCATCATGGTAAGTAATGAAGAGGGTACAAATTTTTCATAAACTTGTCCCAGCTGAGCCTATCTGTATGTTTTTACTTAATTAGAAAATGAATGCTTTTTAACCAGTAATAGCATGTTTCTCATCACATGTCTGTGAGGTCCTGTTTTAAGAACAGGGAGAAAAGGACCTTGCTAGCACATTGTCCCTCAAACATTGGTGTGCAGCCCCCAGGCTTACTTCTAGTGAGCCTTGTTTCATCCCTTTGTCCCTTCAAATCTAGTTTAAAGCTCTTTCAATGAGCCCTGCTAACTCCTGAGTGAAAAACCTTTTCTCCCTTAGAGACAAGTTTTCATATAATTTTATTTGAATTCCAGGCTTTCACCATCTTTCCTAGCACTCTTTCAGAAGTGTCTGTCTAGAGGTGTCTTTCTGTCTTTTAATCTTTAGGATGCTCTTGTTCACTAAGTATCTTTTCTTCATTTGTGTCATGAGTCTATGTGTTCAGCATTGTCCAGGACTGTATCTTGTGTATGGCTCCTTTACTGGAAGTAATTTAATTCACTGGGTGTGTGTCACGAAGGGAATATATTTTTCTTTCCCATGTAATGGAACATTACCAGCAAATCTTTCTGTATCTTAGTATTTTCATAGAATCGCTGCTTTCATCCTTTTTATGTATTTTTCCTCTGAAGAACCACAAATACAGGTCTTCACACATATTAAATTAATACTTTCTCCTTTGCAGAATTCGGTTTTCTAAGTTCAGGTAATCAGTAGGAGTTAAATAAAATACAATTATTAATACAGGTTCTTATTGCATGTACTTGTTTAATTAATTTCTTTGCTTTCAAAACAACATGTTACAACAGGTGTAAAGACCAAAAAATTTGTCAGCCTTCACATAAAATGCAACTCAATGTCTATCACACCACCTGTTTTCAAGAACCTAGGAGCCATAAATGAAGGTAAACAAAATATGCTTCCTAGTTTTATTGTTATTTTTAAGGTCTTTTCCTATATATTTTTCAAAGCATCTGTGGCAATGGTCTCTTGGCTCATTAAACGCTTGCGACTTCCATTCCTATTTTCATCACATAATGACTGAGGATTGGTTGAGGCCCCTGATTGAGACACCTATGTCTGTATCTTAAGTATCTTCCTTACAAAATATCCACTGTTCTGCCTTTAAAAAGTGGTTGCTTTGTTTGTAAAAGTCCTTCAGAAGTTGTCAGACATTGCTTTACAGGTAATTTTATCTTGTGAAGACTGCAAGGTGTGTTCTTCAAGAGCATTGTTTCCTGTAAATCCAAGTTGTGTTGGGAACACTGGTGAAAATTGTGAGACACAGTCCTTTATTGTCCTTTTCAGCCTCTTATTCTTGAATTATGACAGCTCTTAATTAATTTAGAGTCGCCTATTCCCATTTTTTAAAAATAGGAATAATATCAAATTCCGATATTATTTACATAACCAAAGTTAATTTGGACAAATTATTCAAGTGTAGCTACTACTGACTACTAAAGTCAGTAATGCTTCTTAAGAGGAATTTAAATATTGATGAAGAAGTCTGACAGTTTTGGCTTTATATTAACTTTTATACTGCATTATTAAGAAACCCATCTTCCAAATCAGAATTCTCATCTTTTTATGCTATTACTATTGAAAAGTCACAATAAAGTTTTATTTAATTTTTAATGCTATTATTATTAATCTATATTATTTCCTTATTCTGTTCCTAGGTTTGTTATTTGTAGGTAGTATGGCTGATATGTGAATGCCTACCCTTTTTTTTTGTCTGTGAGTAAAGTAGTTCTATTGATAAGTGACAAACTAGAGAACATATTTTTAAGGCATTTGTCTTTGGAAGACTGTGTAGTTTGAATATACATAGAAGACTAAAAGCAGCCTATTTAATAACAGTCAGAAAAATTATACTTGTAACTACATGCTCATATATGTTGAACTGTGTAATTCAACAGCAAAAAAACCCAAACAAAGCAATTCAATAACAGAAGGATTCATATGCACATAATCCTAATAAAATAACTTTTCCATTTTTCTTTTCCTACCATTAACTTATTGTTGTGGCTATGAAATGATCTACCATTATTACTTAAATCTCTACTTTTCACCTTTAGTGTCAAAAATCTCTGACACAAGTTTACCTGAACTACAGGTCTGCCTAAAAACGCAGTGTGAAGAAACAAAAATCATTTTCAGATTTGAATTTTGTCATGTTTTCCTTTTGTTTTCTATCTCTCCCTTTTTCTGTTAACGAGGAACTGCCACCTTCTCTTCTCTACACCACTCATTATCATCTTGTCTGCCCCTGTTGCTGTGATGCCTCAGGATTTCCTGAGAGTGATGGGATTTGTCTCAGCTCTCTGATCATGGCAGAGGGAGGGGTTGGTTTATGCTTGCTGGTGTGCACTTGTTCCTAATCATCGTGCTAGGTCCCTAAACTCTTTCTGTGCAATTAGGAAGCAAAGGCTGCGGAGTCCACATTCCTTCCTTCTGGCTTCATCTGTATGAAACACTGAAAGCTTGTAGGTTTCAGACTTATCTCCACTGCCTCCAACACCAGGCAGGCTTAATTGCAAATCAAAAATTAGTGGTTTAGATCTACAGGTCTAAGTTTGGAACGTACAAGTTAGGAAAGAGAAGGTTACAAAAAGGGAAACAGAAAACCCAATCCCAGCCATCCAGTTGTTTAACTTCTCATGAGGGTCTCCAAGGCTTGTCCCTCTGTACACTTTCCCTGCTTCCTGCCAGTCTGGATTCCTTTTTCTTCCCCCAAGAAACAGGCAGCAGTGATGAATTACATTTCACATCTACACCGTCTTTCCAAGAAATGAATGTGCTTGGTGGCTCAGCCAGATCCACTAGGTATTTATTGGTGGCTTCCCAGCTCTGTCATGCAGCAGTCATGCTGGCAGCTAACTAGTTTTGCCACAATTTGGATATTCACCCTTTTTGTAGTCCTGCTTTCTTATTTTTTTTTGATAGCTTTCTATAGAAATGGCGTGTGATGCCTCACAAATGTAGATGGCAATTTCAGCAACAAACAGTTTTTCCATGGCAACGTAAAAGGAGCTAATGCCTTTGGTATTCCTGGTGTCCAGTATGATAGTACCCATTCTTTTAATTTTCTGTTAAAAGCAATCAGGGTTTTTAGCTGCATTTTGGTGAGCTTTTCTGTGTCTCTGGTAATTTTAGTTTCTCCTTCCAACCTTGATTGTAACATTGGTATCGCTTTTTACGTTCTTCCTGTCACCCTGTGTATATTGGGTAGATTTATACAGTGTTGACAACATACAACGTTGTTTTCTCAAGAAAATACCTGGAAGATCACTGCTATTCATTGACTTCCATTTTAACGACAATTTTAGAGCCAGTTCTGTATAGTCATTGCCATTCTGATTACAGCAGAATGTTCTGATTTGCTTATCTTTCAAATGGTTGTTGTAAAATAAGAAGCTGTTTTTCATTAAAATATTTCCAGTGATCAATTATGAAAATTAAAACAAGTAGCCTTAAAATATGTGGGGATAGGGAGAAATATAAACTATTTTTCTTTATTTTACCAGGTTCACAAAGGGAAAACTCTGAAAGAAATTATAGTATACAAGTGCTTCCAGAGGAAGGCTCATCTTTATTATGCTATTCGCATGATTTATTATTCATAAAGAACATTTGAACAGAAACTGGCCAAGTATGAGCCAAAAACCTGACTTTAGAGAGTTCCTTTGGCTGTAGTTTTCACTGCTCTGTCTAAATCAGTAGGGGATATCCCAAGCATGTTGAACTTCCTGTTTGAAAGTTAAATTTGACAAGATGTACTTACCAAAACATACATTGTAAAAGAAAATGAGGTGTTTCTTTGATATTTTATGTTCTTTGTCTTGTGAGGTATAAAGAAATTCAGGATGCTCATTCTGTCCTGTATTTTCAGTATTTGTATTTTGCTAATTTAATTTTTAGTTTTGAAAAAGACGTAAGAAAAATATTTAGGTCCAATGTAATTTCATTTTACTTTTGCTCAATGTAATGTTAGCCAAAGGATGGTAGTTAGACTTGCTAAAAAAGAATGCAACATGAAGAGGGGAAAATGGCCTTATTAAAAATAATCTCAGCCAGTAGGAAAGATGGAGTCTTTTCTCAGTCTTTATGGACAATCTTCTGTCTCCAAAGGCAAGACATTTAGTCTTTCTTACACCAATCTTCTACTCATGAGAAGAGATAATATGCTGCTGTATTTGGGGACTTGTGAAGTAAGTGCCTACAAACTCTTAGAGCATGTTGCAACTGAACAGTGTTCTCTTTTGCTGTTGACAGATGATAATTATACCATGTAAGACGAGATGGCCTATTTGCTAAATTTTCATTTGTGTTTTTTTTGATAATTTGTTTTTACAATGTGCTTATTAAAAAAAAAAAAAAAAAAAAAAAAAAGAAAAAAAAAAGGTTCTGGTATCCAGACTTATTTTGTTTCAAAATGGCAGAAACCACTCCTTCATATACCATTGGCACTTCTGGATGTACATATTGTACCAGTGGTAGGCAAATCGACATCAGGGAGGTGCAGCCTCACACCTACCGTGGCTTGAGAATCAGCCAGGAATGCAGGCTTTTGTAGTCAAATCTCGCTTCAAGCCTGTCCTTTCAGAAACTCATAATAGAATTTTCTTCCTTTTTCTATACCTGCTTCTCACAGCAGGAGGTTTGAAATTGCCAGAGTTAAGCAGTTTAATAATTACTTTTGAAAAGTTAAAATGCACATGGCCAGGCAATTTCATTTTCATTTTGAAAATAAGTTTTTCCTCTTGTTTCTGAAAAAGGAGGTGGAAATTATGATTGCTTATGAAATTAGTTTGTATAACTGGTTGGGTATTTGATTATTTGAGCATCTGTCTTTAACAGCTGAGGCAGTTCTGTTGCCTTAAGCATAAATCAGTGAGGTGAGAGCAGATAGTGGGAAAAAGACAGAATTTGCTCTCAGGCTACTTGTCATACTAACAAGAGGTCTAGTTGCAGAGGACAGGAAATGAACTCAAAATGGCAGATGTAATGGGAAAAACAGAGAGATCTACTTTAAAAAAGCACATTTCTGCAAGTAGAAATAATTCCATCTGTAAATCATTTGGCATGAAATTCTTTTCCTTCCCTTAAATATAACGCTGTGATGGTAAAGAAAATCCCTTATAAATGAACAAGCTGAAACTTCAAAGACAGTCCTGTGTTTCCCTGTCTTGTGGTAGTCCCCATCATGCCTTGCAGTCCCTATCCCCTAACAGATGTGCAAGAATGAATAAAAGATATAAAATTTTAACCAGCAGAGGAAAAAAAGTGATTTTCTGATACTTCAAAATATTTTAAATTCCATGAATTCACATAATTTTTCTTTTTAGGTAACACCATGATTTTTGTGTTATGTCATCCCTTCCAATTCTTCCAGTGCAAGTCACACATCTGTTCTTGTTCTCATGTCCCACACCTGAAAAGCTAAATAGGGCAGGGAAACTGTGAAGATCAGTTAGGCAGCATCTCCTTACAAACTAAGCTCAGAGCTCTGTTGCTAATCCAGTTTCTGACAGAGTTACCACTGTTTGCCCTTGGCTAGGATTAGCAGTTAGATATTTGGATCAGGAATGTGGCATGGGAGGTAAGGAAACACATAAACTAATAGTGTATTAGATCGAATGGGAGAATACTTTGCTCTGTCAAAGGGATGAAGTAAGAACCTAGTGTAATTCTGTTGCTATTCTTCATATATAAGAACAAAAGTTAAAGTCATGATGGTCATAAGATCGTGAACAGCCTTGGGGAGGGTGGAGTGGGAATGGATCCCAAAGGAACTGTTGGCCTCTCACAGGATTACTGCCTTGTTCAGTAGAAAAAGGCGAGTTAAAAGAGTTTGTTGTACAGCTATTCAAAAGATTTTCCTTTCAGAAGAAGTGAAGGACAACACCCCCATGACTGAAAGGACACACCGTCTGCCAGCCCAGCATCTGCTTTCTGGCAGAATCCCCAGCACCTTAACCTTGAGAGGCCAAAATATCTGACAGAGAGATAAGGTCCCCACCTAGTAGGACATCAAGTGTATTTGAATGATAACAAAAGTTTCATTTCATGGTTCATATAACATAGCTGTGCTGTACCAAGGAAAAAGACCAAGTTTCTCAAAATAATGTAAATGATTCATGAACAATATGTAAAATATGCCTTGTCATTTCTGTTACAAACCTGGTACCATGTTTTTTTACATAATGTGGCACATTTTTTACATCTCCCCTGAAAAAAAAGATCAAAACATGTAAAATATAGGAGCAAAATTAGTGTTCTTAAATCCTTATCTTTAAGAAGTGTCACAAGAATAAATGACTCAGCTGAGACTCTCTTGGAAAAAGTTTAATGGAGTATCTTTGTGTTATATTAAGTAGCAATATTTCTGGTTTTGAATCCTATGATAAGTTGAATATGCAGTCATAAAATCTTGCTATTATTTGTGAATCATAGAATCATCACAGAATATTCTGAGCTGGAAGGGACCCACAATTGCCAAAGCCCATCTCCTGGCCCTGCACGGGACACCCTGGGAATAACACCATGTGCCTGAGAGCATTGTCCAAACAGTTTTTGAACGCTGTCAGGCTTGGTGCTGTGACCACTTCCCTGGGGAGCCTGTGCCAGTGCCCAAACACCCTCTGGGTGAAGAACCTTTTTGTAATATCCAACCTAAATCTCCCCTGAGACCATTCCTTTGGATCCTGTCACTGGTCACCACAGAGAAGAGATCAGTGTCTGTCCCTCCTCTTCCCCTCACAAGGAAGTTGTAACTGCAAGGAGGCCTCCCCTCAGTCTCCTGTTCTCCAGGCTGAACAGACCAAGTGACTTCAGCCACTCCTCATACAAACTTCCCTTTTAGATAATTAATAAAATTAACTCTGGTGCTTCTTTTTATCCTTACATATCATAACTTTTCTCTTTTTTTTTTGGTAATACAATACAACTGGCAATCTGTGAGTAGTGGAGAATTTTTTTAAAGAAAAAAGAAACTTGCTCACTGATATGGTTAAATTATGGTTAAGCATGTGTCTTCAGCCTATTATGTGCAACAAAAGTAAGAAGTCATTAACCAGAAAGGTATGTGTTAGGAAGAAACAAACCTTTTTACTGTCCTGGGAAGCAGATCGGAATTGATTGGAAAATAGATATAAGGCAGGTGGGAGGTGTATCATTACCTAAAATGCAATTTCATAAGTGTCAAACACACAGTGCTGTCCTACAATAGTCTGTCTAGTTCATAGATTGTCCTGAAATGAGTCTCGACCTACCAGCCTAATACCTCTCCCAGGTAACGAAGTTCTCTTGCACTCATGTCTTTTGCAAATGCCTGCAGTCTGTTATAAACAATAGCACAGTGAGATAAACTACTAATGACTGCAAAACCATGATAACCCTTAATAAAAAGTTCCTTAGAATTTGTGATGGAGCTCTTTCCAACAAAAAGAAGGATTATAAGGAGCAGAGACCATCACCAACCACAAGATCTCTAAAAGCAGTAGATTACATTTGCAGATAAATCATTCGAGCACAAAGGGACAGCTAAATGATGCTAATAAAAAATGGAGCTTCTTTATCAGATATTAATTAAACTCCATTTTAAAAAATTAATGGAAAAGAAAAAAAATCTCTGGGACCCTATTGTTTTGCACATGAAAAACAGCTGAATTTTGCATCTTTGAATTGATTTAAGGAGTGGGAAAACAGGTTGCATGAATCATTGCTATATCCTTGTCACTGTTGTTTTTCATAACCTGCAATTATAAGGAAAAAAAAATTCTCAGTTTCTGATGGAGTTGTATCCAAAAGCCTTGTTGGGAAATGTTTTCTCCTGCTATTTATCTTTGGTAGACTGACACGGCCTAATTGCCCACAGAGCTGAGGACTGACATGAGTCCTCTGGGTCACATCGATGATCCTGGACTGATGGAGAGTGGGCATTTATTGAAGTCTGAAGTCCAAAATATTTAGGATATACCAAGAAAATATCATACCTAAGGCTATTTATTTGTTCATTTGTAAGGCTGCTCTGGCACAGTTAAATGCCATCTTTAGACTGGAAGATGCAAATTGCAGTTGTTTGCATGGTTGGTTTCTTTAAAAAGATTGTATGTGACAGGCTTTCTGCTCAAGTATCAATCTTGCCACAAATTTCTTTGATGGGGTTGTCTCTGAGGCTCTGAGACTTAGCCTCAGAAAGACAAAAAGCGAGTCAACAGCTAGAGCCGTCCAGATGGCTTCTTCTTTATTGATGACCCACCTCTTGTTGCTCAATTTCTTTGCTGCTTTTGGGGAGAAAAAGATCAGAAATCCTTGTTTTGTTTCCTGTATGTTTGTCCTTTACTAGTTCTTTTCATTACTCTCTAAGTTGATATCAAAGGGAGAATCTGAAAGACATATCTAACAGAAGGCTTGTCTCCCCAGATGCGGGGCCAGGAGGGAGGGGAGAGCAAGCATCATGCCCAAATAATGATAAATACTGTGATTTCCGAATGCACTGAAGTGAAGGAAGAGCCTGTGTGATATCTGTCGATGTTTTGCAGCTGATTTCATGTTAATTGACATCCGTGATAGCTGTCTTGTAAATCACTTTCTAAATTATACAAATATCCTTCTTCCACAAGCACTGCTTGAATTTAAGTATGTGCCTGGTGTTTTTTCTATTCCTCTGGCCTCCTGGCATTTTCTAAATCTCTGTTGAATGGAGCCTGTCTTTCACAGAATATGATACTGGTGGAAATCACATTCAGCACAACAGTTCACTGGCAGGAGATGCTAATGGGGGCAGTCAGACATTTTGGCTTCTTTAGTGTAAATTGAAAGAATTTCAGCCCAATGCTGGCCATGGCCCCTCTAACAGGACCAGCTAAAGTGCCTGTGTTCCACACAAACTGCTCCTTTAAGCGAGGAGTTTTAATCGAGTTTTTTAACCTAAACAGAGACATGTCCTCCAAAATATTTCTTTTCTTCCTCAATGCTACTTCAAGTATTTCTGCTTTAATGTGGACAATTCTGTTCCCTCTTTTTCCAGCGTGACAGCTAAATTTCTGCAGTTCTGCTTGGGTGTTGTAGATGTTATGATTGTTTCTGTAGAGACCAGTAATGTTCTGAATTGAATTACGGGATTTTTTGGAAGTGTGGAAAGCATCCAGCCAAAGATGTCTATAAAAGTGTGGGGTTTTTTCTGGAATTTTCAGGAAAAAACTCTGGTGTCCAAGAGGTTAAAAATCCTTCTTTCTTTAGGAATACAAGCCTGTAGAAATACCCATACTTTTGTCTGCTACCAATGTAAAACTCCCAGCATAGTAAAATGGAAAAAACATTTTTTCTATGAATTGATGATAAAAAAATATTTTTCCTACTCGTGCTTAGTTTTTCCAATGCTCTTGAAACAGTAATGAATTTTACCACCTCAAAATATTTTCAGATTCATATCCCTAAAGATGGATTTAAGTGTTCCATGATGTATCTGTGATTCATTAACAAAAATATGTCGCTGTACTGTAAGTGAATATGTCCTTAAGAAGCTTCACAGTGAAACATGTTTTATAATTTTTAATATATAATTTTTTAATAGTTATCGTGTTTCATATGGCCACCCACTTCATCAGCTTGGAGTGAGATGGCATTTCCTTGACATTCAGGGGCTGCTGTCGTACCAACAGCCTGGGCGTGTTTGCATTCATTATCTTTTTGCAGTGGAATAATAATAATGGAAGAGGGGAAAGGATGGGAAAAGAGCAGTTCTATGTCATTTCTTTCTCAAATTCAAGTATATGCTGCTCTCTTGTGGAACTTCTACGGTAGTTACAAGCATTAGATAAAGGTGTCCTTGCTTTCTGATTTTTATTTTGGTCCATTGAATATTGCTAAGACTGATTTAGTGCATATGATGTAGCAGGGGTTTTTTAAATATAAATACCAATTTTGCCTATTAATATTCTGTTGTTCTTTTTCCATTTTGATGGTCGGCATCCATTGTTGACATAGCTTTGTGTGCTGCATTTGGAATTAGATTTGTGCTGTTTAGTAAATAAGCATACATTTGTTAATACTGGAAAATTGCCTCTTCTACTCCTTGGGTGATGCTGAAATGCGCCTGTAGTTTTTTCTGGTTCACTCTTTCAATTAGCCTCAGTAAGAAAATAAGTGCTTTAAAAAAGGGAATGGAAGCTTGAGTATCTGTCTCCATTATGTTGATGTATGTGGGGTGTGTTGTCCAAATCATGGATTCTCAAATCTTTTCTCATGTATTATGAGACTGAGCGATGAGTGGAATTTTTAGATGTTTCAATGTGTATCGCTGTCCAGTCAAAGACTGGAGGCAGTACAGTCACAGACGCATCCTCGTTGAGGCCCTGGGAAAAAAAGAACTCCACAAGCAGAACTTTGGGTGCCTGATTTCTTGAGGATGCCTTCAGGGTGAGATTCTTTGCTTCCAAGGAATATGTGTGAATGTATATGTATCTGAGTTTGTATGGCTGTTGCTCTGTCATCAAGAGCACCTCTCTTCCTTGACATCCATTTTCATTACAAGGCAGAAGTATTTGAGGCTGTAGCCCTTCGGTCAGATGTGGTCAAAAATGTTATTTATTATTGTAGGATAGAGAGGCAGAGCAATTTTATTACCTTCTTTACCTGGAAAACATATGTTGATAGTAATAACAATAAGCTGTATTTGTGCCTGAACATGCCCTACACTCTTACATATTCTGCAGCATATTTTATCCAGTAGAATCCTTAAGCGATACACAGAGTCTAAGAGTCCCCCCTGAGAATTTCTGCTGCAAACCTGATATTTGATTTGTTTCTGGAAAGTCTGGTTGAGTTCGCTGATGTAACACACACACAGCAAAATGCTCGGCTACAAAGGAACACTTCATTCCCTCATATAAATACCTGCTGCCGCCTCCGAGAAAAGAAATCTCCTTAGTGCAATTACTTACTGCACGAAGGAACAATTTTTGAAGATAAGTTGTGTTAGAGCACCACCATTAAAATCACACAGGCAATTTCAAGAACGAATTTACTCTTTCTGAGTAAGTCTTGTCCAGTAAGTTGAGGAAGGATTTAGACCTTTGGTCTGCTCCAAGCCTTGGAAGAGCACATCCTGCTTTCAAAGGGGAGTAAATAAGGTCCTGGAGGTGTCTTTAGTGCAAACTGGGCTTCCGTGAGGCAATGGCTAATGCACCATAAATGCAGCCTCTGGCTCCCTGCATCCCAGCTCCTCTGTGTGCCCAAGCCTTGTATTCTCCTGCTTGCAGACAGGGTATTATCTGGTGAAAAGAGGGAGTACAAAGAATCAAGTCATAATCAGTATGCTTTTGTGAGTCCTGTGAAATAGAGTGAGAGCTATGAGGGAAAAGCAAGTAGATTTTGAGTGTACAATATTTCAGGAGAGATTGGGAGAGGGTGTTTTTACGATATTCTATTATGTCTCCTCTTTAGAAAGCGGCTAAGCCAGTACCAAAGGAATAGTTTTCCAATGTGCTATTTGTTCACAGGATGGATAGGGGCTGACAAGCTGACCATCAGAACAGCTTCTTTGTCCTTGGAGCTCCAGGTGGTTTAACAGTGCAGAGAAGCTAGGAGTTTTTACCAAAAAGACTGTTCATTCCTTTGACTTTTCAGCCCTGTCCAGCTTATTTTCAGGGACTTTTAAAAGAAAAAAAAAAATTAAGCAGTGTATATTAGGGGGGTGGTGGGGAGGTGAGGGTAAGGTAGTGGGTGTACACGTGATGTGGGAAGGGTCTCTCTTGCCTTTTCTGGAAATACGTTCATCCAGAGAAGGCTCAGACATAAAAGTATCAGTATTCATGCTACATAAATATCACAGCTTAATCATGGCTATAATCAGCTTTACTAGCAGCAAGACTGACATGAGTCTATTGCATACTCTGCATTTTCTGAAAGTATATTTAAGGATGTAAAGAGCAGTTTTAAAATTACTCTCAAGACCTTGATAGGATTTTTAAAATGATAATATTTGTTTATTGGTTTTAATGAAATATTTGAAAGCTGACCCCTTTATGATAGGTAAAGATAATATGATAATTTCCTAATATAGACAGCAAATAACATTGGCAATCATGATTGTAATCTGATTTAGTCCATGCAGATTGCAATAGAATAGAAGAATATGTTGATTTATTACTAGTAAAGAATCAGGGGTCATTCTTGTTTGCTACTTTAGGTTCTGATTCTGAGCAGCTTGTAGGCATGGATATAAATTCAGACCTGAGAAGAGTGGACTAATAACCTTCCTCAAGCTGTTCCTAATGCAGCCCTGTGTGCAGCTGGTTTCTCTGCCAGAGTTTGTAGCTGAGTCATGGTCAGTGTGTTGTCCACCAGGACCCATTTCCAGGCCTGTGAGCCATCTTAGCACCTCTGTAATCTCTCTGCAATATTTTTAAGGAAATATTTCTTTTTTTTTTGTTTTGTATCTTTTTCTAATTATCTTTAAATTCTTTTCACTTTTGAAATAATCAAAGTATATAACCAGTTTAGCAAGTGGTGACTGTTAATTTTTCCCAGAAAGGGAGAGGAATAAAGAAAACCTACTGCATATATTCTCTGTTGCCTACTTGGGGGTGGAAAAAATGCGGACTTCTATACACAGTAGTTACACCATCAGCTTTTTAGGCAAGAAATAGAGAAGAGAATTGCCTCGTGTTGTACAAATTGGGCTAGAGACTTCTCATCTATCAGAACTTTGTTGACTCGGCTGAGGTCTGAGGACCATTGGGATAAAGTGGAGAATGGCACTGGCAGCCTGAATTTCTGTTAAAACTACATTGAAAATTCATCCAAAGGAGGCAAAGTCTCAAAACCAGTGCATAATGGAGGATTATATTTCACTTGTATCATTCCTAACACCCAAAAGATGGATGTGATGTTTAATGGAACCTAAGACACTTGTTTGAAAGGCTTCACTGTTAAAAGTGTAGCAAAGGGTTGTGTCTAAGCTTCTTTCCTGTACAGTTTGTCCATTCTGCTGAGCTTCTGCAGGGAATAAGAGAGACAAAATCACTCTGCAGATTTTAATTTCTGCGAGAATGCTACTCCCTTCATAGGACTAGCCTTTTTGCCCAGGATTCACTTTTGCCTTTAAGACTTCATTTCCCCAAAATATTTGAAAAACTTATTAAGCTTCTGGTCCTTATTCCTTTCTTCCATTTATTTACAGAAACTGCTCATTGGTGCATGTGATTGTACCTGCTCTTCATCAGCAGCATGAACAGTGCTTTGAATCATCTCATCAGAAAATGGCATTGCACTGTTTCCTTCTAGCTTATCACTTTACTTTCATCTTCCTTTTAAAGCTTATTAATGGCACTCAAGTCTTTCCTCAAAATTCTTGTGTGTTCATTAGACTTTTACCATGTGTCATGATTCAGCTGCAGATGCTGGCAGTGAGAGAGAGAACTGCACACGCGGTTGCATGAATAAGAGCTTGAAGGAGGTCATTAGTCCCCTCTGTTCAGCTCTGAATTTATATCTATATCTGATATCAGATGGGAGATCTGCAGATTTCCATGTCCATGTTCCTAGGGGTGCTAAATCAGCAAAAAGCAGTACAAAGGGCTGAGGCGGTAGCAGCAGTGACAGCAAAAGCCAGGGAAAACCTTGGCAGAGCAGGGATGTAACAGATGTGCTGTGGTGGATAGTGCAATGCTGAATACAAAGAGATGCAAATGAGAGCAGGAATAGAAAAAGGAAATTTTGGGTTCTGAAGGGACCTTCCCAGTGCAGTAATCCGTGTCTCTAAATCTTCACGTTGCCCTGATTTTATTTCTGCATCAGCTACACAGACAGCATCTTGGGAGAATTCTCAGGACGTGCATCTCCAAAGTGTGACAGCATCTGGATTTTCGGCAGGAATGTTGATCCGCGCGTTTCTCAGGGTGGGGCCGAAGGAGCCGGAGCGCCGCTCGCAGGAGCCGCCCGCCCGCAGCGCCGCCGGGTGGCCGCTCCTGGCTGATGCAGGGACAGAGGTGACAGCGCTGCTGGTGTTCCGGGAGGCACCGGCACAGCCGGAAAAACCCTAACAATATTTTAAAACTTACAGGATTTGCCGAATATCTCATTCTGTTTGATTTTCCAAAAGGCAGTGTTCTCACGGTGAAGGAGCTAGCTGATATCTCCTCCCTCCTTGCTCTTCAACGAACTTTTCCTTTTCCTTTTCCTTTTCCTTTTCCTTTCCCTTTCCCTTTCCCTTTTCTTTTCCTTTTCCTTTTCCTTTTCCCTTTCCTTTCCTTTCCTTTCCTTTCCTTTCCTTTCCTTTCCTTTCCTTTCCTTTCCTTTCCTTTCCTTTCCTCTTTCCTTTCCTTTCCTTTCCTTTCCTTTCCTTTCCTTTCCTTTCCTTCCTTTCCTTTCCTTTCCTTTCCTTTCCTTTCCTTTCCTTTCCTCTTTCCTTTCCTTTCCTTTCCTTTCCTTTCCTTTCCTTTCCTTTCCTTTCCTTTCCTTTCCTTTCCTTTCCTTTCCTTTCCTCTTTCCTTTCCCCTACCACATTTACCGCTGTAGGATTGTCACGTTACAGCAGCAGAGAGAGTTCCTGTGTCATTAAGTAAAGAGTTCCCCGGGGCTCCAGCAAAGCCCGGTCCTGCCCTTGCCAGACCCGCAGCTTGCCATTGGTGCTGAAGCACACAAATGCTGAAGGGTTGTAAGAACTCGGGTATTGTGGCTAGGTGGGAAGAGTAGATTAGACTAGATGGGTCCTTTGCCAGGAAAAGAATTAATGTATCATTTTGTCACACCTAGAGATTGTGATGGATACAGAGATAAGATTTTTCAGAGGCAGCCAAGGTGTTTTCACAATAAAAGACTCAATATTTTTCAGGTAATGAGGCCCTCCAATAACCAAATATGAAATATTGACATTACCCATGTGTTCATTTCCATTCTCATTTTCTATCTTTTTTCATTCTCAAAATATATAAGCTCACACTGGCTGGAATCTCATGAGCTTTGTCTCTTCATTTTAGTACCTGTTGCCAAATACTCTTCTCTCCTCCTATTTAAGCCCAGTGCACATTCCAGCATCAGCGCTGCTAGATGTAACCAGCTCTGCAAAGTTTATCTTAGAAGCTATTTACTGGAGTTTGTGAGGGAGATTGGTGACACTGCTTGCTTGACAGCAGCTTTGTAGTCAGTCAGAAGCAGAGAAGTAATTTAATTCCAGTGTTCTCTCCAAAGAAAATCTTTGAAAGGACAATAACAAAGTAGGAATAACATCAACACAGAAAGAAGCAGAGGACAGGAGAGACTCCTCAGTGGTGTAGTTCTCATCTAAAAAGTGTGCCTTGTTCATTATTCATGTGTTCAGTGCAGGCGCTCTCATACCCTTCTGTTACTGAGGAATGAATTGGAAGTAGCTGTTGTGTTGTAGGAGCACTGGCATGAAGAAAGACTAACAAAACCTCTGGTAATAGCATTAATAATTGTAGACTCCAAATGTAAAAATAGGGCAGTACTTGATTTTATAAACAAGGTATCAAAGTTATTTTTCTGTATATGGTTCTCTGTTGCAGGCCCACCATCAACTCTCCTAGGTCTAAGCTCTGGTAAAGGGCAGGTTTAACTGACCTAGACTTAGAAAATTCACCTTCCAAGGACACCACAGGGACCACTTGTTCCAAGGGAGGTGTCTCCTTGTTCTTCACTTTAACTTGGTACATGCATCTCAAGGTGTCCACCTTAGTTGTTGGTAAGTTTCACTCTGGATTCTTAGCACTGACGGTAAAAAGAGATGTTACTTTTCTTGGTAGTGTTTGTGTTTTCATTTCTGACGATTTTATTTGATTTGTAAGATAAGAAGAAAATTATTATAAACACAAGAAGAGCTCTTAATGGATAATATTAAACTTAAAAATTAAGAATTATCCTTCTCTCACTTCAACAAATACTTATCTAGAGAGTGTAGCTACTTTTTTCAGCCCCTCAAAAATGCAAGGCAGAGCACTGGACACCTGGGTACCTCCTGGGGACTCCTAAGTGTTTATGCTTTCTGTTTTTCTGCAAGAGTGAACATGTGGCTGTTACAGTTAGGGCTTCAAAGGGGAAGCCTTTGAAAAATGTATTGTCATCCACATATCCAAGTTCAGGCCTTACGTATTCAAAAATCGTCTTATGTCTTGGCTTAGAAGCATGTCTTGGCTCACTGGTACCTTGCTCAGATAGCTGGTACCCTGTGTGCAGCTGCTCCTATATCCATTTGTCATTTATTAATGGCATTATTAATGTGGTTTCCAGAGTTAGTCCCCCAGTGATGGATGTTGGACATACACAAACTAAAACCAGCCTGTATTTGTAGAAAGGTTTCTGATGCAGCACTCTGTTCTTCCTCCCTGGTCTTGTACCAAGACATTGTCACACACTGGCAGTTCCAGTTAACACACACACATACATATATATACACATATATATCTACAAGCAGACCAGTTTTAAACTACGAGTAAATTTTTCAAGAGTCTAAAGTTTGTGATAATTAGCACTTGAAAAATGTTGTGAAGTTTTTCGTCATTCGTATTTTGACATGCAAAGACTAATGTTTGTACTAAAAAAAATCTGCTAAAGATTCATTGCTTTCATTTGCACCTCTGTTTGATTAATCTTTTTTTTTCTTGGCCTATCACTTTTTTTTTCATCAGTTATGGTTCTTTGCTGATAATCTAACATGTTTGAAGTCCCTCTTTGATTCAAGGAAATGAAAGTTGGATGGTATTGTTTGAAAAGGTGCTATTCCTGCTAAATAATGAAGTCATTCTGGCTCAGTTTTTTCACTGATAGGTCTCCATTCGGCTAATTGGTCTGATGACATGTGAAAGTGTTTAGAAGACATCACAAAAGTGACAGAAAAAACGTGCCCCCAATTTGTTTGAGTGTTCTGTTAAACTTTTCTGAAGTTTCTCCTTTCTTCTTTTTAAAGCTGTAAACATCAGAAGGAGGCTTTATCAAATTGCTTTTACCTCAGACTACAGGGGGCTTTAATGGAAAAGGGGAAAATGTTTGAAACTGTTGGTTCTTTGTTCTTTTTCTAAGGCAAGAACATTGGGAGTCCACACAATGGGATTTTAATAACTGCTGTTATTACCTTCACAGCGGTAAAAGAGGTAGGGGCGCCTGGTTTTACTGAACTGGTTAAAAGGAAACGGAGCAATTCCATACAATATGTAGTTGAAAAAGCACATAGAAGTATAAATATGTTATTTTCAAAAAGTCAAACAGTTCTACAGAACATATATATGAAGTCTGAGAAAATATTAACAGGCTGCTTTTCAGGATCTCAAGTACCGCAGTGACACCTGGAAGCATAGGTGCCATGCCCCGAGTAATTAAGTCATTAACAGCATCCTCTAGAGCCCTTGTGGATAGATCTGTGCTAATGATGGCCCATGGACGAGTGTCTTCTCCAGAACTGAGAACAGCCAACACAACACATCTGGCATTTACAGAGCTGCATTTCTCCTTTGCTTCTCCTTCAACCCTCAGTGCCCAGAGAGGCCTTGCGATGGCTCCATCTATGCATTGCCTGGGAAATTCCCAGCTGCTGCAGGGTGAGCCATCCTTGGCATTCAGGCCATGGCCACTTCACTTACGAGGTGGTGTGTGAATGTGTGTTATACATAGCCAGGGTAACTTTTCTGTAAAAGTGAGCAAAGATATTCACAGTGTATGTTACTGTATGCGTACTCCAAGGAGGCATGTTTCACTTATTTTTAAAATTTTAAATCTTTTAAGAATTACAATCAATGATATGAAATCAGACATATCAGATCCTCTATGACCTTAATATTTTTCTATTTCTCCCCTTGTAGATGAAATAAATACTGCATTTATTGCCTTCAAATTAAACTTTTGTCAAGATACCATCGTATTCTTTTTGGACTCTGTGTTGTAATCACAACTAATGAATCTGAAATTCTCTGGTATTGCCTCTGGGAGGAGATGGTTGTGGGTTTTCACACCAGTTTGCCCCTGTTCTGTGCTGGTTCTTGAACAGTTGTCAGTGTTGGACAAGAAGAAGATGCAACTCTGAGAGTTCTCTGTGCCTGGCTGGCTGTCCTTGCTGCTGCTGCACCATCTCCTAATGCTGCTGCAGCTCTCTGCTCTTCATAGCACGGTACTCACTGGAGCTGCTGTTTCTACAGTGCAAGCTGTAAGATCAAAGCAGATACTGTGAACAGGTTTATTTTGTGTTGCTTCATTTCACATATTAATGTGTCTATTAATTGATCTCCTGAGTCATTTAAGGTCCTCACAACCTGTCACTGCTTTGGTAATTTCTGTTGTTTTGCCATGTAATGAGACTTTTTTTTTTCAGCTTTTATTTATGAAACAGAAGAAATCTGCAATAATTAAGGAGTTTAGTGCTAGGAAGTTTTGTAAAGTTTATATGTTTATCTAAATGTTTAATCTCCTAGTTTGGTGAATCAGGCTGACCAGTAAGTTTTTTTTATACTCAATTCAGTGAAGCTGACATTTTTTTATCCTTTGAATCATTTGCTATTACATGCTTCCAGAACAGCTGTATGGCTGCTCTGGCCCTCTGCTGTGCAAATAAGCATTGCAGCTTTCCCCTAATTTTTTTACCCTTTCCTAACAACATGATTGCTTATAAATTCTTCCACTGTTGTGGCTGTGGTTTATTTTCCATAGGTTCACACAGCTATGCTTCATCTCGCTGTACACATGTACAGAACTTGGTGCTCAAGCCTTGTGCCTTGGCCCTGTTCTCACTAGACCATAGGGGAACTTTTGGGAATCAAAACTGATTGGACCTGTTTTATGGCTACAGACATTATTTTACCTCACGGTACTTTGCCTGGGAGTCCAGTGTATGAGAATCCCGAGTGCTCTGAAGAGTTTGGGGGTTTGGGAAGCCATGCATTATAGGTGGTACGAGGGTGAAACAAAACCTAGTCGTTGAGATATTCCTCTTGCAGCACTATAGCGATTTTCTGTGGAGAAGAAACAAGATGACTCTGACTGTTCCCTGTTGAAAGATTATGAAATAGATATTTGTTTTGCCAAAGAAGACATCCAGGAGCAGCTACATCACCAAAGTCTACAGAAAATTTGCATCATGCTTATAGATGAAGATAAGGGCCTAGAACTGAAAAAGTAAGGCTTTTTGCCAAAGGACTGTCAGGGATTTTTTTTAATTAAGAAGCCAGTATATGGTATCCAACTTCAGCTGAAGCTTCAAAACAATATTAAATTGCATAAAGATCAATGAAAGTATAAGTAAGCAAATCAACCTCTCATAATGGTAAACTTTACAAAAGTGTCACCCTAGACCACCTGGCCTATCAGCAGCGCAGCACTCCCTCATGGAAGGGAGCTGGGTGCCCTCCCTGGCCTGCAGGATTGCTTGTCTCTGCAAATATTCCACTGCTGTAGGGAGTTTATTTTGAATACTTTGCCAGATGGGACTTTTACTGCTCTCTTTTCTCCACTGCCTGGAGAGAGTATGCTTTAATTGTAAGAATCATGAATATTGGAGCTAAAATTTGCCCTGGCATTCTTCAAGGCCATATATCAGACCACATATCAAAGTATGTTTTTGTCTACATGCATTTGAGTTACATGTTTTTCTTGCCTTATTCTGAAGGAACACTGAATACCTGAATGTGCTGGAATTTTAGACTGTTCTTATTTCCCCTCATTATGACATTTACATTCCTTCAAATCCTCCTTTCCAAAGAATCTTATTCCTCTCTCTTCGGCTCAAGACTCTTTCCACCACGCTATGGGGTTGGCAGGCATGTTTCAGGTGCTTCCCTGTGTGCTGTGATCCTTGCTGCTCAGGGAACAATCAGAGTCTGAGGAAAATGAAGACTGACTGGCTCTCCTGCTTCTTGTCTTTTATGAGTTTATGGCAATGGTACCTGCTGTAGACCATACCCCAGATATTCTTCTAACCTACCACCCTGGAACCAGAACGGCAGTAGATTCTCAGAGATGGTACAAGTTCGAAAACAAATTGGTCCCCATCATAAAAGTTAAAGCCACCTAAGTCTGCCAGATACAGTGGGTGGTGGACAACTGCTGGCCTAGGGAGTCTTGACACAAAAAACACTTGGCTTGTGAGTGTAAATGCAAGAAAAAGCCCTCCAGGGTGCTGCGAAAAATTGGCATTTTTTATTATTTTTTAAAGATTAATTTCAAATTTTCCACTCATTAATATATTTTGCTAGTAAGTTGTTTTGTAAGATGTTGTACTACTGCTAAGCAATTCTTTGCTTATTCTGTCCTTGTCTTCACCGGTCATTGGCTAAGCTGCAGTTCAAGGCACTATTTGTCTATTAACTATCACAAATATAAGTTATTTTTAAATAATTCTACTCTGCTCTTGAGGGAGACAAGTCTCACAGCACATGCTTTGTCATGTCTTAGGTCATATCAGATTTTGCTGTGGCTCATTTCTTTATGGCATATTTCCCCTTCCTTTTCTTTGTTCCCCCACTGCTATCTTGCAGTGTTTTGCAGTTAATTCTAGCTACTTCTTTAGTTCACTTCAGGCACTTTTTTGTTCCAGTTGCTCATAATTTTAATACATTCCATAACTAGCCCACAGGCTTCTTTACTGTGTCTGCTCAATCAGTATTTTTTTTAGCATTAGCAAGTTCTCTGTCCATATTGAACAGTTTTCTCGTTCATTGGTATATTAGGTGGACAAAATTAGTGCAACTGGTCACCCCTGTGACACGACATCTGCCATCATGATTCAGGGAAAAGCCTTATTCATGTTCATAAATACTTATATATTTCTTACAAAAATAATCATTGTTGATTTTTTTCTTTAATCACATTGCTTTGCACATAGTGCAGTTTTAGTAAATTTAGGATTTTTGCTTCAGTTCTAAATTAAAGTATCCTGCTAAACTAGCTTGAATTTAGTAATTAAAAATAGCAAGATGTGCTTCTAAGGTAATGACAAACTTTTCTTTCATTTCTACAAATTTCTCTAATGATTTGAAGCCAGAGTGTATCTAGCTTTCAAGGTTTTCTGTTTATTTTTTAAAACTTGATGTGCCAAGAGAAGATTAGTGTATCTGTATTCATACAACTCAAAAAGTCATCTATCCTTTTTTCTCCTCCATCTGCCCCAGAATTCTCTCTGCTGCTACACAGTTGTTGCACTCCAAATCTTGCTCATGGGCATAGAAGAAGCGCACATTTTATATAAGTAGAGATAAAAAATTCTTAGCATAACTGAAAGTGAAGCACTCTAACCATTAGTAGTCCAGATCTAATTGTTTAAAAAAGAAGGTTAATGCAGTTAAAATGTTTATTCATACCCCTCCTACTGCCTACCTCCCACTGTTAGGCTGATGTCTCCACTGCTCCTCTGGACGCTGAGGTTGGTGGGGTTTCATCCTGGTGGCAGTGGTGGGTGACAGTGAATTGTCAGCCTCTGGAGTCCTTCAGTGTGAGGAATATGATGGTTTTGGTAATCGTCTCTCTAGGATCAATTTGGGGCCATTTTTATGTGTCTGCCAAAACCCTTTTACACCTTTGCTCTGTCTTCACAGGTCTGTAGTTCCCTATTACACCCAGTTTACTACATATGGTGTCCTCTACGTATGTTAGACACTATTTTTTTGTTATCTCTAAAACCAGTTGTGTCCAGCTCCAGGTCTGCAATCATCATGTTAGACTCTTAAACACTGTTCTGCACAGAACAGCTGCTTCTTACTGCTATCTTTATAAAACTATGGTTCTACTGTACAAAGCCAAAACAAATTAAATGTAGACATGTGGTACCCTTCCTGCTATTCCTACTTGTTCTCCCCTGTTGATGCTCTTAGCAACTAGTTCACCTGGGTTTAAAGACTTCTAGAACATGAGAGAATAAAAACATATGGATGTGGATACATATGTCCAACAGTCAAATACCTACAATGTTGACAAAAAGATCAAAGGGAAAGATTCTCCTCCCTCCCATACCCAAAAACCCCCCCAAAACAAACAAAAAACCAACTACACAGAAAACAACTAAAACAACCCAAAACTAAAACAAACCAAACCAGGTAAGAAAAACAAAAAGGAAGAAGGCTATGAGAATTTGAAAACATGCACAGGCAATTGATTGTGCCAACTCTCCTCAGAGAAACCAAGAGCACAGTGAACTTCCTTGTCCTTAGGAGCTATATGGTAAATGGTAGATCTGGGAAGCTTTTTTGAAAAGCAATTTGAATACAGTGGTTTAAAGAATTCTTTAAAATAATATTTTTTCCCTCTTTAAAAGCAATTTAATATACTTTACTTTTATTTAATTATCCTGTGACTCTGCTGCAAAAAAACCCAAAAACAAAACCAAAAACAAGCAGCAAACAAACAACCCTCCCAATCCTGTTGCATATGTGATTTCTTGTTATATACATAATTCAATACAGTTAAGCAGAGACTGCCCAGGATGTTTTGCATGCTAATTGACAATTGCTAAAGTAGAATGTAAAAAGCTTTAAACAATGTAAATCAAGTAATTATAATTGTTATTATCACTTATATTATTTTCTTATAATCTCTGTAGTGTTATTATTGGTATATAAATCCTTAAATAATAGCAGACAGATTCATAGCTTATAAAAATGTGTTAAAGACAATTTTTAATATGTCATGACACGGCATTTTGATGAGACCCACGGAATCTTCTGGAGAAACATACTGTACTGCCATTTCATCAATCTGAGGTGGCAGATGAAAGTCTTGTCATCTGCAGTACCACCTCATTTCAAAGTGAATGCAGTTACAGAGATGGAATAGGGCAATTTTAAATGTAAATAATGTTTTGCCTTTCTGAAAGAGCTCATTTACTGTCTTGAGGCCATTAGACTTCTGCCCCAGCTTCTTCAGCAGTGCAATTCTGCAATAGGATTGGAGAGTCAGTCTGAGATTGATGATTAATTTCTCACTTGTGCTACAAAACTTCTTTTAATATTTCTGTAAAACTGAACAAATGACTGCTACTAATGTTTTGCTCATCAACTAGTAAGTGGAGGCCATTTAAGACAGAAATGTAGGATTTAGCTCCAGCTGCTGTTCTAATGTTGCAGAAAGCTTTTGCTGCAGTTCATTAAATTCAACTTCAGGCAGTCACAAAACTGCCAGCTAATTATTTTTTTCTTTCCTCGGCTGACTGAATCCTGGTGTCACCAATTTCCACTCACGAAATGGAGCTACAGAATTCTTCGTTCTGAAGGTTGAAGAAACAAAGCAGTGAGGAAGATACCAACATAATTCTTATAAAAACAGGTAAGACCGAATCAGTGGAACTTTATTTCCTACCAGACTGTCAGACTCTGTATGGTACATTGGTTCTTTGCTAGTAGGTCACAGGGCCTTTATTAATAACTGTTAGTTTATGTTTTGGGGACTAATAACCAGATTGGAGATCCAGATTACGTGGGTTCAACCTTCCAGCGGAAAAGGAGCAGACCTACGGCTAAGAAATAATTTTCCTCAATATTGAGTACCTGGGGTGTTTTAATCTCTATTATCACATAACAAATCAAATTACATTATGACAATTTCTTTCATTTTTGTGGAATATCAAAACTAAAAATGAGATCCAAAACTGAAAGATACATGTATGGATATGTCCCTCCTGACCTTGCATACAGAACATCTACCTGAACGCAGCTCTGTTAACACGTGGATGATGCCACACACCCCTTAGAAACTGCTGTAAACATTCCTCGAGATCATCTGTGTCACCCATGACTTTAAGTGGTTGGTACAGCTTATAGATAAAGTAACTAAAATCAGAACATCCATGTGTATTTAAAATAAGATTCCAAAACAGGCAATGTGAATAACCTCCTGCCATGGAGCTGCGCATGGAATAGGGATTTTGATTGACTCCTCGGGTGATTTACTCTTTAGGGACTTTAGAGCCCAAGAATATTTTCAAGCTAGTACACCAAGCTTTCATCCCAGAATTCTCGGGAAAATAATAGATATTTGTTGAGGATTTGAGCTTATGTTAAGCATTGTTTATAGTCATATCACAGTCAGGATTTCAAAGAGAGACTTCTCCCTTCTGCTATGATTGTACACAAAGAGGACAGAGCCCTTACTATGATTTTACAATTAAAATTTACACAAAATGGGTATAAAAAAGGGAGCAGCAGAGAAAAATGTAAAGTAACAGCAATGGAATGGCATGATTAAAATATGGAGAATTAGGTATCTTCAAGGTTTCTGAATACATAGCTGCACCTTTAGTTGAAGGAAGAGAGGAAAAAATTACTTCAGCCTCAAAATTCACGTTTTCAATATGCATAGTTTTGCTTTTGACAGCATGTCTTCAAATGCCAATAAGTTGTCAACTGGCAACTATTGTCTCACCACGATCTTAAGAGTGAGAAGACACATCAAAAGAGAATTAAGGCTATGATAGCACTCAGTGCAAATCAGGAAAGTTCCACACAAGGCTGAAATCTGGCGTTTGTGTCAAGCACCAAGACACAATGGGGGCACAGGAAGAAAGCTGTTCAGGGAATCGGGTTAGAGTATGAAAGCAAGACACAATACATCACCCTTTGTCTTATATGACAGCTTCATCGTTTTTACATGACACAAGTTGTGTAAATTAGTTTGGGTTCAGTTTGGGAGAGGTTTTTGTAGGACTTCATTAGGCAGTGCATTAAAAATAATCTGTCAGTACTGGACCACCAACAAACTGAATGTCCAGTCACAGAACTGTTAACTAAATTCTGGCCTGAGCTCAAATCATATTGCTATTTCCATACAGGTATCTTAATGAGCAGCACTGGGAAGAGTTAACAAGCTGAGAATTAAGTCACATTTTGACATGTATAGGTAAGAAAGAGGGTTTGTTTTTACAATTATTCAGAGAAGGAAAAAGTTATATTTGCTTTCAAATGCAATACTGAAATTTCGATGAAAAATTTTTTATTTGTAAGCTAAACAAAACTGATTGAGAAACAATTTTCTGCCACTTTAAAGAATTATACGGCACTCTGAAGGGTATTTTTGAAAATAAAAGAAAACCCCATTCATTTTATAATTTCAATTTCAGAATATAATTCTAATAAATTTAAGGGTCTAGGTTCTGAATAAAACCCAGAAAATATTAAAATGTATGTGAGAGCCTCTTACTCCTCACCTATAAGTGGACAAGGATCAAATCTTACATTCTCTGAAAAGACAAAGATTTTTAGATACATAAACCCCCAATGATAATTAAATAGGTCCAACCTTGAACTGTTTGAAATGTGATTTCTTTGAAAATGGAAAACAACAAGAGGTACGATCACGGATTATGATCATGTGGCTAAGTTTTACCTTCACCATAGTGACAAATCAAAGGACTTTTCTGTTGCCTAAAGGGGGTCCAAATCAGTCCTGGGGCTCCCAGCAGAGCCTGAAGAAGGCTGGGGGGGACTAATGACCTCATTTGAGCTCTTGTCTGTGCAGCCTGTGTGCAGTTGCCTCCCTCACTGCCAGAGTGTGCAGCTGAGCTGTAGTCAGCACGCTGTCCACCCACCCCCTTTTCAGCAGAGCTGCGACCTAACCAAACGAGGACAATCAGGATTAGGCAGTATCCAACAGCATCAGTTCGCCAAGGCAGGTCAGACTATCAATACCAGAACTGGCTTATGCATCAGGCTGGAAGGGCCAACTTCCAGCACCACCACGTGTGGATATAGCCACAAATTGATGTTAACAACCTGCCACCCTGACAACTGCTGTGCTCTCATGAGGCTCAGCCCTGTCCCAGACCAGCGCTGCCTGACAGCAGAAAGAGAAAT
>VZTA01009290.1:117618-139505 GCA_013398855.1 Mohoua ochrocephala | reverse complement strand
AAAAGGGGAGCTCCTAAAACCCGAACACCCTGTGCTGCCCCAAAGGTGGGGATGCCAAAGATGCCCCTGCCAGAAGTGTAGCCCAAAGGAACCTGTGCTTTTCACGAGAGCTCAGCAGAGACTTTGGTAAGGAGAGGAGGGGGGGAAAAAAAATAAATCCAACAAAGCAGATATGAAAGGCAGCAAAATGCAACTGGCTTCACTGGAGCAAAAATGTCTTGAGAGGAAGTCCAGCATGAAGCAGGTTACCCACTCCACCTGACTGAGCAGTGATTTTATTGCTTCTCCTTTTGTGTGATCACACCCAGGATCTGCCATTTCAGATACCATGGACACCATGGATAGAGGCAGGCAGTACTCATGGGGTGAAATTTGTGCAGAGCCAAAAACCAAAAGCTCATCTTCTCCAACTCGGTCTGCATAAGGAACGAAGGGTAGCTGGCTACAAAACCTGCTGGGGTGATAATGCAAACCCTACACATGACCAAGGTCCTCAGGAAGCGGGGCAGGCTCATCTCTGCTGTGACCAGAGGCAGGACCCAGGGAAGGCTGGAGCTGTGTCAGGCTGGAGATCAGGAAAAGGTTCTTCCCTCAGAGGGTGTCAGGCACTGAACAGGGAATGGGCACGGCCCCGAGGCTGCCAGAGCTCCAGGAGCGTTTGGACACTGCTCCCAGGGATGCACAGGGTGGGATTGTTGGGGTGTCTGTGCAGGGCCAGGGGTTGGACTCGATGGTGCTTGAGGGTCCCTTCCAGCTCTGGAGATCCTGTGATGCCATGGGCCAGGAGCAGGAGGTGTGCACAGAAGAAATACAGGGATGCAATAAAAATGTTGTAAGCAGCCTCCAGCACTTTTTCCTTAACAAGCACAAACGCAGGCACAGAGCAGCAGCAGCACTGGAAATGTGGCTGTGAGAGGCAGTAAAAGACACACCTTTTGGAGCAGAGTGCTAAGTGGGGGGAAAAAACAATAGTAAAATAAAAAATACCTGAGATTTTAAGTGAAGGAAGCACTTCCTACCTGTTTCTCCAAAGTTAAGGGCAATGGGGTCTCCCATGTAGGCAGACAGGACTTGGCTGTTAAATTCTCCTGCAAAAAAGAACCTGTAAGAAAGAAAACATCAAGTAGCCAGCCAAATAAAGGAAAGGAAATTTCACTTACATGTGCCTATAGTATGTAATCAATTGGGCCCAACTTCTGCAGCAATTGTGAGCTGAAAGGCAGAGCTTTGCTGTAATTCAGTTTGATTACTATTGTTGGCTTCCTTTTCATTAGTTTTCCCAAGAAGCAATAGAAAAAAAGCAAGAATCTGTTATCAAAAAGTCCAGCAAGGAGGGGAGGAGGAGGAGGGAATCCATGAAATAACAAAAGTTTAGATGTTTTGAGCAGAACCTCCTATTAGAAGGAAGGGGTTTGTTCCACAGGCAAGTTTTACTCCATTGCCAAGAAATAACAAGCAAAGGAGCAAGAAATAAATATGTAAGAAATTAAATTCTCTTCTGTCTTGTCAAAAGCAAAGCAAATTAATTGTGTAAGTATACATGTAATACTAATGATATTATACAGCTCAAGCAAAAACAGCTAATGAATCCCACTGCCTAAAAGTGCCTGCCTCAGTTATCAGCATTCTGGTCACAACTGCCACAATTTTCACTTGTGCTGTCAGAACAGAGAAGTGGCTTAAAAGAAAAAGCAAAAGCCTTAGCAATGCATGTATAATATTTACTAATCACTACTAATTCAGAAAGATTTAGGAATTTGTATGCCTTCAGCTGCCAAATATCATCTGAAATGTTTTAATACTCTCCAAGACCCTCATTGCCCTTTCAATTGCAAATTTTAGACAGGATTACATTTTCTTGGTTGGTTTCTTTGCACAGAAATTGTGCTCCATGCAAGGAATCAGCGTTATGTGATTAACACAGACAAGAAACAAACAATATAAATAAACAGTTTACAATGGCCTGGAGTGACAGGACAAGGGGGAATGGGTTCTAATTGAAAGAGGGGAAATTTTGGTTGGATATTGGGAAGGAATTGTTCCCTGTGAGGGTGGGCAGGCCCTGGCACAGGGTGCCCAGAGAAGCTGTGGCTGCCCCTGGATCCCTGGAAGTGTCCAAGGCCAGGTTGGACGGGGCTTGGAGCAACCTGGGCTAGTGGAAGGTGTCCCTGCCCATGGCAGGGGGTGGCACTGGATGGGTTTTAATGTCCCTTCCAGCCCAAACCATCCTGTGGCTCTGTGATTCAGTGGATGGTGTTGGTGGCACCCAAGCCAGTGTAGGATAGGAGAGAAATGCCATGTTCCTGCCACTGTTAAGGAAGCAATTCCAGTACGATGATACTCATCATCCAAAACATACCAGTCAGAAAACTTAACACTTTTAGTGGAAAGGATACCAATGTTTTCACCATGAACAGGTCCTGCCACAGGATCATCCAAATTTGCTATGCTGCTAATTCAGAGAGCTGCTGCTAATTGATCCCAGACAACCTTCTCCACGTTCCTTTCTTTGATGCACTTCAGAATACAGGAAAAATTAAATAAGTTGATGAAAAACACAAACCCAGGGCTTACCCCAAAAATCTGTGGGTCTTTGGGGTTTTTTTGTTTGTTTGTTTTCCATTTTTTAAGCACTGTAACCCTTATATCAAAACTTGTGTTTGATTAGCCAACCCCACAGCAGTATTTTGTGAATACCACTAGCAAAGGACTTTTCTGATGGGAAGAGAGGAAGAGGGACCCCACCAGCTCTGAAAGGGTCTTTACTGGACAGGGTTAGTGTTCATAAACAGAAATGCTACCTGGTAGACACTGGATACCAAGGAAATGCATGAAAATGTGCAGCTGGGTCTATGGCTGAGTGAGTTGTTTCTATTAGAATTCACTTTGAAAGCTATTAGATTAAATTGGACCGTGGCAAATGGTGAGACAATTTGCATTCCTGCTTAAAAATCCATAGTCTGAGTAAATTGCCCTCAAAGCTTCATCTCTGTTAAACTAAAATATAAGACTCAGTATTAAAGAGCAAAATTTACCTTTTGACAGCAGTGATGGACTGTCTTTGCTCAAAAGACATTGCTTAATTAAAAACAAATGGGGTTAATGTGAATGAAAGCAACGAGCTCAAGTGCAATCAACAGCCAAGTCAATCTGAGAGCAGGGTGACCTTTAAAGGAAAATGTTTTCACTCGTTAAGCACATTGCTGACTTTTGGGAAAGAAACGCAAAGTTTAGAAAGGAAAAAAGATAAGGGGTTGTTAATAGGCTGTGAGAGAAGGATCTAAAGAAAAGCAGTCTTACATCTTGCTCTTCTGTGGCAAGTGAGACGAGGACCTATATTTTTAATGAATATTTTCTGTGCTCTTGCATTTGTCTCCTCCATATTGTTCTCCCTAAGTGGCTACAGTTAAATCAAAAGAGACACTCACCGGGGGAAAAATAACCCAAACGAGCCTAACAACAACAAAAGCGCTGTTATCCACAGGAATACCACGGCTTCTAAGGAAAAGAGAAAATCAGGGAGCCATTAATTAGAAAATTAGTTCCGACCAAGCCGGCAAGGTTTATTTTCATGTGAAAAATGGGAATGTTGCTGTTTACGTCTCTCAGAGGCCTTTAGAGATGCCAACTGTGAAGAAAGTTAGAAATGCTCAGAAATAAAGGAATTTTTCCTGCACTTCAAGGCCCAAATGGCAGAAGAATTGACAAATTACCTCCCATTTTCTCCACCAGCACACGAACAATGGGACGTGTTGAGGAGTGGGATGTGAGAGAGCAGCCAGCCAGGGCCACCCCAACCCACTTTTTATCCATAAAGATTCCTGAAAGCTTAGAAGTTTTTTATGAAATTTCAGGGAAATAAAAGAGTCTTTAGAGGATGCCATTCTGCCAACAGAGCGCCAGTCCTGCCCACTGGGGAATTTCCACTAGGACAGAAACACGGGCCCATGAGGAAGCTCCCAGGGAATGAATGAGATGATAATTTTATAGCACAGTTACCTGCGCAAAACTTATTTCATCTTCACAACTCGCTTGATTGCTTTTCCCATTATTATTGGAAAGTCATTCCAGAACCTCATTTCCTCTATCTGTGAGCAAACTTCTGAAGTCCAGCCGGAATTTATGAGCAGACTATTTGAAACCACTCATTCTTATGCTAACATTTTCCTAGAACTTTCTCCATTGATTGCTTTTCTCCCTCAAGTGCCTCTCCAGACAAAGTCTATCGCCTGTCAACCTTAATTTCACAAGGTATCATCATATCAAATAGGTCTCTATTTCTTTAGTCAATCTAATCATTTTAGAAAAATATGGGACGTTTTGCAAGATAAATGCTGGAGAGTTCGGATTTAATGTGAGTAATAGGACCTGGAGTCAGGGAGTGCCTGGAGGCAGGAGGCCTTTCCCTCCTCCACCCCTCCTGCTCCCTTCTCAGAAGCGACGCCTTCAAAAGGAGCTTTAATGAGCCTGAACCAGGCAATAAAACTTCACAAACACCTATCATCCACACACAAAATCAACAAGGAGCTGTCCTCTGTTAATACAGCAATTTTCAAGGATTGAAGCACTCAATCCTTTCCTTTCTTTCCAAAACAAGGGCATATGCACGTCTTTTTCTCACTTTTAATACAATTTAAGACTCTCTACCAAGGAATAGAAAAGGTTACAGAGACTAATAGTGTCACAGTTCATTTTCTCAGGAAAGTTCCCAAAATCCCAGACTGAGGATTTAAAGATCTAGGGTCATGCACAGTTCCCAAAGCCAGGAGGAGAACTAGCAGAAGGAATGCTCTGTCTGCACACTGCAGGAAGATAATAAGGAGTCCTCGATTTACTTCAGGAAAATAATATGTAAAAAGAAGAGTTTTCCATTATACAGAGGATTCTGCGAACACCTGCAGGTTCCAGAATACCAGTTGGTTTTGGGCATGTCTCAGATTTTTTATGTCTTCTTTCTCTGTCTGTTCTGTGTGTGGTTTCCTTGGTCCATGTTCAGAAAAAAAAAGAAATCTTTTTTTCAGCTGTTTGCAGGATCCTGCCTGTGCCGACCCTACAGATGGGGTGACACTGAGTGAGTGGGAACAGTAAGAAGGGCAATGCCACCCAATCTGATCTGCTCTGGAAAACCACAAACACTTCAGTTAAAGCTAAACCAGCAAAAAACCCCCACATTCAGTGAGTGGTTTAGGGCTGCTATAAAAGAGGGGAAGACAAAAGATGGGCTCATTTAGTGTTTCATGGAAGGTCCCATGAGAATTATAACAAACAAGAACAAAATCCATTTCTTCCCCGTCACAAACACGAGGCCACGCTCTCCCTCTCCAGACCAAGGTCATTTGTCTATCCATGTCCTAATTTGCTGATAGACATCACACACTTCCATTGCTTTTCATTCCAAATTAGATAAAAGTTAGGAAATGCGGCGGCACACCGTGTCCCCGCAGAGAGACACTCTGATACTCAATGTCATCTGAAGTCTCCCTGATGTGAGGAGCCCAGACTAATTTACTGCCTCTCCGAGTGTAGACAAAATATAAACAACATCATTTACTGTGACCTGCGGTGTGCTGCTTTCCCTTCTGTTTTTCAGACATGTTTAATAAGTTTCAGAGAAGCGCAAATGCAGAAGTCAGAGACCAAGTGACAGGAATAATTTACTGAAACCTGGAGATTCGCATCCCTCTTGATTTTAACACAAATGGCAGCTTTCGAGACTGAGGAGCTCGGCACTCTGCACTAGCCAGGTTTAAAACCCTCTCCAGGCGCTTTCATTTCCTCTGAAGTAGCAACGCGAGAAGAAAACTCGAGTCAGGAGCTCCACAGCCAGCGCCGGGACAGGAGGATTGAGCACCAACGACCGAAAAGGATAAATGAGCCCCTAAAACCCCCGTGTGAAGCCAGAGGTGAAAGGAGGAATTGACCAGAAGCACTCGCTGCCGGCAGGAGTCACAAACCTGGCAGGGCAGCTGCTCTGTGCCGGGAGCTCGGGGACGATTTAGGGAGCCCAGAGCCCAAACCTTTAAAGCCAAGGTGTCCATGTCCACCCGAACCCTTCCTCCCGCAGGTGCTGTGAGAGCATCTCCATGGAGCGGCCCTTCCCCACGGCTTTGGGAGGTCTGGGGAGTGTTTCTGTGCTTAGCACAGGAGCTCATCGACCTTCTCCCTGCCGGTAGAGGAGGAGGAGGAGAGCGAGTCACCTGCGAGGGGATGGATCCTAGTTCAGTTCCTTGTTAAACTCACGTCTGGCAAGGCTGGAGAGGGGGTCCCACCCTCCCACAGGGTGCCTTTGAGTCCTCGGCAGGGATGGTGTGCAGGGCACACTGAAGGACTGGCAGCATCAGCGCTTCCAGCCTCCCCGGAACACCCCGGAGCAGAGGAAATGTGCCGTGATTTACTGGCATCGTTGCTTTTGCCCGGAGCACTGATAAAAAAAAGTTGGCTTGTACAAAGTAGCAATAAATGAAACATAAAAGAAATAGAATTTTGGGGGGTTTATTAGCATTGCTGCTCTCATCTCAGAAGAAAGCCAGAAGGGGGACTTCCCAAGAAGCTCTGGTTTTCTTAAAGACCTCCTAATATCAGACCGAAACTACAGCCGGCCGTCCCCGCTGTGGGACTAAACAGAAAGCAAAGGCTATGAGGAAACTGCAGCTGTCAAAGACACTTCGGTTTTATCCCGGTGCCCGATTTCTTGCAGCTGCTCTCTCCGTGCAGGACAGACTCACCCCCACCCTGCTCCCTTTTCATTCACCCCTTCCAGCCATCAGCAGATCCTCAGGGAATGTTCATTGCTGGCTAATGCCGGGCTGGCTGCCACTGGCACCACTGAGATGCCAAAAGAGAATCTGGAGCACTGATGTCCAAGATATTACAGGAACAAAAAAAAAATGCTTTAGAGCACATGCCTTGTCTATCCTACGGCGTTACTTTCTCCTTCAGCAACTTCAAGTCCAGTAACTTGTTCTGATCCTGGAAGAATATGAACCTGGCACCTCAATTCTGCCAATCTCTGTGCATTCTGCTGTCTTAATTTATCAATAATACCAGTGAATTGAAACAGTGAGGGCACAAATGTTCCTTCTCTCCTGCTACTCAATAACAGAGTGAATAAAATCCATTAAAGGGGTAAAGTGGACAGCTAAACACTCAAATCTGGTACACCAAGACGTCCTGAAGCCTTGCCTAACACAAACCTCTTCCAAAATAGAGAAAAGTACCATAGAATATGACATAAGAGGGGAGCACAGAGTTTAAAGCACACTCGTGCATTGGTAACAGGGTTTTGTGGGGTAGCCACAGCAAAATAATGCACTGGGGGCTATAAAAAACCATGAAATCCCACACAGGTGTGGATAAAACCTGACACTCTTTTACAAGAGTGGGCTGCTATTACAGGAACGATTCACCCACTGAGGGTTTCCCACCTGGAAAGCCCAGACATACAGATACGTGTCCACTCCGATGCATATTTTACTTCCAAGTTTAAATTCTCGAGGAAAATTTTGATCTGACGGTTGCAACCATGCAGATGCTAATTTAATGCATGTGAATTAAAATTCAACTCAGCAGCCTGTGCATAGAGCAAGCATTACCTGTCCCACGTATGAGGCAAATAGCTGACAAGCTGCTTCCTTTCTGCGAGACAAAATGTTTGTCAGGGTGCTCCCCAGATCCATGCTGGGGAGCTGTAGCCAACTTAGAGGCCTCTGACACTTATAAATTAAAAATTTACCACTCAGTATTTAACTAGAGCCCAGCTGTAATTAATATTAGCTTGCCTGGAGTGCAGGAATAAGCCAACCAAACTGCCTGTAATTTTTGGAGCACCACGATGACACAGCCAGGCACTGTGGAAGTGTGGAAGGAATGTGATTCCCAAAAGGGTAAAGGCAGACGTGTGCAGCTGCTCATAGGAGGCACCCAACAAAACTGTGGATTAAAATATTATACTCAGGAAACTCGAGTTCAGTTCTGAAGCTGAGCTCTCCAGAGTTTTTCCTCTCACTCCATCCAGCCCTTCCTCCTTCCTCCTCTGCAACACGGGGAATGAAGGAGCCCCATTTTCCTTCTTCCCGCACACCTCAACCATCGGATCCAAACCATCCTTTACAGGCCGCCCAGCTCACCCTTTGTATCCCAGAACACGCAAATGAACCAGGAAATCCCACATAAACTGGCTAGAAGACATTTTTCCAAGGGATGTGATGGAGCCACAGAGCTCCTGCTCCCATCTCCCAGCACATTGCTCCTGTGCACCCACAGTGCTCTCCAAACTGGATATTGAAAAGCCTCGGACTGCAATAGCAGCCCAGGATAATTTTGGATGGAGCTTGATAATTAGAGTTATCAGACAGTAGGAGCCTTCCTCAGGCACCTTTGAAACTCCCTCAAAAGAGAGACAATGGGATATTGTGAATATATTATCTCTTTGCAGAGATAAAACCTGGAGTCGTGCTGTGGTCATCATAAAACCTCTCTCTCTTTTGGTTTCTGATGTTTTTCTGTGCTTTCTGTAGATCCTGGTCTCCTGTTTCTTTCAGATGTGTCTGCTTTAGCCAACATAATCTGAAAATCTGTAGTAGTGTGACACCATCTTGCTACAGCAAAATAGATCTATAAACACTCACAGCCCACAGGTCCCTCCATTAAATGGATGGCAACTTGCACAAAACAATATATACATTTTAAAACCTACAGAAAATGGCTGAGATATTTGGAGGTCATCATGTCTTGCACCAAAACCCTGAAATTCTACCAGCTTTGGGAGTAAATTTGTTTTGTCTGCAATGTCCCTGTGTCCAAATCTCCCTGCATTGCCTGGTGGGAAACATCCTTCCTTGCAAGCCAGGGAAAGCTCAAATTAACTCCGGTATAGAAAGCTGTGCTTATAATCACCTTTTCTTAAGGAGCTGGAAGTTTGGGGAGCAGATTGTGGTCAAAGACGAATCTGCTTGACAGGGTCAGGTGGTTTGTGAAGAGAAAATTGTTGCCTGTGTAAAAGTAATTAGGTTGCACTGAAAAGAAGCTGCCAAAGTCCCAGCAGCCTCCGCTGGGGTAAAGCAGAGTAATTAAAGCAGCTTTAATGCCTATTTACACCAGCAAAGTCTGGCTCTAACACTGGCTGTCAAAAGGGGGGAAAGCGGAGGTGATGAAATTCCATCATTTCATAAAAAGCTACCACGAAATAGTGAGGTGCTGGTGCTGAAATACCCAATTATCCACTGGAATATTGACCTCTGGGACTACAGGTGTCCAAGTGGGAAGCAGAAGCAGAGAATTCAGTGCATTCACACATTCCCTGAGCCCTTACCAACACCCAAAGCCTTGAGCCGCTGCCAGCAGAGGAGTCCACGATTTAATCTGTGCAGCTCCAGCCCGTGTTCTGCTCTGCAAAACCCCCCAAAAGGGCCAGCCAACACTTTCTGCAGAATAAAAAAAGCATCAACAGAAAGCCTTTGGAGAAAGGGAAAAGCAGGAAGAGCTTTAACGGCTTGAGCATAGGTTGGATAATCCAAAACTCGAGTTTTCCAGGCTGCTGAGGTGAGGGCCCCCAAGCTCAGCCCAGCTCTCCAACACCCAGACCATAACAGTCTTGGATTTAAGCACTGCTTCTCCTCCCATATTTCCCGGGAAAGAATTTGCTGTTAAGATCTAAATTCCATCCACAGGAACCAAAGATAACCTTAACTGGTGAAGAGATAAGACTCAATCATTTCTGAACTATTTCCGATGTTTCTGTAATTCCCATATGTTTTTGAGATTTGAGGGGCAGGGGTTGTTTTGCTTTTTTTTTGTTTGTTTTGTTTTTAATTAGGCAAAGCAGACAATTTGTACTAACTCTGTAAACTTCCCCTCGCCCACAGAAGAGCTTTGAACAACAACTTCTTCCAGTTCTTTCCATTTTACCTGCGAGCTCAAAGCCAACTTTCCTCTGCTGCTGACAAAGTGAACCTGAGCAGTGGGAAGCCAGTAAATCTCAAGCAGCAGCGATGCTTTATGTACCTTAAGTACTGCAAGATTAAAAATGTGGTTTTATCACAGTGTGATACCGACGTTAATAACTCGTCTGGAGCAGGAATTCAAAGCTTTCACTATTCTATAATTGAAAGTAGCCCAGTTGCACAAGGATTCAGGTAGCGACAGAGGAGCTCAGATCATCTTAGTGAGTGTTTCACTCCAACAGGAGCCTGAGAAGGGCAGTGAAGCATCACTCAGTCAGGCATTACCAACACTGGGGTTTGCATTAGCAAATGAAGCTACATGCAAGTCACAATCCCACGCCAGCTGACTACAAAGCAGGTCAGGCATGCAGAAAAATTCATTCGTGGCACTTGCTGAAAGCAGAGAGAACATTTAAATTTCAGATTTTCAGCCCATCAGCAATAGCCTTACCTGCTGCTACATTTTCAGTTGTCCCAGCAACAAGCAATTCTTTTCCTTTCAGCTTTTTTATTGTCGCTTCTCCTTTTCAGCAGGCTTTTGTGAGACAATTATTTCATAAATCTTAATTACTGTTTCATTTTGTTTTGACTGGGCTCAATATTAACAACTGCGTGCTGTCACAGAAAGCAGCTGTCCCTCCCAGCACGGCCCCTGCAGCTCTCACACATCGAGAGGAGGCAGAGCAGCAGCAGCAGGAGACACTGGAGGGACTTCAGGGCAGGACAAAGGGACACCCAGGTGGCCACAGCCTGGGAAAGGGGCAGGAGGAGCTGCACCGTGCTGAGCTGTGGCATCTGCACAGTACCAGAGACGGGGTGGGAGCTGCCCAGCTGCAGGGAGGGGTGGGCACAGGTCACCGGGAGAGCAGGCGGGGACCACGGGGAGGGAGGCTGGACTCCCCTGCGGGGAGCACTTGGGATGTCACAGCTCTGAGAAGGGAGGGGTGATGGAGGGGTGAGGCAAAGGCACGAGAGAGAGCAGTGAGGGGCACTCTGGTCGAGCAAGGAAAGAAACCTTCCTCAAATAACTTGAAGAAGCCTTTACCCTCCCTGGCAGCTCCTGGACATCCATCCCTCTTTCCAGAGAGCTCTCGTAGTAAGGTGGGGAGGACGAGCCTCCTCAGCCTGCTAAGCAGAAGGAGCATGGAAATGTCAATAACTCCTTTAAAATCTCGTCACCACACACAGTTCACTTCAGAATATGGAGATGCACAAAAGGAAAATAGCAGGAGAAGCCAAACAACCGCCAGCAAGAGCAGTTTGAAACGTTCATCTGGATGGTGGTGCTATTTCACATCTCCTCTTTAGCCACTGCTGGCATCAAACTTAGCGCAGAACCCGGAATCTGAAACAGTTTCCAATAAAAGCAGCACTTCCGTAGCTGCTCTGGAGCTCCATTAAACCGAGGCCACTTTCAGTGGTGAAGCTGCAAGTTAATTTTTTAATTTTCCTTGATTGATTGCAGCTAGCCGTGCTGTTCACCACGCTGTTCCTAACCCCCTGTCTCACCTCAACACATGGTTCATCCACGGACTTTTCAGGAACCCGTTGCACATTTGCTGCTCCCTTATTCTCTAGTCCTTGGACTAAATCAGGAGAAGTGCATCTCCTTTCACTGTTAAGGATAAAACAGTCCGAGATGGGAACGCTGCTCTTGTGCAGCTGCGTCCAGCTGGAAGCTGCGGGTTCTGTCCATAAAGACGCCGTAAATGTCTGGGGTGGCTGGGACCCAGAGCAGCTCACTGCCCCTCAGAGCTCAGAACAGCAGTGAACTGGGAATAATACAGGGTTATATACATTGTGTTAATGCTCGGGAGATATTGAATCACAGAATCCCCTGAGCTGGACCCACCAGGAGCATCCAGTCCAACCCCTGGCCCTGCACTGACACCCCCAACAATCCCACCCTGGGCATTCCTGGGAGCGGTGTCCAAACGCTCCTGGAGCTCCGGCAGCCTTGATCACTGCCCTGATCCATTGGTGTCTAATAAAAGGGTCAGAATGTAATTTTAACAGCTTTTGGTTACGATTTCACCCCCTTCTCTCCCAGGGCACACAGTGCACCTGACCTTAAAAGATCATAAAAATATGAAGGATGCAAAAATGCTCTCTGTGTGTCCACAGCTTTGGGCCTGTCCTGGTTTGAGACAAATTTTCAGAGGAAACGCTCTGGGAGGAACGTCCCCTCCACAGAAGGCAGGGTACAGCCACCCCTCCCCCAGCAGGGTCGGGAAAAAATTCCTCGAAGGAAAGTGAAAGGAGAAAAAAACTATTTATTTAACAAACACACAGGAAAAGAATAATGCTAAATAATAAAGCCTCTCGCTGTGGAGAGAAAACCTGGGAAGATTTTAGAGTCCTTTCCGTGGGTGTGGGCTCTCTCTCGCTCTCTCTCTCTCCTCTCCGGAGCTGGGTCGGCTCGGGCCCCTCTGGGCCAAGGTGGGAGGGCTCCCAGTGAGGTTCTGATGTTCTGGTGTTCTGAACAGTCCAGAAGAGAAGAAGAAAAATCCAAAGTCCCAGGGAAACAAAGGAGTTGAACTCTCCGTCTCTCTCCTCCGAGAAAAGGAGCCCAGAGCCGGGGAAAGCAGGAAGGTGCCTCTGCTCTGCAGCAGCAGGAACGCAGGGCAGTGAATGTCCTTGGAGCAAAACTGTTTGTGCAAAGTTCCTCTGGCTTTTTTTTTCTTTCTCTTGCACCCAGTTTTAAAGCCACAGAAAGGCCCAGGAATCATGGCTGGGCATAGAGCAGGCGATAGGGGATACACAGCATAAAGTCAGCCCAAGACAGGCCTAAATCAGCTCCGCAGTTACAGTCACCTCTGAACACCGGCAGAAGTCTCTGGGCACAAACTGTCACCATTTGTGTTTCCTAAATCAGCTTAAACACAGCCTAAACCACGGGACTCAGTACTGCCTAAACCACAGGGCTCAGTACTGCCTAAACCACAGGGCTCAGTCCTGCCTAAACCACAGGGCTCAGTACTGCCTGTATCCTGTGCAAATGGCTCTCAGTGCATACACTTTGCTCATTTCCCACCTGGATTTCCTGCTGCTCCATCTCGTTTGTGCAAAGCAGGCCCAGCTCGTGATTCTGTTCCAGATCAGGCTGCAGAGGAGCAGGAGGCAGCAAGGGGAGCTTCAGCACACAGGGAAAGAAAAACCAATCCACTCCTCCCTCATAAATCATAAAGAAACGAGGTAGGTAGAACACAACATAAACTCGGGCAAATTCCTGCTTTTCTGATGGAAGAAATCTAAAGGTAACAACCAGAAACTTGCCAGACACCCACAGGAATTAAAAAAAAAAAAAATTAAAAATTCGACTTATGCAGACAATTATATGTTTTTCAAAAGTAAGAATATTTAAATGAAGTGAACAAATGTCCTAAGGTGGAATTGCAGGAGTATTAGTCAGCCATTATTTCATTTGAAAAGCCTAATAACACCTCTGGATTTAAATTCCATTCATCATTCTGCTTTCATTTTGCAGTTGTTGAAAATGCCATCGCAAGAAAACAATGTACACCATTTCTAAATAGTGGTGCGTATTTGTAGTTTTGGGCTTCTTTATCCCAAGAAATTGCAATGTACATAAAGAAAACCACTCTTTTCCATTTCCAAACTGGTTTAGAATTTATGTTCATTTTCTGTTATAAGCATTTGACCTGGTCTATGAGAAGTTGGATGGAAAAGTTTCTACCCTTTGCAGTCAGGAAAAATATGTCCATGAGCATTTTTAGGCTCTGCAACATACGAGTCTTAAAACCTGAGATATCCCTTCACATTTTATTTCCTGATGCTCAGTATCTTTCCTGTTGCCCGTTTGTGATAACAATTCCTTTGGGGCATAATGAGGAAAAGCCAAAGTTTGTTCCACACAAATTCTTCCTTCCATTAATAACACTGACAGGGATAGAGATGCTGAGGCAGTTTCTGTGCATTCAACAACAACAACAAAAAAACCAACCCTAATATGAATCTGTAGAAGCATTTTTGGTTCTATTTATCATCAGAAGTTGCAATTAAAGACTGACAAGTTTGCAAAGCAGACAAAACAGAAATAACAATTGAGGCCGCACCTCCAGGGGGACAGTGAAAGTCAGGGTGTAAAATTATCTCCTCCTGAACCTGGTCAGCTTGGCTTGACACAGATCTGCAGGAAAATACAGGTATATGACGTGGATAGATATGAATTTAGCTCAGATTTAGCAATTAGCCCTCTTGCTAAATACACAGAACTTCTGCTCCGAGGCCAGAAATCTCAGGAAATTGTGAGTCACTACCACAAACCAGCTCAGTCTGTGAGACCACTTTTCATCCCTAAAGGCTCAGACAATTCAAGCCCTTTCTTCTTCCGGGTCAAAAATGCAACTAGAAATTAAAAGCTGGAGTGGAAGCAATAACCAAGCAAAAACCAGACTGATGCTGCCAAATTTTTGGAAAATGGCTCATCGTTTTTTATTCTCTTTAGCTGGTGACCAGCTCTGGGGGTTACATTTCTGCTGAGAGGAAGGCACCAGATCTTGAAACTGTTGGGTTTCCCCCCTTTTCAAATAAAAAAAGTAGAGCAGCCATGTCTGAGAAGATGCTGACACCATTTAACAACCGAAGTGACGGGAGAAAACAACGTTGGGGAGTCACCTCCTGTGGGTCAAACCGTTAACTTGAAAATCAGAGGTGAAATTCAACAATGCACGGCACAACCTCTAAATGGTCTGCTGGGGACTGCCCACGCAGGCAGGAAGGATTCCCCCAGAAATGCCCCCAAAATGGATAAAAGGATGTGGAGGAACTGTTTTCCACAAAAGATTTCCCTGTTTTTCCTATCAGCACTGAAGCTCTGCACCAGTTCCTGGTCATCATAAGTAAGAACAGGGCAGAAAAATCTGGAACCTCAGTGCAGGGCATGAGAGGGGAGGAGTATCTCCCCAGGATTATATTTTGCTTAAAATTTAGCACGCTCTGGTAAAATGAAATGTAAAATGTGCACATGGAGTGGCGTTGTGAGAGCCTGAAGGACCTGCTGTGTGACAGGAGTAACTCGGGGAGGGGACACGGAGGGCTGGCAGCACTTCCTCCTCTAGGATTTGACAGCAGAATTCTCGGAGGACACAGGAAAAACTCAAATCCACGGTGAATTTGAGAGGCTGCAACTCTCTGCCAGCAAGTGACAGTGTATTCTTCTCCGGTATTACGGGGGAATTTTGGTTTTTGGAAATGTGTAGCTTAGCAGGATTTCCAAAACTCTGTCGTGTCTCAGGGATGAAGTGAGTCAAATCTAAACTAATATAAATCGAGGTAAACGTGCAAATCTGGTTAGGCAGAAAGCACAGTTTATGTCTATCCTACTCACCATTCCTGGTGCTTTCTGGGCAGTTCCAATCTCTTTTATTTTTTTAATGAGAAGAGAGGCCAGTCTCAGGAATTGCAGTATAATCGTGAAATTTAAAGGTTACCATCCAAGTATATTTTCATTTATCCTCTTTAGGCTCTGAAATATCCCACCAAGCTGCTAATATCTAATAATCCATTTAGAGAAGCTGAATGTTATCTGTAAAAATTAAATTGTTTACATTCACCATGGCTTACCGTAAATAAAAATGCTCATTCATTATTTAAAATGCAGCTCAGCATGGTGAATTTTGTGTTCTCCCTGCTCGGTTTTGGCTCTAACCAACTCCATAAATACATTAGCACCATCTTTTGGCTAAACTGGGTCCTGACCTATATTTATATCTTTTCCTCACAGCTGGGGTTGTTGCATTTTTCTGGAATTTCCAGTCTTCTGGACATGAAGAAGAGCCAAACTGGGAAGTGAAGCTCAGGCTGTGGCTGTGACCCCAACCAAGACAACCCTTTCTTATCTACACTGAGTCGCCTTTACTTTGTTGCAGCCCTAAAACTGAATTTTTATAATTATTTTCCTTCTCCTGGAATTCTGTAAAGGTGATTTTTTTGTACAAATGCAAATCACCTCCACTAATTATTAATCAGATGTTTGTTAGCATCTCTTTTTTTTTCCATAGAACGTGGAATGTGGGCCTGCTCTAGGGATTTGCTGCTACTTTGCCATTCACTTGAGCTTTATGTTACCTGATGTAAAAGGCTCTAAATTCAGACTTAAGGTGGTTTGTAAAAATTATTTTTCCCTCTTTATTCTATCTGACATTTTTTAATGTGTTTATTGAAATTAGCTGAAAGGTAGGATGAAAACGCAGCTTCTATTTAGGCCAAAATCTCCCCTCCCTTGTGTGATAGAGGGAATCCTTTATCCTTCTGACATCCCATCAGGAAAACCATCTTACATCTCCCTCTGCTAATGGTGCCTCAACAGGATCACACCAGAGCAAGGATGGAGGGAATATATGGCAAATATGACAAATTCAGGACTTCAGGACATTGTACTGACTGGACTGCAACTGGACTGCTAGAATTTGAACAGTAATAGCTCTTTTTTTTCTTTTATTTTCTGGATGTGAAGGGATTCTGGACAGACATTTCAAATCTGAGCAGCTGTGGAGCACTAAGGACCTTGGAAAAGCTGGAATTGTCTCGCTGTCACAGACACAGAGGGTCCCCTCTCGGTCCAGTTTCAGCCTCACCCCAGTGAAATGTCCCAACCTGCTTCCACTGAGCTCTCTGGAGCCTGGCCAAACACCTGTGGGATTACCTGGACCTGCCAGGAAAGGGAGATGAGGATCCTGAACTCCTCAGCCTGGCCTGGAGAGAACAAACACACCTCAAGGTCACTCAGGAGATTTCCATCCCATGAAATCACCACACACAGTGCAGAGCAGAGGAAGGGGCACTTCAGAGCAGGACAACAGCCAGCTGCAAAGATGGGTGATTTCAGACAGAAAGGACAGAATTTGACACAACTTTCTGTTGAGTTTGCATCATCCATGGACCTATTAATCCCACCAGAATCCCCTCTACCTCACTTGCAAAAAAAAAAAACCCATCCTCCCAGAGCAAACCAACGTGAAGTATTGTGTATTTTGAGTGATGTTCCCTATATTCCAGCTGGGGGATGGGATCGTTTGGACACCGTGCTCTGCAGAGCTCTCACCATTCATCACCACCCTGATCCAGGAGTGCAGACACATCAGGATTTGCCCCTGGCACTGAGAGTTGCAGCTTTGTTAATCTAGAGCAGAAAAATAATTTACTGCATGAGAGCAGCAGATAGCAGAGCAGAACCTCACACGAGAGGGAAGGAGTGAGAAATACATGCCATGTATATTTATATATTTAATATGGGCATTTAGAAATGCATCTTTGCCAGTAGCAGCTACTGGAGTAGGGTCAGTGAAAGAAAGTCAAATAAACTTGCCTGAAACTGGCTGAACCTGTCCAAACAGAAGGGATTTCTCCTTTCTTCCTGTTCTTCCTCTGGATTTGTTTAGCTGCAGGAAATGAAACTGGTGATAATTGGCTAAATTATGACTTATGGCTAAAGCCACGCAGTCCAGAAGTCTCCTGTGTGAGATAATATTTATCTATAGAATTCCTACCTGTCTAACACCCACACCCACACCAAAACCTATTCTTTCATCCCTACTGATGTAATTTCAGTCCTCAGGACTGAGAGATCTGGGAAGATTGCTTGGACTGGACGATGTGAGAGATCTCCCACCTTAATGACTTTATTATTCTGTGATTCTAAAAGAATGTGTGTGTGAACAGGAGTGTTTCAAGGCCACGTAGAGCAAGCTGGAAACAGGAGGCAGGTAAGAATGTCTTAAAAGAATATTGACATCTATCTGAAGAAAACGGTGCTGAGATGGGGAGAAGAGCAGGAATGTACAAGAGCTTGTCTCCTTCTAGCTGGCAACAATCACATCAACTGGGAGATTTACAGGATGAAAAAACCCATAACTTAAAATTTCAGGAAGGTGGAGGAGGGTGTTGTTTTTTTTTTTCCCCCATTATTGACCAAATGAGGGGGAAAAGATGTTCCAGGGCTGCATTGCTTATGTGATTATCTTACACGTATCTTTTCAGGCAGGGAAAATCTTCAAGGAGCTGGTGGGATTCTGCTTCCATCTTAAGAGCCAGAGTATGATAACTTTGCATCATTGACTGAAAGCACAGAGTTCAGGAAACGACTCTCGAGGGACCCAGCCTGGCTCCATCTCATTCCAGTTCTTTCCAACCACATCCAGTGGAAAAGCTGGCCCTGACAGCACACGCCAATAACAAAATCTATGCCAGCAAAATTTAATCTAGGGAAAGAGAAGGGCGAAGAACCGAAAGGAAGGAAAACTTTTATCGTTATATTTGCAATGCAGAGGAAAAAAAATGAAATCACCTGAAGCAAGGTAAAACTGCTTGAACTGAAAAATTAGAAATACAAGTTTCTCTTTCAATTCTGAAAGGCTAAAAAGTCTCACCGCATACCTGTTTTCATGAGGAAGTTCAAGTTCAAGGAAATGCTTTGGATAAATGAAAAGAGAGACTAAAACCTGCATGTTCTTTTAAAGGTACTACCCCCAACTTGTTGCAATTCTTCTCAGTCAATGCAGAAAGTGTTTGAAACACGCCAAAAATAGTTTCTAAATAGAAATATGCTGAGTTAAGGGGGAAGGAAGGGTTTGAACTTGCAGGAAGGATTTTTCTCCTTGTTGCTTTGGATTTACTGGCTATTTCTTAAACCACCTCTAAGGCTTCTAAATCTATAGCTCACCCTTGTTAAATTTTTTAGGTGTGAAGGCTTTGAAATTTCAACCAACAAAACACACCGCTGTTTTTTTTCACCTTCCCAGTTACTATTTGATAAGGGGCTATGAAACCACTTGTCTTGAGAGCCCAGCCAGTCTCAAGGACTTTGGGTACCTGATTAAAGGCGGTGTCGTTCTGCTCTTTACAAAGGGCAGTTTTCCCAAGCCAACCACGCGTTATTTGGAGCAGTCCTTTGGCACTGTGTGTGTGTGTGTGGCTGTACCATTATCGTGGGAAGGGTTTTGTTCATTGAAAACCCACTCTCTGTGAGCCACTAAGCCAAGTAAAAGTCTGCATTTTAACAGCACTCTGCACGCTGGGCCCCAAGCAAGGGCTGCTGCACTCGTGTGTTCAAGCACTTCATTGCAAGCAGCAGAAAATCAGCTCCTGCCAGGCACTTTCTTGCCGTATAAAACCATCCTACCAAATACCAAGCAGGCCAAGTTCTCCCTGGCCCTTCAAAATCAGCCTCAACATGAAAAAGATAACAAACTTCTCACCAGCACTAAATCAGCACTCCACAGGCTAAACCATAAATGTATTCAACCAAGTCACTCTTAGAAACTTTTCATTTAGCTCTACAAAGATAACACTAGATCAGCATTTTCATTAAAAAGAAATGTCATGGCTCATTCCTTTCTGTGATTGAAGAGGAAACAGCAACATCTCCCAAAACTCAGGAGAGAAACATATGCTGCAATAAAAAATAAATAAAACTGTGATTGTTGTTCCATTAAATATTTCAGTCTACGATTATAATTACTTCCTGATTGGGAAGAATTCCCATGTTAAAAGCCCCAGGTAACGATAGCTCAAGTAGATTAAAAAAAAAAAGCAATGGCAGAACTCACAGGAGGAGCCAGGGACAAGGTGCAGGGACAGAAACTTTACTGGTCTCTGTTTGTTCTGGTTTTGTTCCAATTGTGCAGCTGAAGAACCTTTCAGCCCCCACCACCTCTCTGTTCCCTGTCCAACACCCGTAATTTAGCAAAGCCCTGGAACAGAACTACGGGAATACCTGAAGCTGCAGCAGGTTTTGGTTGTGGCAGGTCGGCAAATCCTTACCCAGGTCTTTCCCTTTGATATCTGCAACAGCCAGAGTGGGATGGCCCAAAGACTGCACATGAACAAATCATTGTCCCCAAAGGAAGCCACTGCCACATAACAGGGGGAAAGTGTCCCTGTATGGGGCAGGCACAGACCCCACAGACTGTTATGGGCTGTGTTTAAAGGCTCCTAAGACACAGACTGAGGAGTAAACATAGAGCAAAGCAAACGGGGAGGGATTTTGCAAAACATCTTCCTTCCCTGCAGATCATTTGAGGTCAGAACTTGTCACTGGAGGGGGGATGAGTTTCAAGGAATGATTTGTCCAGAAATCTTTCTTCGGGATGGGATGACTGGTTGGAATGAAGGGCTGATGGAGAGAATGAGGGAGCAGGAAGGGGAGAGCCTCAAGAAGCAGGAGCTGAAATTCCCAGCGTTATGAGTGGCATATCTGGTTCAACCATGACCCAAAACTGTAAGAAATCCATAATCTGAAAAGCAGGAGGTGCAGCAGAGGTGCCTTACAGGCAGCACAGAGTCACTGCCCAGCGCCCATGGCAGGAGGACATGAGTGGGATGGAGCCAAGCCCTGGGCACACTCAGCCTCCCCTCAGGAGTGCAACACCTCCGAGCCATTTCCATCGATCCCCTCCCAGCAAACCCCTCTGCTAGAGCCTGACACCATCCAGGATGGGAGCTGTGCTTGAATCCCAGAATGGTTTGGGTTGGAAGGGACCTTAAACCTCCTGTTTCCGCCCTCTGCCACGGGCAGGGACACCTTCCACTAGCCCAGGCTGCTCCAAGCCCCGTCCAGCCCGGCCTTGGACACTTCCAGGGATCCAGGGGCAGCCACAGCTTCTCTGGGCACCCTGTGCCAGTGAGCTGCTGAGTATCCAGGTGGAAGCACAGCCTCCAGATTCCTCTGTTTGAGAGTCAGTAAAATAGACACTGACAACTGCAGAGGAACTGATGAGCAGTCCCCAGCCAAAAGCAAGTTCCTGAAGTTCACTCATTTTCCCTTTTACTGAAGGCTTCACGTTCAACCAGCGTGTAAACTCCACCAGAAAACAGCAGTAATCTTTCCACAAGAATCCGAGCCCAAATTTGCAAACCAAAGTGAAGACCTGAAAGAGTCTTTTTGTCGTTTTATACAGCACTGTCCTCCAGCTCTTTAGTACCACGGTGTAGAGCACTCGTAATTCAACATGAACACGTAACTGTACACAAGGAGCATACACAGAGTCACTCACAAACAGCATCCCCAAAACCCACAGACAAGGAACTGGGAACCTCTGCTGTTGATCGTGACTACTTTCTTTGTGTTAACTTTAAAATAGTAATGATTTTCTTTTATCTTAAATACGCGAACAATGAAGTAAAACAATGTCAAGTCAGATGAGAGAACCCGAAGTCACTTCAAACAATTGAGATCTGACGCTTACTGTAAGTACAGTTCTGCTTTCAACAGATTAAAGTACTCTCAGATCTATTTTTTGTTCTAGTCAAAGGCAGACACGTTGCATAAAACATCAGGGGGCTTTCTTTGATCAGATGCATAACTTTACATTCCTTGTTAAACAGTTATAAAAATAAAAAGGCCGTATAAGAGGTAAACTCTGAGGATATTTATACTTTCCCAATGACGGCTCGATCGGGGTCTTGAGTTTAGCACCACTTTCAAGATGTAAAAATGATTATTTGTAGAGTAAGTTTTCAAGTTACATCTCTGGAGGAGATAAAGGAATGATCCACAGCTCTGTGCAAAACAAGTCCCACTTGGAGAGGGTTGTTACCTTCATTGAAATAAACCTGTGCTTAATATCACTGGATTAGAATGGAGAGACTTTCTGAGCACTAATAGGGCCTTTTTGTGTCACTCTGCAAGTTCACAGGAATGATAAAACTGTCTTAATTAAGTCTAAAGATTTTCTCAGCATAAGAGATTATCCCTGGGAGAGGCCGCCGGAGCAGTTCTTTGTCTTTGACAATTAGATCAGATCTGAGGCACAAATGGCAAAGCCCAGAAAAGGAGCTTCTAAAAATAAAGCATGGCAAGGACAGGCTGGTGCTCAGCCTTAACCTATAGCCTCGTTTACTGGGGGTTTTAAGGCTTTTCCAAAAATAAAAATGAATTTGAGCTATCAAGTTTTTATATTGATTTTCCTCTCTCTCTCTCACATA